>BCKQ01000001.1:3915-346506 GCA_001600695.1 Ascoidea asiatica | reverse complement strand
CATACATTGAACAACCAACATTCAATATAAAACAAATAAGTCACGTGTCATAGTTGAAACATATTTGAACTAAACTTAAAAGAAATAAAAATAAAAAAATAATAATTGCCTGTAAAAGCATAAAAAGAAAAAGTGAAATAAATGATAACAATTTTAACATTATTCGTCTACCTCAAATTAACCGCAGAATGTTTGCAATTTCAACGCAAAACCTTTTATTTTGCAAATATATATGTTTCTGCTTGAACATGTGCAATATTGTATTGTTATGTATTCTGCAACTCAATACTTTTTTTTTCGAATGAAAATCTAAGAAAACCTGCAGTAATTTCAATTGGGATTAGGGTCAAATCAAATTAGCATTTTTTGTTTAATAGAATAATTATAAAATTTAAATTCATTTGTGAAAGAATTTCAATTACTTTCTTGAAAGCCATATTATTTTAGTAACTATTGCCGATGGTAATTATCTCTAGATAAAAATAAAAAAATAATCTGTTGATTCTTTCATTTAGCACTCAAAATTTAAGAGCACATTCAGGTACAATCGAACAACGTCTCCCGAATTAAGCCAATTTAACTACTGGCACTAAAAATATTTTCTGATGATACTTTTTCCTGTAACTAAAACCATCCGGATCTCTCCAAAATTTCGAACTAACAAAGACTCTCAATAATATTATAATATTAGTGTCTGGGTCGAGTAAAAGAATGAACTGATTCCCATTACCCTGTCTAATATCTATGGTAATGCTGAGAATTCTCTCCTTGAATACAGTAACGTTACTGTATTTACATTTCGACAAAAGTGAGTCACTGGGACTTTCTGCAATCCGGTTAATGTTACCCTGGCTACTCTTAGAACAGCAACAACACGATTTTAATCTATCATGTTCAGATTAAGAAAGTACAATCACGTGGAACTCCCTCCGGGTTTAAACTTCATAAATGTAACGTTACGTTTAATCTCCAGTTATTTTTATCTTACATTGACCCTGAGTTTTAATTACTTAAGTTTTTTTTACTTATGAGTATTATCCTAAATTCTAATTTTTAGGATTTAAGAGAAAACGAAGTATTTGAATATATTATCTTTAAATACAACAAATTGAATGTTGATAAATCAAAAAAGAAGTTGAAATGAATTGAAAACAAAGATAAAATAACAGAATGGAATTCTTAAATTATATTACTTTCACCAAAATAAGAATTGATTTATATGATTAATTTCAAAATAAAGTAATGAAAGTAACATTACTTTTCCTTTGAATTTTGATTTAGATTTTTTTTATACAACATTAGTAGTAATTTTGTCATCTTTTTCGTGTACGGTACTGTTATTTCTTATACAGTAATCATTCAATGACACTTTATATTATTTTAACAGCTAATAAGTGTACAGTAATAGTTTTCTTTAAAATATACATTTTATCCAATTTTAATAAAGTAGGTACACTACGAACATTTTCCTTGCATAACTTAGCTCTTTTACTGTCTACCAGCGTGCAATTAATATTAGATATTGTAGCATTATTTAGAATTGAAAAAACAAATTTCTACCGCTGTAATTACCAAAGCTTTCTTAATTAACATGTCTATTATCTGAGGTGAAAAATTCGAACTGAGCTCCATTCTCATTTCCTGTTTTGAAATAATAAACTAGTCAGCTCATGTGACTGGATGGAATTGCAATTATTTTCAGATTACCTTAAAAATTTATCAGTTTATTATTGATAATCTTTACTATTTCCTAAATTGAGAGTAAACAAAAGACAAAAATTAATAAATCTTTAAGGGAAAATATTGCAAAGTGAATAATTTACCAACCTTCACAGAAATAATTCATTTTCCTTTGACTGCAAATAAAAGACCATTAGGTTGAAAAGCCATACACCAGCCACACATCTTTTAAAACAGTAATTATTGAGCCCATTAGTAACTAATTTGCACAATCAGCCTTAAATTCAAATGGCCAGGTAATATGTGTTGATGTTTTAATTGATTACTAATATAATTGTTAGGATTATGTAATAAATTTGATCTTTATAAATTGTTTATTAAAATAAATGATTTTACTTTTACTTTATTACAGATATTATTGAACTAAAAAAACTTGAAAATACATGTATTTGGTTTTATTATTGGAAAAGAATTGAAAAGGTTGTACAGATATTATATAAATTAGATTATTAATTAGCATTAAAAGTGATAATAGAATCTATTCTAACTTATAATATAAATGATAAGATGATAAATGATAAAAAGATATGATGATATAATTAAATAATTATTAAAGAGAAATTAAGAATAAAAAAAAATAGAAACAGCAGATAAAATAGAGCAGAAATTAAATATTAAAATAAAAAATTAATCGAAATTTTAGAATTAACACCAAGAATGGTAGATTCTGAACCATAATGGTCTTGAAGCAACATATGCTTTTTCTTCTGCAATTTCTTGTTTTAATAAATCAATATCAAGTTCTCTTCTACCTGTATCTAAATCAATTTCTTTTAATGGAATCCACCATCTCCAGTTTCTTTTCCATAATTTATGGAAAACATAAAATGCAATAATAACTGGAACAGCTAAATAATCTTCAAAGAAAACTTCTGCATCTGGTGATTCTCCAATTGGATATAATGCAACCCAAAATTGTGCCATTAAAATTAAAACATTCATTAAAACACCAAAATATGATCCATAAATACCAGGTTGAGCTGTGAAAGCTAATTCATCAGTTGATCTACCTTGAGCTGTAAGTGCCATTCTAAATCTAATATGACATACACAAATACTACCCCATGTAAATAATGCTGATAAACCTGATAAAGCTAATAACCATGTGAATACATCACCTTCTTTTGAAGATGCTGATAAATAACATAATAAACCAATGACTGATGTGAAAATAATTCCAACTAATGGTCTACCATTTCTATCAATATATCCAAAAATTTGTGGAGCGAAACCTTGAGCTGCTAATGAAGCTAATGTACGACTTGCACCGAAAATACTTGAATTACCAACTGATAAAACTGCAATTAAAATAACAACATTCATAACACTTGGTAAACCACTAATACCACCATTTTCAATTGCAATAACAAAAGGAGAAGCTGAAGCATCATATGATGATGCACCAATTAATTGAGTTGAATCATATGGAACTAATAAACCAACTAATGTTAAAGAAATAATATAAAATAATGTAATTCTCCAGAAAACTTGTTTAACAGCTTTTGGTAATGATTTTCTTGGATTTTCAGTTTCTGCAGCTGCTAAACCAGCTAATTCAGTACCTGAAAATGAAAAAGCTGCTGTAACGAAAACTGTACAAACACCTTTAAAACTTGCTGCAAAAGCACCTGGATGAGCCCAATATTTACCACCGATGTAACCACCTTTTGGACCACCACCACAACATAATACTATACCAAGAATTATAAAACCACAAATTGCAACAACTTTAATAATTGAAAAACAAAATTCTGCTTCACCATAACCTTTAACACCAAAGAAATTTATGGCAACAATTAATACATAGAAAATTGTAACATATGCAGCAGAAGAAGTTTTTTTATCCCAATATTCAATAACAATTGCACCTGCAACTAATTCTAAAGGTAAAACAACTAACCATTGTAAAGCATAATTCCATGCCATGGCAAAAGAAACAGAAGGATCAATAAATCTAGTTGCATAAGTATTAAAAGCACCAGAAACTGGGAAAGTTACACATAATTCACCTAAAGCATGAACAGTACAATACATCATCATACCAACTAAAATCCAACCAATTAAGACAGCAGCTGGACCACCAGTTCTTAAAGCAGTACCAGAACCAACGAATAAACCAGTACCAATACTACCACCAATAGCAATCATTTGAAGATGTCTATTTTTTAAAGATCTAGATAAAGGAGATTTTGCAGTTGCAGCAGCAGCTCTATCAACTTCACTCATATTTGGATCAAAATGTCTATCATCCATTCTTTTGAATGAATCTTTAAAATCTTGCCATTTTGAACCACTACTAGTATGTTCAGTTGGATTTTCAACTGGAGATTGAGAAGCAATAACTTCAGACTCTGTTGGAGTTACTTGACTTTTCTTTTCAATATCAGCCATTTTTATAAGAATATATTATTGATATTAAGTATAATTATTTTGATCTTTTTATCTTTTTATCTTTTTTTTACCTTTATTTTTAATTGAATTTTTACTAAGATATACTTATTTCTAATACTGTCTTTTTTTCTTTTTTTTAACTTTTATCGAAAATTAGATAAAGTTATATTGAACAGATATTAATAAAAATTTAATTGAATAAATTTGGATACTAATAATTTGATTAATAAGATTAATTATGATAATAATAATAAGGAAAAAAAAAACAGAAATAAGAAAGTTAGATAATAAAAAGTAGGGAAATTTAGATAGTTATATATGAGTAAGAAATTATAAGAAATGAGTTTCAAAGTTCTCTTCTAAAAGTTAAGTTATTCAATTTCCTCTTTTTTTTTAAATCTTTATCTAAGTATTAAGTTCTAATCAAAGTTTTATCTCTGCTTTTACTTAAATTGCTTACTATTAAAAAAATTTGATTGAAGCCTAGCATAAATGTGAATAAACTACAATTATTGTGAACTTCTCCTAGTGAACGAATATTTCTTTTATCAAGATTACAAGTACTAGTGAGACTGGTACTAAAAAGTAATTATGATACGAGAAGTGGATTGGAAATTAATAACAGTAGTGAATATTCATAATCATCACTTAAAATAATAAATTTTAAAAAATTATACTAATTTTGTAACCCAAGTATAATTTCTTTTGTAATTACAAAATTAATTACTTCAAAAGAAAATAGTTTTAAATTTACTTGCAGTTAAATTT
The DNA here is from genome assembly GCA_001600695.1 of Ascoidea asiatica. Classification (NCBI taxonomy): domain Eukaryota; kingdom Fungi; phylum Ascomycota; class Saccharomycetes; order Ascoideales; family Ascoideaceae; genus Ascoidea; species Ascoidea asiatica. The sequence continues at coordinate 341,607 of BCKQ01000001.1, read as the reverse complement.
TGAACTTGAAATTGAAATTTAAATTGAAGAATACTTTTTTTTTCAATAAAATAGATAGTAATTTCCTATTAGCAAGCATTAAGTTCATAGACTCATGCATTGCCATCAAGCCATATGATCGAATTGGGAAAAAGGAAAGGGCCAAGAAGTGTGAAAACATACCGTATGCCATATAAAAATGCCTTATAAAATGTTTAAATCAGCAGGGAGATAAAGAAAAAAAAGAAAAAGAATTCTTGAAAATGTTAATATTTGATGCAAAATTATGGTTTCTGTATCTTTTCATCATTTTCCGGTTTCCATTTGTTAATAGTTTATTCTCTGAAGACTTCTCGAGTTAAAAGGCTTGCATAATCTTTTGCTCTCGAGCAAGATTTAAATTAAACTTTAACAGCTTTAAGGGCTTAGTGGCAAGTAACCTGGGCACCGTCAAGCTTTTAAACTTGCGTGCGCGCTTGGCAGCGTTGTGGTAGCTTTTTCCGTGTGCTTATACGAATGATTTTGTGCCAAAAGAAGTAGAACAAGTCATCCACACGCGTACCATGCTTTGGAATAATCCGGTTTTGTCAGCAGTGCCTTCCAATGATTCATGCACTGTCCGGGTTCGAGGGGTGCGATGCCGAAGCATTTCAAAAAGTGTCTTGATTTCAGAGCCTCTTTTACCTTCACAATTCAGTTGAATTATCACGGACTGTAAGTAAAAATGATAAAATGTTGTATTAAAGGTATTTATAAGATTTGTTTTTTTTTTTTAAAATTAAAAACTAATAGTTTAAGGATCTTTTAATGGTCAAAAAAATTCATATTATAACTGAAATTGGTTTTCATGGGTATTTGGCCTTTGTTGTTTTGAAAAAAGCTAAGCTTTGATTGATTTATTCATCCAATTAGCTTGGATTCAAGCTTTTTGAAAAAAATTATTCTCTTTTCTTGGCTGGTACAAAATCTTCAAAGGTAGAAGATCAAAAAATAGAGCCATGGCTCTTGTAGTAAGAGATTTTAATTTTTCGTTTCTAAAGCTTGAAATGCTGAATTATATCCGCATTCATTTCCAGTAAATTTCAAAGATCATTATATAAGATCAATATATTCTAAATTATCGACTTAATTATCTTTATTATTGTATGAATTATGTAATTTTTCTTGAATCTTTTAAATAGTAAATGTAAGTTTAAAATTTTCGGAGACAAACTCAATCTCATTTTTTTTTTCGCTTTTAAAATAAATTTCAATTGTAATATTGAATATAATTATTATACATTTCTAGAAACTTATTCGCGAAAATCAACTCTTAGGTTAAATAAATGAAAAAGAAGATAAAAAACATTTATCGAGTTATCATAATTTTGATTATACGATAGTTTATTTAAAAAAAATAAGAGAATATATATAAACCCGAGAGTAACGAATAGGTAATAATAAATGAATTTAGATCACGATTCACAATAACATATATTCATATAATTTACTTCAAACTTTATCATTGATTGAATTTTCAACCAAATATTTCACTTCCAGGATTTTTACCACTACATACAATTATTTCAATGGATTATGTCATAAATTTTTGATTCATAACAATTCTTCTTTTTTCTGATAATACTTATACAAATATGAAATTTTTGAAAAAACTGGTTAAGCAAAACAATGAAATTCTCAATATTAATATATTTTTAATAAATTTGATAGTTTTGAAAAAAGTGTAATATTTGTTAAAATATAAACACTTCAATAAATAATAATTTTAAATGATTACAATCCTTGCTTCCCGTAATTCTTAAATTAAAGAAAGAATTTATGCATCTTTTCTTAAGTCTTGAATATAAACAACCAAGAAAAAATCTCCTTCTTTTAAAAATATATACAGTATATTCGTGGTTAGAAAAATTGTTAAGTTTTTAAGGTAGCTTTAATTTTTTTTTATCCCTTAAATACACGAATTTGAGCCTTCTGTATCTAACGTCACCTGATGTAAACTTGCCTTATAAAAGTTTCAAATACATAAGGTATTAATGAGGCAATAGTGTTATAAAATATAACAGAATATCCAGGTTTTGAATTAGTACACGTGATAAATGACTGTCTGTGACGCTATACGACAGAAAACACAAATTCATCTATTTAAAGGATAAAAAAGAATTTGTTCTACAGTACAAAATTTACTCTTGCAATAGATAAGCAGTATAATTCTATCTCCAATTCTGGTTTATCAAGAGTTTCAAAAAGGGCCCTTTTATTTGAATCAAATGAATCATATTCCTATCATGAATATTACCATTACTTTAATTTTAATGAATGGAATAGATAACAATTTCAATCTATCTAAAGTCTTAATATTGTCGCTAATTTGTTCATTAATGGATATTCAAGAACTACAACATTCCTAGTTTACCAAAGAGTTTTTTAACTAAAAAAAAAGCATACTGTCGTTAAATTCATTCATTAATTGGAAAAGAGAATAGCCTTAAATATTTCTATATTGATTGAGTGTAGGGCTCTTAAAGCCTTGAATAGCCTTCAAATTGTGAAGTTTAATTGAACAGCCTTTTAAATATGTTTTCCAAAAGAATTTTTAAAGAATGTTTCCGAATTCGAATATAATTTAATTCAAAAGTGGAGCATTTGAAGTTAACAGAATTTATTAACAGATGAAATTATTCTGATTTATGTTTCGGATAAATTCCATCGTTAGAATTATTCTGTAAAAAAAAAACGAAAATCATTAAAAAGCTTTTTTCAAAGTCTTGATATAAAAATATGTAAATATAAAAATAAATTCCAGAGATATTTTATAATTGCAATGCCGCACATTCTTGGCAATGGATCCTTATTGAAAAAGCTTAATTTAAGCATTTAAACATATGTATGCAGTGCTTGTAAGCAAATCCGGAAATTTATAGCAGTGAAACTTAAATTAGTTTCAGCTCGTGCGACCTCTTATCGGGACATGTGCCAAAACAGTTGTTGTGACTGAGACCCACATAGTTGGATTTCTGGCGTTGCTGTGGGTGTCAGCAAACTTCGGCATAAAAACAACCTTTAGATACTGGTAAGTACTGGATATTTCACAGCATCACAGATTCCTATTTAGGAAATAAAATATAATCAAACACGTGACTGTAAGCTTTGATGTAAGGATGTTAAAAAAGTGGTGTCCGGGTGTATATATTACGTAATTAAAAAAGTTTACTCTTCTTTTACTTTAAAGTAAGTGTATTTTTAAATATTTGCAAAAAAACAATCGAATCCAACATAAGCGAATGGCAAATTTAGAATTATACCTAAATTGAATATATAAAGATTAGAGAATCAAGAATAACTATTAGTAATTAACGAGATATAATACTTTCATGTTATTATATTAGATTTATAGACTTCAGATTAGAAAAATCATTTGAATAATCGATAAAGGATTAAGTTAAGCTCAGGATAGATAAATAATGGAATTAGTTAATGTATCTGCATCTTCATTGTTAATTCATCCAATAAATGATTTAGATGATATCGATTCAACTCAAAATTCAGAACTTGAACAATATAATAATGATACAGTTTATAAATTTGATAAAATAAAATCTTATAATGAACAACTCAATTCAAATTATACTGATATTATTTCACTTTTACCTCATTATAAACCTTTAAAACCATTTATATTGGATAGTATTAACTTTTCAAAAAATAAAATCAATAATCATAAGAATAACAATAAAATAAATAATGAAAATGATAATCAAATTGAACAAAACATTATAGATTATGAAGATTTAAATATAAAAGTAAATGAATCTCAATTGAATTTAATTCCGTTGATATTCGACGAAAATTTAATCTATCCATTAAATGATATAAAATTAAAGCGTTTAAATTATAAAAGGAAAATTTTAAATGATAATTCAAATAATGATGATAATATCAATAATAATGATAACAATAAACTTGATAAGAATATAAAACTTGGTCAAAATGAGAAAAATGAAAATAATAATTCAATATCCAAAAATAATTCAAAAAATAATTATGAAAAATTCTTTAATCAAAATTTAAAACATTTCTTAGATTTAAAATTATTCGTACCAAAATCATTAGATCAACAATTATTAACTTTTTCAATATTAAATGTTCCCTTTTTTTTCAATAATCAATTAATTGAAACATTAATGAATTCAGTTTTTGATAATTTAAAAAAAAATTTCTTATATTTAAATAAAACTAATTATTTACCAAATGATTTCTCTTATTTTTGGTCAATTACTAATTATGATAATGTTGATCATAATAAAATAATTTATATTAAATTTAATTATACTAAATTTTTAAATTTACCTTCAAATTCATTCAATTCTCAAAATAATAATGAAATATTTTTAAATAATTCTCAATTTAATTTCTTAATTCATTTTTTTATAAATTTTTTAAATATTTTCAATAATTTAACTTTTAAAAAACTTTCAAATCAAAATACATCAAATATTTCTTCAAGTAATACTAATGATAATAATAATAATAATAGTAATAATAATAATAATAGTACCAACAATAATAAATTGATTTCTAAAGAAAAAGGTGAAGAAGAAATTATTTTAATTTTAAAATATCAAGAAAATACAAAAAATTTAATAAATTTAATTCAATCTCTATTAAATTCAAATAAAGACTTAATACAAAATTCAAATTATAGTATTGAAAAAAATAATTTTCTCATAAAACAACAGAAAAATGAATTAATTAATGTAATAAATGAATTCCAATTTTATATAAAAAATAATGGTCTTCAAAATAAATCTCTTAATAAAAATTCAAATTTAGATAATGATAATGATATAGAAAATTATAAAATTAACTATTCTGAATTATCCGATATTCCTAAAGAAATATTACCTCAAGTTATAAAAGATATTAAAGATTTTAGAACTAAAGTTTATCAAAATTTAAAACAAAAACAAATTCGTGAACAAAGTGAAGAAAGAAAAAGATCTAGATTACAATTGAAAAAATTGTATGATTCTATTAAAGTTACAGATAAAAAAAATAGCAGTAATAATAGAAATGAAGAAGATATAAATGAAGAAGATGAAGATGATGATGAAGACGATGAGGACGATGAAGATGAAGATGAATTTGCAGATGATTTAGAATATGAAAATAATAAAGAAAAATTAGAAAAACAATCAATTGAAAAAGAATTTTTAAAAAGAGAAGCTTCATTAATAAGAATTGAACAAACTTATAAAAAAAATTTATTATCCAAGTATAATCATGTTAAAAATTATGAAACTGATTATTTGATTTCCAAAAGAGATCAAATTTTAAAAAATTATAGTTTAAATTATGATTATGATAATACTGAATATTTATATCATAAAAATCGTTCATTATATTTACAAAATAGAAAAATTAAGAAAAATAATGAAAAAATCAATGATGATATTGATAGAAAAGAAGAAGAAAAAGAAATTGAAATTAATAAAACAAGCTCAGACTTTTTATCTTCTGTTTTATCTTCAAGTAATTATAAGAAACCTGAAAATAAACCTATTATGCTTAAAATGAAATTTTCTAATAATAAAGTTACAGAAAATGATCAAGTTGAAAATAAATTAGAATCTTCTGATACTGAAATGCCACCACCTAATGAAGATTCTTTATCAGATTCTTCCACATCTTCTGATGATGATGAATTACCAGCAGATGATTATGAAATGACTAGATTACCAGAAGTTGAATCAGATAATGATATTGATCAAGCAGTAGAGGATGAATTAATTGAAATTCTTGATTCTTCTTCCGAAGAAAAAATATCTGAACTAATAACAGAAATAACTCCATTTGTGAATTCGTTATTGGAAGAATATTTAGGATTTGCTGAAGAAGATATGTCTGAATTTATACTTACATTCATAAAAGAAAATAAAGGTAAGAATAAACAAGGTTTAGTCAGTGAACTTATGGAAACTTTTGATGAAGATAGTGAAATATTAGTTAAAAAATTATGGAAAGAGATATGTAAAAAAGTATCTAAATAAATAATTAAATAAATCAGAGTATACAGTATATACTGTATTTATATATAACTTTATAAAATTGTATTATAAAAATCCATAATTAATATTATTTAGATAAGTAGTCATATTTTTTACCTAAATTTTCTAAATTATTTTTAATTTCTTTTTCTTTTTTTGAAATATTAATTTCTTCAATTTTTAAATTTTCTAAATTTTTTTCTTCAATTTTATTTAAACAATTTAAATTTTTTAATAATTTTGTAATTTTTTCCAATTGAAATTCTAAAGTTGTAGTTTTATATGAATGTAATTTATTAAAACCACGAGTTTCAGGATTATTATAAATATTATTTAAATCAATATTTTTAATTTTATTTTTTGAAGTTGAAGTTGAAGTTAAAGTTGCATCAAGAATTTTATTTAATTCCCAATCTTGAAAATCATTATCAATTTCTGAATTAATCATTTCAACATCATTAATAAGATCTTGAATATATTTTTTTTCATAATTTTCTTTAATATTAAATTCATTTGAAGTTATAGGTAATATATCATCATCAAATTGAGAATCATTTAATTGTCTTCTTAAATTATTTTTTTTTTTTGATATTTTATTATTTTTTTTTCTAAAATTTAAAGAACTTTTAAGTTTATTTTGATTTAAAGATATGAAATCTAGATTTTTAAAATCATTTGATAAATTTGAAGTATCTTTTGTAATTTCATTTTCAATATTATTTTCAATATTATTTTCAATATTATTTTCAATATTATCTTCAATATTATTTTCAATATTATCTTCAATATCTTTTGAATTATCCTTTCGTAAGTTTATATTAATATCATGAACATCTATTTGAATTGAAGAAAGATAATCAGAAGTTTTTGAAGATTTAGATTTTTCATTTTGAATTTGAATTTGATTTTGAATTTGAGATTGAGATTGAGATTGAGATTGAGATTGAGATTGAAATTGAAATTGTTGTTCTTTGTTTTTTGATTCAATTGAATTATTTTGAATCAATTCATTATCAAAATCATTCAACAATATTTCATTAGTTTTAAATTGATTATTATTTAATGAGTTTAAATTTTGAATATTATTAATTTGAATTTTATTCTTTGAATTGTTTTTCAAAATATTTTTTTTTCTTCTTTTCAATCTAATTTCAGAATTTGGTTTAATTGATTGAAAAAATATTAGTTCCTCTTCTTCTTCTTCTTCTTCTTTTGCTTCTTCTTTTGCTTCTTGTTTTATTTTTCCTTTTTCCAATTGATTATTGTTAATTAATTTTTTCTTTTTTTGTTTTAATTTTCTTTTTGATTTCTGTTTTTTCTTAGAATTTAAAATTAAATCATTTTCTATATCATTTTCAATATTTGTATCTTTATTATTTTTATTATCATTATTATCATTATTATCATTATTATCAGATTCTTTTGAAGACATTAATCTGAATAAGTTGTAATGTAATGAAATGAAACGAGATTGAATTAAATTATTAATTATTAATTATTAATTATTGATTTGATTATTTTTTTTATATTCAAATCAATAATTTATTTCTTTGATCACTTGCAAATACAAATACAAATACAAATTTATTTTTATTTTTATTTAAAAAATGATTTAAAATTGCAAAAAAGCCAGTAGTCTGGGTGGCATGGGATAACATTGGAGTACATACAATGGAGTTGAAAAAAAAATTAATCAAATTTTGTACTTTTAAAAATTACTTTTAAAAATGATAATAAAATAAATATTGAATGCTATAATAATTAAGATATTTATTTAGTTGATTGATTATTTATTTAAAACATCAGCATCATATTTTTCTTTAAACCATTTAATTGAATCTTCTTTATCAATTTTATGAGTATGACCAACTTTTGCTTTACAACGTTTTCTTCTTGCAACACGATTACCATTTCTACCCATAACAACATAAAAATCCATACCATAAATTCCAATTCCAGGATCATATTTAATACCTAAATCAATATGTTCATCAATACCAAAACCAAAATTACCAGTTTCTGAGAAATTTCTATGACGTAATTGATATTCTTTAACTTTTAAACCACGTTCTAAAATTTCTTCAGCTTTTGGACCACGAATTGTAACATGAACAGCAATTTTTTCATTACGACGAATACCAAAAGTTCTTACAGTATATCTTGCTTTTGATTGAACAGGAGTTTGACCAGATAATTGTTCTAAAACTTTTGAAGCTCTTGTTAATCTATCACCAGATTCACCAACACAAATATTTAAAACTAATTTTTCGATTTTAAGTTCACGCATTGGATTTTGGGCTTTTGAAGACTATAATTTATAATTATAAGAAATGTTAGTATGGTTGATTAATTGAGTTGTAAATAAACTTATTTAATTATAAATATAATTTTGATATTTTCATTTTCATTTAATAATTAATTTATTTATTTATTTAATAAGATGGATGGTTAAGGTGATTAATATTAAATATTAAATATTAAATATTAAATTTTAAATATTTTAATATATTAATATAATTAGATTAATGGTGATAATAGATAGATTATAAATAAATGAAATATTTCATGAATATGAATATAAAGATTTGAAAATACTTTTTTTTTTAATAATTAAATGAATTTTAAATATCATGATAGATCTTGTAGTAAATGTATATATATATAACTAACTGAATATATGTTATTTGAAGATATATTGTTCAATGAATATAATTAATTACTTTAAAGTTTTTATTTTCTATATATTTAATTATATTTATGTAATTCAATAAATATCAATATTGAATTTGAATATTTTGTTATTTTTATATTTTGATAATTTCATTATTCTTTTTTTCATTATATTATCTTTTCATATTTCTTTAATCCATAATATATCTATTTGAATATTTTTCTCATTTTAATTTTTCAATTTAATTCATGATTAACTTGTATTTTTTCATTATTATTTCCCATTAAATATATATAAATAAAAAGTTGAGTAAATTAGACATACCATTTTTGCTAATGTTATATTATATTATATTATATTATATTATATTATATTATATTATATTATATTATAATCTTTTTTTATTTTTAATCCAGAATTCTTAATAAAGCTTTAATTTATTATGATATAAATTTAATAATATAATTTTGATTGAATCCAATATCCTTAGTAAGTTAAGTTACTTAGATTCTAAGTAAGTAAGTACTGTTTGCTTTACTTACTGACTTCCAGAGCAGTGTTGAATGAATTATCAACTCCCGCTTCTCTCACTGCGTGCAAAAGACAAACTGGGAGCGCAATCCGCACCCAGGAAAACTTGCTCAGAAGCACACAGCAACAGCGGATCTCAGCTGATATTAGCGGAATTTATTTCAAGCGCGTGCACGTGTTTGAAGTGCAGCAACGATATATTCTATTTTGACTGTTTACCTCGTAGTTTTCAAAACAACTGCCCTGGGTAAATACATGTGATACAACAACTACCACAATAACGGTCTCTAGGGCTCGTGTGAAGTCCCTCCTACATAATATTGCATTACACAACACCACACAACAATTACCTAATTTGATTTTACTTCCGACTGTCTGGTCACGAGCACTTGCAACCCCCCCCCCCCCTCGGCAGTGTTTTCGCCTGCTCCACAAACGCAAAGTGGCAATAAACACAGCTTCATTTTCTTTCAAGCTCTTTTCTACTTTGTTACTTCTCCCACTTCCATAACCACTTCATTACTACTTCATTACTACTTCATTACTGCTTCATTACTGCTTCCTTAACCACTTCACCGATATTCACAGTTCTTTCATTGAATTTCTTGGACTTTGTTGTAAATCTGCTTGAAATGAGTTTCTCTCGCCAATTTCCTGGATCTGCTACAATCTCTTTTATAAGTTAATAGCTGAAGTCCCGTGATCAACAATAAATAAAGGTATTTAATATATTCAATATATTCAATATAAACAGGAATATAAACATTTATTTATTTATTTATTTATTTATTTATTTATTTATTTATTTATTCCTTAAGCGCTGATACAATTCATCAATCAATTCATCAATAACTGATTCAATTCATTAATAACTGATTCAATTCATTAATAACTGATTCAATTCATCAATTCATGAAAGAATATTAACATAATTATATAAATTATGGATAATAAATTAATAAATCAATCAATTTCAATAAATCATTTCATAAATAGAATTAAAAAATTACCATTTAATATTTTAATAAATGAATCAATTCAATTTATTAATATTAATACAATAATTAATGAAAAAATTAAATCTTCTTATTATATTCAATTTTTATTAATTAAATATAGTAATAATGATTTCATTTATTTTAAAAATTTATTAAATTTAATTAATTTCTATTTATCTAATTTAAAATTTTCAAATAACAACAATATTAATAACAATGATAACAATACATTCTTAAAAATTTTTAAATCAATAATTTTAAATTATTTAAATTTAGCTGAATCTTTTTATAATAACAATAATAACAATAATAACAATAATATTTTAATTTATAAATCTTTAATCAAAATTTCTTTAAATTATCTTAATATTGATAAATCTTTAAATCCAATATTAATTGAAATTGTTAAAAATATTTATAAAAATAAAAGATTTGAAATTAATCAATTTTTATTTCCATCTAATGATGATAATAATAATACCGCCAATACTTTAAATACTTCTAATAACTTATTAAATAATATAAAAAATTTTAATATTTTAAAATATAATTTAAATTTCTTTGATTTTATTGAATTTTATTATTATTCTTCAATAAATTGTTTTAATTCATTAAATTTTAATTATTCAAATCAATTATTTAAAATTTTCTTAAATTTATATCCTTTTTTAAATAATTTAAAATCTCAATCTCAATTACAATCTCAATTACAATCTCAATTAAAATTAAAACTAATTGAAAAAAAAAAATTAAATAATTTAATTAATAAAAAAAATTTAAATTTTTTATCATATAAATTCTTAATTAATTCATATTTAATTTCAAAAGATTTTGAAATTTTAGAATTTAAAAATAATTTAATTTTAACAAATTTAGATTCAAAATTAATTCAAAAAAATTATTTTCAAAAATTTTATTTAAATTTAATTCAAAATGAAATTAAAATTTTAAAAAATTCAAATTCTTCTTTATTTAATATTAATAAAGATGATAATAAAATCTTTACAAAAAATTTCCTTAATAATAATAATAATAATAACAATTCCAATATTAAATCAATTAATAAAATTTTAAATAAAAATTATTTAATATTTAATTATAATTGTGAAAATTTTAATGAATTTATAATTTTTATAATTTATTTTATTAAAAAAAGAAAAATTATTGAATATATTCAAATTATAAATAATTTTAAAAATTTAAAATTTATTTTAAATAAAAATTTTAATATAAATTTTAATTTAATTTTAAATAATTTAATTTTTAAAAAATTATTATTTGAAATTTTAAAAAAAAATTTATTTAATATAATTAATAAAATTAAAATTAATCAATTTTTAAAAATTTTTAAAATAATTTTTAAAAAAAATGATTATTTAATAATTTTTAATCAATTTTTTAAAATTTATAATAATTTTAAAGATATTAAAAAAATTTTATTAATATATTTTAATGAAATGAAAAATTATTATAATTTAAATGATTTTGAAATTATTTCAGATAATAATGATGATAATAAAATGAGTAATAAGTTAAGTAATGGTATTTTAGAAAAATTAAAAATTAAAGATATTGAAGATATTAAGAATAAAAATGAAGAAATGATAATTAATAATCTTAATACAAATATTTTAATTGAAGAAATGTATTTAATCAATGGAGATCATAATAATAATAATAATAATAATAGTAATAATAATAATTATGATTTTAATTATAATAATTTTGATTTTGATTATGAGTATTGAATGAATGAATAAAAGAAAATTAATTATATATTTAATGTATATTCAAAATAGTATTTATAATTTATTGATTATAATTTTTGCATGGCAATAACATCAGTTGATTGAACATGATCTTCATCTTCTTCAATTAAATTTTGTAAATCTTCTAAAGATACTTTATCATCTTCAACAACTAAATTAATTTGTAATTTTTTAATACCAAAACCAACAGGTACAAAAGTTGAAGCACCCCAAGTTAAACCATCCATATTAATTTGTTTAACATTATTTAATAATTCTTTTAAATCAGTTTCATCATCCCATGGTTTAACATCTAAAGTAATAATTGATTTTGCAGCAGGTTTTGGACCTTTTGCAGCTTTTTTAGCAGCATAAGCAGCTAATCTTTCTTCTTTTAATTTAGCAGCAGCTTCATCTTCTTCTTCATCATCATCAGATCCAAATAAATCAACATCTTCATCATCATCATCATCTTCTTCTTCTTCAACGGCAGTAGAAACAGCTTTTGGTTCTTCTTTTGCAGCTGGTAAAGATTCAAAATCATCTTGGAATGAAGAAATATGATTAAACCATCTTGTGAAAGCAGGAAATTCATTTTGAAAAGATTTATAAGCTTTAACATCAGCTTGATTTGGAGAGGAACTATGATTATTAATAAAATATGTTGTTAGTTTTAATTCAATAATTAACTACGGAAAAAGATTATATCTTTAATTTCTTTAAATTATAAAATATTGATAAATTATCAGAGATGAGCAAAAGCTCTTGGATTTGATACTCATAGGATAGGGTCTTAATCTACCTAGTAAACACGGACCAAATTAATCATCATTAAATTATCATTTTCTTTCATTATATTATATTATATTATATTGAATTGAATTGAATTGAATCAATAGATTATACAATTATTATTATTTCATTGAATTGAATTGATTAATTTAAGTAGTTTAAAAGTTATATTAAATATATTTAATATATTTAATATAAATTATTTAATAATAAAAGACTTACCCTTGAACGTAAGAATTTTCAACTAATAAATCATTTAAAGATTTAATAGATTCAATTTTTGAGAAACTCATTTTTAAAAAAGGATTATTAATTGTTGATTAGATATATATGAGATAATAAAATATAATAAACTAAATTATATAACAATGGATATTTGATATTGATGATTATTAAAAATGATTAATTTATATTGAAGATTGAATTGAAGATTGAATTGAATTGAAAGTGAATTGAAAGTGGATGAAAATGAGCATTTGGCAACAACAAAAACAGAAAAAATTTTCAGTGGGAAAACAAAGAAAAGAAGAAGAAGAAGAAAGTGGAGAGAACCAGTGCAGTGGTACCGTAAATAAGAGTAGGGCTTTAAAGAGGGCAGTTAGGGCTGTACGAGCACGTGTCTGGATTTGAAAACCGAGGAGTGGAAATATGGAAAAAACACAGGATTGAAGTCCGTAAAGGAAAGTGCAATCCTGAGTTGGGAAGCACGGATATCGGCAATGGCTTTGTGTTTTTGCCGATTGAAATTAATTGAAATGAAATGAAAGAAATAAGAAATAAGTAATAAGTAATATAACAGAAGAAGAAAAAGAAGAAGAAGAGGAAGATAATAGAGAGTATAGAGAGTATAGAGAGAAGAGAGAGAAGAGAGTAGAGAAAAGTAGAGGAATGGAGAGAGATAGAGATAGAGATGGTAGTATATTGAGATACAAATACACTCAGGAAGTGGTGGATTTGATGTTAACTGAAGATATTCATACCAATTCCAATGATAATTCCAATGATAATACCAATGATAATGATAATGATAATAATAATAATAATAATAATAATAATAATAATGACAGTAATGAAAATAAAAGTAAACCCAATGAGATTCAAAATGATGATATAAAAATAGATTATTTAAAGAATTTAATTGATTGTAAAGATAAATTAGATCAAAATTTACTTAAATTTAATATTACTAATAATAATAATAATAATAATAATAATAATAATGAAGAAAATGATAATGAAGGATTTATGAGTGATTATCCTTTTAAATTATTAAATTTTAATAAATATTCATCAAATAATTTAATTAATAATGATTATAGTTTAAAAGATGAGAAAATTAAATTAGATTTAAATTATTTTAAAAATTTAAAAAAAGATAATAATGAAAAAAATAATAATATTTTAGAAGTGAATAAATTTGATTTATTTAATCAATTTACAAATAATAAATCAATTAATTATAATGAATTAAAGAATGAATTAAAGAATGAATTAAAGAATGAATTGAATTATAATTTTAAAATTCAAATAATTAATGATTATTTAAAATATTTAAATATTTTTGAAATTAAAATTAATAATTTATCAAAAAGTTTTTTAAATACTAAACTAAGTGATAATAAACTAAGTGATAATAATAATAATTTAATAATAATTAATGAAGAAATTTTAAATAAAATTAAAAATAATTTAAATGAATTTGAAAAAATTATAAATTTAAAATTTTTAAAATTAAATAAAAATAAAAAAATTTTAAATAATTTTAATAAATTTTTAAAATTAAATAAAAATATAAATAAAATTAATTATAAAAAAAAATTATTTAAATTTAAATTTAAATTATTCATAATTTTTTTTTCTTTAATTTTTTTATATTTTTCATTTTTAATTTATAAATTCAGATTTCAATTCTTTTGAAAGATTTGAAGTATATAAAGGCGGGTAATGGTGTACTTTCAATATGCGGTATTTCAATATATATTTAATAAACAAACAATAAATTAATAAATAATGAATATATTAATGAATAATATATGAATAGAATATAAAGAGAGTAGATGGAGAGAAGGGGAAAATGAGAATTGGAATAGGTAGAATAATATTTAGAAGTTATTTTTCAACATTATGTACAAGTATTACAATTAATGGAAATACATTTGAGAAATTGAATTTAAATGTATGTAAAAGAAATAATGAAAATGGAAATATAAAGATATATAAAAATAAGAAAAGAATAAAAGATTTTAAAAGAAGAGAAAATTTTAAAGAAAATAAAATGAATTTAAATTATTTAAATAGAGAAAAAAGTGAATATAATAATAATAATGAAATAAATAATTATAATTATAAAAAAATAATGATAAATTATTATAATAATAAATTATTTAAAAAAAATTTGGATATAAAAATTAAGAATTATTTAAAATTTTTATCAAATGATTATAAATTAGATAAAAGAAATATAATTAATTTAATATATTTATGTGATTATGATGATATTAATAATATTGAAAATAATAAGAAATATAATAAATTTGGATATTTAATATTTGATTTATATATAAATATATTTTTAATGAATTATAAATTTAAGAATAAAATTAATTATTATTCTTTTTTTAATAAAAAAGAAATTGAGATTGAAGATAATAATGATAATAATGATATAATTGAAGATTTAAATTTTAATATATATAATAATTTTAAAAATAATAAAGAAAAAAATAAAATTTCAATAAATTTTAATTTAAATAATAAATTTAATATTCGAAATAAATTAAATAAAGAAATTAAAATAAATAAATTAAAAAATTTAAAAATTTTAAATGAATTTTATTTTAAAAATAAAATTTTTAAAAATTTAAATTTTAAATTAAATAATTATAATAATAATAATAATAAATTTTTAATTAAAAGAAATTTTTATTTAATGATTGGTATGATAAAATTTAAATATGGAGATGAAAAATGTTTTAAATTTATTGATGAAAAAATTTTAAATGGTAAATTTGGTTTAATTAATTTAATTTATTTAAATAATAAAATTGAATTTTATAATAATTAAAATAATTATAATAATTAAGGTTTGGTATATGCAGGGAAGACATGGTGATGCATAATGCTTGTTTTTGAAGTTAATAAAGAAACAAAAGAAAATGAAGCAAAAGAAGAAGAAGGAAAGAAGGAAAGAAAGAAAGAAAGTGAGTGTGTGAGTGAGTGAGTGAGTGTGAAATGGTTATTAGTTATTGTAGTTATTCTATTTACTAGGTATTAAGTTGTTTACTTATTTAGTTACTCTTGTAATCAAATCACTCTTGTATTGGATAAAGTGGATAAAGTGAATAAACAGATATTCCCATTAGAAGAGAACAGTAGTAGAATAGTAATAGAGTAGTAGAACAGTAGTAGAATAGAATAGTAATAGAATAGTAATAGAATAGTAATACTGTTGTGGTGGTGTTTTTGTGTTTTTGTGTTTTTGTGGTTCGGTTGGCAGAGCCCTAAAAGAAGGGCTGTTAGGTGTGGACGGTGAGAGTGGCTGGTGAGTGTGTTTCAGCTGCGAGTGAATTTGAATAAAGCTTTGAGGTTTTGAAGTGTTTAAAGGTTATTTGATAATGATCATTATTCAGTAGTTATTATTCTTATTATTATTATATATACAGTATATGTACAGTATATATACTTCTTGATTACACTTTATTATCACTAGGAAAGATATAAGATATAAGATACAAGATACAAGATACAAGATATATGTTACTATGAATTTTTCTCATCTTTTATCTCAAGTTAAAAATGGTAATAGTTCATCTTCATCTTCAACTTCAAATGCAAATGCAAATGCAAATAAACAAAAATCTATAACTAATTCAAATAATAGAATATATATTACTAAACCTAAAGTGAATTCAAATTCTAATTCTAATTCTAATTCTAATTCTAATTCTAATTCTAATAGAAATTATCATAATTCATATAATGATCCTTCTGTTGCAAGATTAAAAGCTGCAAGAAAAGCAGAACAAGAAAAATTAATTCAAAAAAGATCAAATAATACTAGTAATAATAATACTAGTAATAATAATACTAGTAATAATAATAATAACAATAATATAGATAAAGAAAAAAGAAAAAAAGAACTTTTAAATCAAATTAATTTAAGAAATTCAAAAAAAAATACATTAATTATAAAAAAATTAAATTTTAATGATTTAATGAAAACTGCTGAAAATATAGATACTTCAAAATTCTCAATTAATCCAATTTTAAAAAAATCATTAACTAAACAAATAAATAATTCAAAAGTTAAACCTATAAATAATAATAAATTAATAAAAAGACAAATTATTCAACCTTTAAAATCATTAAATAATAAAAAATTAAAAACTTCATCAATTATTAAAAATAATAAACAAATTCCAATTGCAAAACCTTCAAAAGAATTACAATTTAAATTAAATAAATTAAATAAATTAAATAAATTAAATAAATTAAATAAATTAAATAAATTAAAAAATAAAAAATTAAATCAAAATAAATATGGTAATGATTGGAATGATTATGATCATAATGATGGTTTTATAGTTTCAGATTCTGAAGATTTAATTTCAAATAAAAAAAAATTATTATCATCATCATCTTCTACAACTACTATTTCCACTAATAATATTATTAAAAAACCTATCAATAATATAAAAACTAGAAATAGAAAAAGAGAAATAGAAAGAGAAAGAGAAAGAGAAAAAGTACGTGGTAGAGATAGATATGATGATTATGATGATGATGATGGTTTCATTGAAAAAGATGATGTTCCGGATTATGATAGAGCTGAAATTTGGAAAATTCTTGGTCCTCGTAATAGAACATATAATTCTTTTACTGATGATGATTTATCTGATATGGAAGCTGATGGTTTTGATGTACTTGAAGAAGAAGAATTTTCAACAAAAAGAGCTAAAATTGATGAAAAATTAGAATCTAAACGTGAAAAAAAAAGAATAAAAGAAAAAAAAGAAAGATTAAAAAATTTAAGTCATCATTAATAATTTATATACTATATATATATTATATATACTATATTTATATATTAATTAAATCATTTAATGATAATTTATTATAATTATAATTATTTGAATCTAAAATTTTAAAATTTAAATTATATTCTGTTGATAATTTAAATTCTTCCCAAATTAAATTTAATTTATTAAAATAATAATTAATTTTATTTGTTGATAATGATCCCATTAATGATAAAAATTTTTGTTCTGTATTTAAATTTGATAAAAGACAATTTAATTTTATTGTTTTATCATTTTTACTATTTTTTTTTAAATTCCATGGTAAATTTTTTTCTTCAATTTCTAATGTTTTTTTAAAAAATTCAAATATTTTTTTTTTATATTCATTAATTAAATTTAAATCATCTTTATTATAATTATATTCTTCATTAATATCAATAAATTTATACCAATCTTTTGGAATTTTATTTATAATTTCAATATTATTATCATTATTTTTAAAATTTATTAATTCATCACCACCAGGTTCTCCAATTAAATTATTAATTGAATTTAATGTATAAAATAATGGAATTCTTTTAATTTGATAAGAATTATGATTTAATTTTTCATTATCATCATCTTTTAATTGAAACCATTGTTTTGAAATATCATTTGAAATTAATGGAGAAATTGGTATTGATATTTCATTAATACATTTTAAATTTTTAATTGGTTGAAAATAATTTGATAATTTTTGATTAATTAATAAATTTTTTTTAATATTCTCAGATAAATCACATTTAAATAAACCACCAATAAATTTATTTGGTGACCAAATATCTCTTTGATGTAAATAATTTTTATTTCTTGCAAATTTATAACATTCAATTTTTTTATAAATTGAATTATGAATAAAAAAATTATCTTGATTATTATTATCTAAATTATTTAAAAATTTTTCATTATTAATTTCAATTTCAATTAATTCTTTTGATAATTTTGAATTTAAAATTTTATTTCTATTTTTTCTTGAATATTCTCTTTTTTTTTTATTTAAAATATTATTTGATTTAAAAAAAGTTTTAATTGGATCATTTTTAAATTTTAATAAATTTTTTTTTTTCTTTGAAATATTTAAATCAATATGATTTTTTTTTAATTTTTTTTCAATTTCAATTTCTCCAGTTAAATTTTGATTATTATTAAAAATATCTTTAATATTAATATTATTATTATTATCAGAATTAGTTATTAAACAAAATGGATCATTCCAATCAAAAATTAATTTTTTATCATTATTTGAAATTAATGGATTTAAAATTTCCCAATCAATTTCATTATTTATACAATTTATAATTGAATTAAAATTATAAATTGGAGCATCATTATTTTTAATAATATATTCTTTTTGAATTGATAAACCATTAAAAGAATTTTTAAAATTTGAAGAACAATCACAAATTTTCTTTTCATCAAATTTATTATAAATTGTTTTTAATGAATTTACATTTGAATTTATATTATTTTTAAAATTTTTTTCAATTCTTTTTTCATTTTTTTCATTTTTTTCATTTTTATTATTATTATTATTTGAAATATTTGGAGTTTTTAAAGTTTTTAAAGTGGAAGAATTTGGTAAAACTAAAGATATTGAAAGATTGATTAAGATAAATAATAATATTAATAAAATTTTAAATAATAAAAATTTCATCTTTATAAGTATTTTAAAAAGGGGAATGATGTATTAGATATATTATTTAATCAGTATAATTAGATTATATTATATTCCAATTTATTATTGAAATGAACTTGATTTGAATGATGATTCTAATGAATTTATTAGCCAAATTAATCAAGCATTTGAATTTGTTTATTTGATTATTGAAATAGTTCAATGCAATTGAATTAAATTGGTTTAATTTGGAAATGGTTTCAATTCAAGACTATGAAAGGCATTTTAAAGAGTTCATCGAAACAGAAACACCAGAACCACCAGAACCAGGCAACAATGAATCTATCCCAGTGCCATTTCAAAAGAACTCCAAGCTGACTTTGGTGCTTTTGTGTCTTGTGAAGAAGAATCCAAACCCTTTCTCTCTTTCTCTCTTTCTTTCTTTCTTTCTTTCTTTGTTGTTTCTTTCTGTTCTTCAATTTCAAATTATTTCATTTTTTCACTGCTGCAAAAATAAAATTTTATTTTGCTTTGTTTTGATTTTTCCTAAACGGGAAGAAGACCCGAAAAGGTGGCGACACTAGCTAGAGACCAGTATCTCGGCTCTCCTTTTTTCAAAAGAAGTCCCGCAGTTCTGGCGACAATCAGAAAACTTCAAAACCCCTTTAAAAATCGAGGTCTACTGCTTTACCACGTGCCAGACCTCTGTTTCCTTCCAATTTCGAATCTGAAAACATTGAAAAGTGGCAAACAAAACTTGGATTTACTTTAAAAGAAGCTTTGTTTTAATTACTTTTAATCAATTCATAATCGAATTATCAGTCAATCATCGATAAAACAAAATTGTTGGAGTGTTTAATCAATTGCACTGCTTTCATTCATTTAAAACTTACTGCAATGTCTTCTTTAGTATCTGATTCTTTAAAATCAGATAAATCAATTGATAAAGATACTGATGATATTGAAATGGTGGATTCAGATAATAATGAAATTAATTTTTTTGAAATTGAGAAAAATTTGAAATTAATTTCAGATTTAAATAAATCTTTAGAATTAATTCAAAAAGCTTCAAATAATTTGGAATCAAGATATATTTTAAAAGTTTTTAGAGAATTAAGTCCTTTAAGACATAGTTTAAATTTACATCTCTTATTCAATTTAATCTTAAATGTTTATAATCCTGATAATAATAATAATAATAATGATTTTAAAAATAGTAGTAGTAGTAGTATAAATGAAATTGATTTAAATCAATTGAATTTTCAAAAAAATTATTTATTAGAATGTTTATCTAATTTAGATAATAATAATGAAATTTTAAATCAAGTTATTACTTATAATAAAAAAGAAAAAGAAAAACAAAAAGATTCTAAATCAAAGGATAAAGATATAGAAATTATTGATAATAATGATAATGATATTAATATGGATGATAACAATTCAAAAGATTTAAAAAAATTGGAAACTGAAATTGAAATTGAAATTGAAATTGAAAATGAAATTAAAAAATCTCCTTTACAATTATTAAATAAAAAAGATTTAAATTTTAAAAAAAATCAATTAAAAAAAAATATTTTTCCAATTCCTGAAATTAATTTATTTATTCATTTATTAATTCAATTATATTTATATGATAATAAAAATTTAATTTTATTAAATAATTTAAATTTAAAAATTATTAAATTAATGAATTCTTTTAATAAAAGAACTTTAGATTATATTCAAGCAAAATCTTGGTTTTATATTTTAAGAACTTCAGAATTATTAGATAAAAAAAATAATTTAAAAAATAATAATATTAATGAATTTTTTCCAAATTTAATTAATTTAAGATTAAATTTATTATCTGCTTTAAGAACTTCAACTTTAAAACATGATAATGAAACTTCAGGTTCAATTATAACTTTATTATTAAGAAATTATTTAATTTCAAATGATATTCAACAAGCTATTAATTTATTTAATAAAGTTCAATTTCCAATAAATTGTGGTAATAATTTAACTTCAAGATATTTTTATTATTTAGCTAGAATTAATACAATTCAATTAAATTATTCTCAAGCCTTAAATGATATTATAACTTCAATTAGAAAAACTCCTCAATCAATTTTTGTTCAAGGGTTTTTAATTTCTTCTCATAAATTAAATATTTTAATTGAATTATTAATGGGTGATATTCCAGATATAAAAATTTTTAAAAATTCAAATTTTTCAAAATTTTTAATTCCATACATGGAAATTACTAAATCTGTTAAATTAGGTGATTTAAATTATTTTAATAATTCTTTAATTAAATATTCTAAAATTTTTAAAAATGATAATAATTATAATTTAATTTTTAGATTACGTAAAAATGTTATTAAAACTGGTTTAAGATTAATTTCATTATCTTATAAAAAAATTTCTTTAAAAGATATTTGTCTTAAATTACAATTAGATTCCGAATCAAATGCTGAATATATTATTTCAAAATTAATTAAAGATAATGTTTTAGAAGCAACAATTAATCATCAAAAAGGTTATATGTCAAGTAAAGAAATTTTAAATATTTATGATAGTGAAATACCTCAAATTGAATATAGTAATAGAATTAAATTTATTAATCAATTACATGATGAATTTGTTAAAAGTATGAGATATCCAGAAACTAAAAATAGAGTTGATGATGCTTATCTTAATCAATTAAGAGAAGAAGAAGCTGAATTAAGTGAATTTTCTCAAAATGCTTATTTAGATGAAGATTTCTTCTGAAGAATAATAATAACTTTTCTTTTCAACTATTATTATTATTTATATACAGTATATATACATTATTCATAATTTTTTCATAATTTTATGTATTTGAATAAATATTTTTAATACATTATTACACCCTAAATGATATATATATTATAAAAGAAAATCATAAAACTACTTTATAAAATATCATAGGTACAAAAAAAATGAAAACCAATAAAATAATAAAACACTTAAAATTTAATAAAAAAATAAAAATTCTTAAACACCAAAATAGTTAAAATAGTTAAAATAGTTAAAATGAACAAAATTAATCAAAAACAATCAATTGAATAATTAAAAAGAAATGAAATAAGCATGCAAAGCTATGAAAAATTGAATATCAAATAGAGTTAAATATCATAAGAAAAATGATAATATGCATGTTCTGAAATAAAATGATAAAGAAACAAAAGGAAAATGAGAATCAAATTGAAAAAAAGATAAGAAAATAAAATAAAAATAAAATAAAAATAAAAATAAAAATAAGAATAAACAGATATAAAAACATTATATAATTAATTTACATGAATAACTCTATTAATACATTAACTAAAGTTGCAAGTGTCCACATACTAATTAAAGTAACCCCAATTAATTTGTTCATTTTCCAGTTATTCATGGGAACTGCAATTAGTAAAAAAACTAAATTGATTATTAATGTTATATTACTTATAACCAATGTTGAACTTAATTGAATTTTATAACTGAATCCATCTTTAATTAAATCAGGTAATTGCCTTTGATATTCTTTATTTGGTATAATAATTAAACCACTTCCTCCAATACCAATTAGTATATTTAATAATGGACCTCCAAGACAAGCAGCAAATGCCATTCTTGGAAATCCCATTTTAGCTATTGTAAAGTTTGAAATGAAATCTCCTAATGAATTTCCCATAGCAAAAATAGTTATTCCTATAATTGCATCTGATAAATGCCAGATAACTGAATAAAATTTAAGAATTGCAATAACCTCAGTTGCTATAATTGATATCCATGCAATACTTACAGAAAATCCCATAAGTGAAAGAGCAAAATTCAAAATATTTTTGAATTTCAAATTTTTATAAATATGAGAATCTTTAGATAATTGACTAATCAAATTTCTTGTGACTCTAGTTTGATATGATTGAGGTTTTGATTGAAACTGATATTGATTTGATTTTTTATGACTTTTAAATAGCTTATCGTTAAGTAGTTCATATATACTAGTTTTTTTTGGATTGAAAGCATAGAGTATTGAACCAAGTAGCATTAATGAAATCATAAAACCAATTCCATAAAGCAATGAATCAATATTAGATCTATTGTCTTCGCTTTCTCTGCTTGCAAACATAAAATAAATAAGTAAATAAGGAGCCAAAATAGCTTGAATTATCAATAAGATCAATTCATTGATATAAACCATAGAGCTTGACTCTTCATATTCTTCTTCAAACAATTCCAAAACAGATGTTGAGGTTCCTTCATTGCTATTTGATGCATTACTATCAAATGAATCACCAGGAATTGAAAAATCACTTAATGTTCTTAATTGTGTCAACTTTTTTAACACTTTTGTATCGCTTTTTATATCCTTTTGAAAGTCTCTAACCGGTATACTTATTCTGAGTAGACATACAATTGGACTAATTAAAATTAATAAAGTTCTATCAATAAGGGATTTCTGAGAAAAATTGATAAAACTAGGAAAAAAAATTTTGGTAAGATTTTCAAAAAGTTTTTCTTTAAAAGACTTTGAAGATATCCTAGAAAAATTTGATCTTCGTCTAATATTAGTTGATTTTTTACCCTTTAGGCGTCTTTGGATTATCTTTATCACTTTATCAAAGACATTATTTGAATTATCATCTGAGTTTATATCTAAGGAGCAGACAGTTATATTAGAAGAAGATCGGGATCTATTAATATTCAAATTATCAGGATTTGAACTATCATATGTTGGACTTAAATAATTTGACAAATTTTCATTATTAGTAATCAAATTAGAATCGCCATTAGTATTAGTTTCAATTACCAGATTAGGCACAAAATTATTTATATTTGATTCGTAAGGTGCATGCGATAATGGGCTGGCATCTCTTCCATTATCCCTTGAGGTAGAACTGGCATCTCTATTGAAAACAAATGTATCCCCATTTATCCCATCAGTATTCCTATCTTTCTTAATATTATCATTATTATTATCATTATTATCATCTTCTTCGATATTTTGATCCATTGAAAAATCTAAAGGCATTTTAAAGTCTTTTGATACTTCAAAATCATTATTAATTTTATAATCCTTCATTGATTGAAAATCAAAGTCATTCTGAGTATCAAAATCATTATAGTCATTTTGACTATTATTAATCAAAATATTTGGACTATCATCATGATATGATGTAGGATCATCTCTGTAAGCTGGTTGACTATTGGTTACTATTAAATCACTATAACTCTTTCTTCTTCTATGACCTTTTCTAGTGAGAGGTTCTGAATTGGGTCTTATGGTAGATTTATCTAAAGTTGTCAAGTTATGTTTCTGGTCTATTAGATGTAAAGAATCTCTATGAGACTCTTTAGGCAGATTATTGGAAAGGTTAGATAAATTCCTAGATCTGTTTAAATTTGCTAGTGCAGCGTCATTTATCAAAGATGAAGGATTTAGAGATAAATTAGCATCTATTGGAGTATTGTTTATCGTTGCCAAACTAATATCATCAACAGGATTAAAATCAACTATTGACATATGACTATTTCTTGAATGAAAGGATCGTTTATGAGACTTATTGCCACTTTCTGGTACGGATTTCCTTCTTCCATTATTGCTATTGTTCAAACTAATGATATTGTTATTATTATCGAATATGTCTTTGTTGGATTGAGAGATATTAGTTCTTGAAGGTCTCAGAGAAGAATCTTGATTAACATTAACTGCTTCTTGATTAACAACTGAATCAGAATACTGACTTACATTACGACTATAAGTAGGTTTATGATGATGATGATGATGATGCTGATTTTGATTATTAGTGAAATTATGATTGTTACTGAAAGAAGAATTAAAGGGTAAATTATTATTTTTTCTTAGATTTTCTACAGCTTGTTTAAATTCTAAAGCATTTAACAAAGATGGTCTTACTAATAAGGCAGATGATTCAACAGCTAATTGTTCATCCATATTATCATCATAATCATTAATATTGGATAAATTATTTTCTAAATCATTATTATTATCATTATCATTAGGAATTTTATTATTTGTGTTTGATGTAATATAAGAATTATTTGAATGAAATGAAAAAGTTGATTTATTTTTTTGAAGTAATGAAAATGATTTAATTGATCTTATTTGATTAGAAGAATTATTATGTGATTTATAAGATTTATGAGAATGAGCTGTTGAACCATAATTTGAATTTCTATTATTGATATTATTATTAGAATCAGAATCATCAGAATCACCAGAATCATTATTAATTTGAAATTGAGGTAAATTTGAATTTGAATTTGAATTTGAATCTGGTAAAAAAGGATTTTGATTTAAATTTATTGGAAAATTATTTTTTTTATTATTATTTGAAAAATTATTTGAATCATTTGCTGAGGAAATTAAGTCATCAATGTCAGGTAATCTTTCATTGTATAAGTCGTCATCATCATCATTTTCATCTCTTTCATTATCTCCTTCATTATCATTAAGCAAGTCAAGATCATCACTATAAGAATGAAACGAACTAACTTTAGATGTTGAATTTAATGAGTTTTGAGAATTGTTTAAGTTAGTGGAATTATTTATAATGTTATTAGGTGTGGAAGGATTAGAAAGATTTGTATGATTTGAATTATTTGAGTTAATTGAAAAAGATAAAGAATTATCAGAATATAAACTTCTTGATTGAATTTCTTGATTTTGTTTAATAATTCTTTGTTTTGAAATATATTGCCATATTAAAATAATTGAAACATAAATAAAATACAAAAAAATTAATTGAATACAATTATTTAAAGTTAAATTACCTTTTAGCAAGCAATAGAAATCTACAAATAAAATTGTAATTAAAAAAAAGGATAAATCTCTTAGGAATAAACCTTTATAAACAGTAAATGGTTTAATTATAGCTAAAGAACCAATAACAACAGAAGTTATAAATAAAGCAGCCCCAATTAATTCACCAATTGCTAATGAACCACTACCAATTTTCATTGCAGTAAAAGTACTAAAAATATCTGGAGAACCATTACCTAAAGCTAATAAAGTTAAACCAGTGATATTTTCATTCATACCTAAAATTTTTGATATTGAATTTAAATTTGGACATAAATAATCAGAGGCAGTTAAACCTAAAGAAGTAAATAGAATAACTAATAAGATTATTGAAAAAAAAATTATGAAGTTTTGACTTTTGAAAAAACTTATAATTGAATTTGAATTTTTATCATTATTATTTGAAATTTGACAATAATATAAATTCAAATAATTTATAAAACCAATATTTTGATTTTGACAATTTTGTAAAACAAATGGACAACGTTCTTCAAATGGTAATTTATTTATAAGTTCACAAGTTTTATTTGAAGGGGTTGAGTTAATATTATTATTTAGATTATCTCTTTTCAGTAGAATTGAATTCAAATCAATTGAATTATTGGTGAATGAAGTTAAAGTTTCATTTTCAGATTGAGATTGATTAATTTTTGACTTTAATTGAATAGAAGATTGAGTATTTATTTGAAAATTAGATCTGGAATTCAAAGTTGAAAATGATTCTGATGGAGAATTTAATTTATTGGGAATTTTATCGGGAATTTGATTCGATATTTCATTGGGAATTTGATTTATGTTTGAATTCAAATCTATAATTGAATTTGAGTAAATTAAAGTAAAAAAGTTAAAAAGAAAAATAAATTTGGTTAAAATATTCATTTTTATCTCTAATTTCTAATTGATGATTTCTAATTGATAATTTTTTTCTAATTTTTTTCTAATTTGTTTCTAATTTCTAAATATACTTCTATTTGAATCTATATTATAATTGAAATCTATTTAAACTTGAATTTGGATTTGGAATTGAAATTGAATGTATATTTGTAAATGAATAAAAATAAATTATTAATGATAAATCCTTAATTAATTACTGGTGAAAAAAGGTGTACAAAATTATGATTTCATTGTTTTCTAAGAGTGATTATTAGATTATATTCAATTCTTTACAAATATTCCAATATATTACAAATTCGAATATAAACTCTAATATATTTTTAAGATAGATGTAATAATATAAATCAATATAAACTAATATCAATTGATAATATAATAAATAGTTTCTCAATTTATTTCGTTATTTAATTATTTTCACTATCTTCGCTATTTTCATTTATTTCAGGTAATTTCAGTAAATATTCCTTTGAATTCGAAAACACCAACAAACTCAGCAGCAAAAGCAAAAGCCAAAGCCAAAGCCATGGAGAAGAACCCTCCGCAGCTACGGAAACAAAAACAAAACCGCGGCGGAAAGAAGTTCAGTAATGACCCGTGGAACTGGTAAGTACCCCAGAATTGGTAGACCCGTACGGCTGGATTATAAATGATAATCAGGTTCATGTTTTAAAATGCAGATGTGCATTCAAAAGCGTTGAGTCTATTTTTAGGGGTTTTGTGAAACCTTATTTGGTTTTTGTATCTGAAAATAACCTCAGGAAGCAGAAATAGATGACTTAAAGTCAGGAAGAAACTACAAAGAAAATGAATGAGTTTGCCAATGAGAATAACTTTTATTGTTCAGTTTTAAAATCTCATAAAAAATACTCTATATAAAGAAGTTAAAAAGCATGAAGAGTCCTCATTTATACAGTTTAATGTTACTACTGTAGTTAAAAAAAAATTAAAAATTATTGGAGTTATTTTGAGATTGTGGTGAAATTGAATAGATATTTTCTTTTTTCAAATTCTTCAAAGAATATTACGAAGATATCCATAGTAGAATCCAATGATATTTAAATGACTTTCAATATCAACTTTTTCATTAATAGTATGAATATTATTAGAAACACCATCTGCTAATTTTGCAGGTTGATATCTATAGATATTTTTACTTAAATTCCAATAATATTTTGTATCTGTATTACCTGTCATAATACCTGGTGAAATAACTAATGGATTTTTAATAATTTCTGAATATTTTAAATCTTCATAAAAATGTCTTAAATTACCTGTAAATTCTTTCCAAACTTCATCTGATGATGATGTTATTGGTGCAGGTTCTAAAACATCTAAACTTGTAACATTAAAATACCCTTTAACTTTAACATCTCCTCCCATTCCAGTAGAATCAACTGGAATTAAATTTGAATTTGAATTGGAAATTGATAAATATTCTTTATTATCAAAAATTAAACCTAATTCATATTTTTCACAAATTTCTAAAATTGAATTTTTAACTTTTAATTGAATATCTTTAACTGAAGATTCAATTGAAATTCTATTATTTAAAAGAACTTCAACATGTTCAGGTAATGCATTACTTTTAACACCTCCATTAATAATATCAAAAGCTTGTGATGTTCTAATTAAATATTCATAATTTTTACCCATTTTTATAATTTCTTCGATAACTCTTTTATTTGAATTTAAATTATTATTTGAATTTAGAATATCTTTTTTTAAACCAGTATCAATTTTTTCTGAATATAATGCATAACATTGTAATGATTTAAAAAATGGATTAACATTTGAAAAAATTGGTTCATATTTATTATTTTCAATATTATCAATTAATTCAGAAATTATACCAATTGATGTATGATCTGGTGGTATTGAAGAATGTCCACCATTAGTTTCTAATGAAATTAATAAATCAATATATCCCTTTTCACCAGTACCAATTTCACTAAAAAATCTATTATCTTTTTTATATAAACCTTCATTACCTTCATCAATAATTGCATAAATTGAATCTTCACCAAATTTATTAATTAAAAATTTACTTAATTCAGCTGCACCTAATTTTCCAGAACTTTCTTCATCAAAACCAAAAGAAAAAATTAAAGATCTGTCATTTGAAAATTTATTATTATTAATATCATTAATTAATAATTCTAAAGATTCTAATAAACCAATTAATAAATTTTTACAATCTGAAGAACCTCTACCCCAAATATAATTACCATCAAAGTAACCAGAAAATGGATTATATTTCCAATTTGATTCACTTAATTTATCTACAGGTACAACATCCATATGAGCAGTTAACATTAATGGTTTTAAATCTAAATTTGAACCTTTTAAATATATAACTAAACCATAATTATGAACTTTATTAATTTCAATTAAATTATTTTTGAAAATTGTTGGAAATGTTTCATTTAAAAAATCATGAAATTTATCAAAATTTTTAAAAATTTTTTCTTTTTCTTCTGGAGTTCTTGTTGATAAATAAATTTCATCAAAAATTTCAGTTGGAATTTTAATTGAATCACTTAATTTTTTAACTGAATTTAATTTAAATTTTTCATTATTTAAAATATCGTTTTTAATAAAATTATCAATTTCTGAATCTTTTGAAGTAGCCTTATCAAAAATTGGACAAATTGAATCTGGATTTGAATCAAAGATTTCATTATAGTTTTGTTTATGAGACATATGACATGGCATTGAATTGGATTTATATTCTTTATAGTCAGAATCCAAATCAATTGAAGAAGAAAGAGAAGAATTTGAAATAATAGATGATGTATAAAAGCAAGATAAAAATATTAAAATGGTGAAAAAAGTATAAATAGTATTTTTAAGACCACGAGAAGTATTCAATGAAGAATTAGGAGTTGTATTGATATTTTCATTATTTTCATTACCTTCATTACTTTTATTATCAATTTGAGAATAATAAGTTGATTTTTCATTTACAATTGGAGTAATTAGTTTCTCATTTTCAATTTCCTTCTTAATTTCATTGTGAGTTTCATTGATGACTAATTTTTCATTGAAAACATCTTTTGATTGTGAAATTGGTTGAGGACTTAAATTAGATTTGGATGAATTATTTTCAATTGATGAATTTGAATCTACATTTGTAAAAAATTTTTTAGAATATATTTGAATATCAAAATTTGAATCTCTTTTTGAACTTAATTCAGAAAATGAAGGTTCTCTTAAAAAATGATAAGAGAAACACATTTTTTTTAGGAATTGATTATATTTTTATAAGCAAAGCGAAGCGATTAATAGCTTCTTTTTTAAAACTAGCAATAAGTAATTAGGAATTAGTTATAAGTTATAATTGACAATTGTATTTATATTCTATTCTTTATTTTATATCCAATATCTAATAATCAATAGTCAGATTAATAGATTTTAAATTGAGAGTTGTTTTTGCCTGTTCTTATCTTCTCGACCGGCGTTTGATACCGGAAACCAGCGATTGATAAGCAGGAAATGAGAGAAGCGGGCGTTGATTGGTCAAAAGCTGCAGTTTGTATAATAAATAAAGGACTACAGTAATGTTACTGGTGATATATTGAATAAATGTTATTTAAATGTTTATTTATTTATCTATTTATTTATTTACTGGGGTTTCCTAATTTTTTGGAGATTAAAGCAGCTTCTTCTACAGCTCTTGCAATTCCACTTCTTACATTTTTATCTTCCATTACCATTAAACCACCAATGGTGGTTCCACCAGGAGTACAAACTTGAGATTTTAAAACAGCAGGATGTAAATTAGTTTCTTGTAACATTTTTGCAGTTCCTTCCATAACTTTTGAAGCACATCTTTTAGCATCATTATATGGAATACCTAATTGAACACCACCTTCAATTAAAGATTCTAACATTAATAAACAAAAAGCAGGACCAGAACCAACTAAAGAAGTTGCAGCATCCATTAATTTCTCAGGTAATTTAATTGCATCACCAACAGGTTTAATTAAATTAAAAATTAAATCTTCAAAATATTCATTTGCTAAATCATTTGAAGCAATTACTGCCATTCCACAACCAAATTTTGCAGGTGTATTAGTCATTACTTTTGAAACATATTTTGAATAATTTTCAAAAAAATTTATTGTCTTTCCTGCACATAATGATATAATTAATTTATCTTTAATTTCTTCTTTAACATTATTTAAAATTTCTTCTGCATAAAATGGTTTGCAACCAACAATAACAATATCTGAATTTTTAACTGAGGTTTTATTATCTATATCACCATAAGTTGATATTATTTTATTACCATATTTTTCAATTAAATTATCTGAAGATTTCTTAGAATTTACACAACAATAGAATTTTGTTGGATAACCTTTAAATTTTTCAGCTTGTAAAATTGCATTTAGAACTGCAGTACCCATTGTACCACATCCTAAAATACAAAGAACTGGAGATTCAAATGTCATTATTAAAAGAATATAAACAAACTAGTACAATAATTGAATCTACTACTGATCTTAAATTAATTAATTATGTTAATTACATTTTCTATTTAGATTGAATCAATAAATTTGTCACTTCTCTTATTATTTATTGTCTTCGAGTTTCGATAATCGATAAAAGAGCCCAAGATTTGACTGAGTCATGGCAAATCGAGCCCTGTTCGGACTGGCTGTCCTGAAGCTGATATATTAACTAGATGTCCGTAATATAGGTAAGGGTTGCCCTATACAGGATTTTATTGTCCGCATTTTTAATTTTGTCCTGTATTTGTTGTCCTGTTTTATTACTTTTCTGCCCGAGTATTCTTATCTTGACTGACCTAATTTCGCGGCTTTCTTTCCTAATCCGGAATCATATATCCACAAAGTAATAAAATAAACAAAGGAATTAAATAAATGAAATAAACAAGTGAAATAAACAAGTAAAATAAATAAAAAAAATAAAGAATAATGAAATGAAAATAGTAAATAAAACAATAAAATATAGATTAAATCAGTTCAAGAAAATTTTACTCGATTTTTGGATACATTATGGATAAATTGGGCTTCTCTAGGCTCAATCACTTGTTTTTATTCTAAAATTACAAATAAATATTAAATTATTTTGCCTTTTTATTCCATGGCTGTGAAATAAAAAAAGAACTTAAAAAAAAAAAGAATTTAATTAATTTAGTTTAAGTAAATTGAATTATTTCATAAAACCCTTAATTATATCTATTTTTCATTAAAATTGAAATTATAATCGAAATTGAAATATCGAAATTGTATTGTTGAATGAAAATAAATAAAATATTTAAAATTAAGGCTCTTTTTGAATTATCCAAGTTGCCATACATTTCCTAAAAAGTATTATCATTAAATTCAAACCGATAAGCTACTATTAAATAATCGAACTAAATGATATGAACCA
The DNA here is from genome assembly GCA_001600695.1 of Ascoidea asiatica. NCBI lineage: Eukaryota > Fungi > Ascomycota > Saccharomycetes > Ascoideales > Ascoideaceae > Ascoidea > Ascoidea asiatica. The sequence continues at coordinate 309,073 of BCKQ01000001.1, read as the reverse complement.
TAATAATCGTATTCATATATACTCAATAAAATTTCCCTTCAGATATCGAGAAAATATACTGTACAACATCCACTTTTAATCTCAGTAATGGTAATTTTAGGAGAGTTCTTCAACTTTCAACATCTTTTTAGGAATCAAATTAATAACTATTTAAGTATATTACTAGCTTAAGCTCTAAATTAATTATATTATTTATTATTTCTTTTTCCTCTTCTTTATCTTGAATTTAGTGCATAATTTTATTTAAAGCTCTTAACTTTTAATTAGAGTTAATAGACTTAATAAATAATACAGGGCTTTTTTTTCAAAGTTTTCAAAATCTTCTATTAAAAACTATTGAAAACAATTGTCCAAGTTTGATATTTTTGCATTTATCAATCGATTCTTGCTTTAACCTTATCAATTTGACACTAATTAAAGACAATTTACACACTAAAAAAACAAACTTTAACTAAAATTAATCTACTAAATATTATCAAATGTTATCCTTCTCACAACTACAAAACTCATGCTACATACATATCAACTACACGAAAGAAACTTTTTTTTCTTTGGTTTGTTCATTTATAGAAAAATAACTGTTTTTTTTTTTACAAGTTTTCAAAATTATGAACATGTTTGGCTGATCTATCTATCAAGTTACAACAATTTGGGATATATTTTGTGGCTTTCAGTATGGTTTTGAATACATCAACTCCTTGTTTTTTATTGAAAACTTTGCTTTATTATGTTAAAAATGAACCTTTGAGTCTTTTATTATAGTATTATTTATTTTGACAATCGTTCTCTAATCACTAACATAATCCCTATCATAATCACTATCATGATCAATATTATAATTTAATAGTAAATCAACATATCTGGTTTAAATCCCAAAAAAAAGGAATTGAATTCAAAAATATCAATTGAGGTCCATTTGATTTGGTTTGATATGATTTGTTTCTTTGCATATTTACGATAATGCCATTCCTGATAAACAATTTTTAAATTACAATTAATTCAAATTCCAAATTTAAATCAGTTTTTTTTTACAAAGTTTTAAAAAAAAGTCCCCTTATCCCAAATTTACTAATAATACTAACCATACTCTAGTAAATTCTTTTTTTCTCTTATCAGCTCAAATATTTATACTACTATCTACCTATTTAAACTTATAAATGTATATGTAATGGTCTTTACATCAGTATTTACCTAATGCTCTTATCAATGCCACCCTTAATTTTTTAAAATTGATCTTTGGTTTATCGTAATTAAGTTCGAACATTATCAATATTTTTTTATACTAGCTATCCAAAGGATAATTTGAAACTCATAATTTAAGTTATCTGAAAAAATATAATTAGCTTATAGCTTAATATTAATATAAAAATTTATATTCAAATTTTTTTTTTTTCACATTTATCTAAAAGTTAAAGTTATATGAATACTTTTTCAATATCAATTAATTACAATGAAGATATTCAATCAAAATAAATCTATTTCAAAAATCATTTTATTATAAATATAATCTCAGATCCTTCAAATTTATTTTATTTCAAATTGATTAATATTTTCTTTTCTTATCAAAACATTCTTATCTATTGTACTTATCAATTTTTAGATTTTAAATCAATAAATAATCTTTGATTATAAGTTTTATCGATAAAAAAGAAACACAAGAAAGTAAAACTAAAAGTGAATTTAAAAAACTCAATTTATTTTCATTATTCAAAATGAGTGATTCAATAAGTGATATTGAAAAAGGTAATAAAATTCAAAGTGTTGAATCAGTTAAATCAACAAAAGTTGGAGTTGTTGATGATGTAATCTTTGATGAAAGTGAAGAGAATAATGTTCATCGTGGTTTAAAATCAAGACATGTTCAAATTATTGCAATTTCTGGTTGTATAGGAACTGGTTTATTTATTGGTTCTGGTGCTTCTCTTTCAAATAGTGGTCCTGCAAGTTTATTTTTATCATATTGTATAATTTCTTTTGTTATGTGGACAATTATGAATGATTTAGGTGAAATGGTTGTATTTTTACCATTAAAAGGTATGGCAATTTCTGGTTATGTTGATAGATATGTTGATCGTTCATTAGCTTTTGCAACTGGTTGGAATTATTGGTATACTTATGCAATTGTTGTAGCAGCTGAAACAACTGCTGGTGGTTTTATTATTGAATATTGGACAGATGATGTAAATATAGCAGTTTGGATAACAATTTTAACAATTGTTATAATTGGATTAAATTGTTTTGCAGTTGGAATTTATGGTGAATTGGAATTTTGGTTTGGTTCAATAAAAGTTATTGCAATTATTGGTTTAATTATTCTTGGAATTGTTTTATTTTTTGGTGGTGGACCAAATCATGATAGATTAGGTTTTAGATATTGGCAACATCCAGGAGCTTTTAAAGCTCATATAAAACCTGGAAATACAGGTAAATTCTTAGGTTTTATTACGGCTCTTGTTAAATCTGGTTTTGCATTTATTTTAAGTCCTGAATTAATTGCAATTTCTGGTAGTGGAGAAAGTAAAGATCCTCGTAGAAATATTAAGAAAGCAACTTCTAGATTTATTTACAGAGTTCTTTGTTTTTATATTTTAGGATCTCTTGTTATTAGTGTAATTGTTGCTTCTGATGATGAAAGATTATTAGCAGCTATTAATGCTGGTCAAAGTAATGCAGCAGCTTCACCATTTGTTGTTGGTATTAAAAATGCAGGAATTCCAGCTTTAGATCATATTGTTAATGCAGTTATTTTAACTAGTGCTTGGAGTGCAGGTAATTCATTATTTTTATCAGCTACTCGTTGTTTATTTGCAATGGCAAAACAAGGTGATGCACCAAAATTTTTTGGTAATTGTAATAGATATGGTGTTCCATATTGGTCAGTAATTGCAACAGCTGCAGTTTCAATGTTAGCATATCTTAATTGCTCTAATTCTGCTAGTGATGTTTTTACTTGGTTAAGTAATATTACAACAGTTTCTGGTTTTATTAATTGGCTTGTTATAACTATAACATATATTAGATGGAGAAAAGCAGTTAAATTTAATGGTTTATGGGATAGAGTTCCATATAAAACTATACTTCAACCTTATAATACTTATTTTGCCATGGCCTTTGTTTCAATTCTTTCATTAGTTAATGGATATGCGGTATTTTTTCCAAGTAATTGGAATGCATCTGATTTTGTTGCAGCTTATATAACTATTCCAATATTTTTAGTATTATGGTTAGGACATAAATTTTGTTATCAAAGAAGTTTAAAATTTTATAAAAAAGTTGATGAAATTGATGTTTTTACAGGATTAGAAGCTGTTGAAGAAGAAGAAAAGCATTATGAACAACGTGTTCCTAAAACTATGTGGGAAAAACTCTGGTTTTGGTTAGCTTAATTTTACTTTTCAATTCTTTAAGTTTAAAATTCATTTTTTATATTTCTTTCAATATTTTAAAAAATAAAAATTATGATAATTTGTTTTCATTTTTTTTTTCAAAATAAATTTTTATCATAATTTTTCTTTTTCTCTATTAGCTTTATTTTCTTTTTCCAGTTTTTCTATATAATAAAAAATTATATGAATCATTTAACTGAATCATTTAAATTAATAATTTTCGATAAATAAGATTAAAATCATATCAAGTAGATTGTTTCTGATTTTATCAAAATATTTTTTGTGGAGTAAAGTTTCAGACGCCACGTATACGGCTGAGCATTTAAAGGCTGGTGATAAAACCCGCAAGCATGGTAAAAATTTTATACATGCACTTACATTTTTCTACGTTGGAACACATTTAAATTAAACTTTAATCAGTTTTGCAGATTTGGGACAAAAATTCAAATAATGTCCCATAATTAAAGATTTATAATTTATAATTCATTGATACTGATTGAAAAAATTTCTACTTTTTAATATTGCTTTTATTAATTTATTACTTATAAAATAAAATGAAAGAGAATAATTATAAGATTATTAAAAAAAAGTTAAACTAAAGGTTAAGTCAAAGTTAAAGTTGAATAGAAATAATGATTAAATAAATTTTTAAAAAAAAAGAAAAAAAAAGTTTTACTAAAGAACAGAAAAAAAAAAAAAAAATATTTGAATTTTATGATAATAAATTTAATGGTGATTATAATATTGATTGATTATTTTTCGAAAGGTTCTAATTTAATTGAATGAGCTTGAGATAAAATACTTGCGCTACTTGAAGATCTTCTTCTTTGTTTTCTTGCAGTTGTTGGATCAATAAGTTTATTTGAAGAAGCTCTTGCTAATAAACCAAGAATATCAGTTACTGAAACAACACCAATTAATTTTCCTGCTTTACCTTCATATTCTGAACTAATTAAAGATGGTTTTATTGGAACTGGTGGATTTGAAGAAGTTGCTGAATGATTATGATTATGATTATGAACATGATTATGGGAATGAGGATGAGAATGAGAATGAATCAAATTTAAGTTAGAACTTGAATTTGAATTTAAGTTTGAAAGAGAAGAAGATGATGAAGAAGCACTTGTTGTTTGAGATAATGGAGAATGTAAAGGAATTGAATTTGCAGCAATTGTAGCAGTATTTATTGGATTTATTGAAAGATCTGAAGAAACTGGATCTATTTCTTGATTTGAATTTATAATTGAGGGTATATTTGAATTATTTATATTAATATTAATATTATTTGAATTATTTGAAGAAGTTGATTGATTTGAAAAAGAATTTGAATGATGAGAAGGTTGTACAATCCATAATCTATGAGCTTTAGTTGCAACTAATTTTGCAATAACTTTACCTAAAGAATTTGATCTTGTTACATGAAATACAGGATAAGAATCTTTACCATCTTCTAAACCTCTTGAATTTAAAATAACTGAAATAAAATGTAAACAAGATTTATATAATAATCTTGATTGAGAACCCATGGTAACATGTTTAACATCAGTTACAGAAATATTACCTAATAAATTATTTGATCTATCAACAACAGCTATTGAAGAGATTTTATCAATATGCATTTTAATTAAAGCATCAATTAAAGGTTGATCACCATTTATTGAAATAACAAAATTAGAACCAATATTTAAATCATTTAAAGATAATTGAAAAATATAATCTAAAGAAGGAAAATTTCTTTTAATCGAATAATTTTCCCAAATATATTTAATTAATCTTCTTTGTGATAAAATTCCAGTAATTTTATTATTTGAATTAACAATTGCAATTCTATGTACACCAGAACCTAAAATTTCTACAACATCAGATAAATTTTTAGTATTTTCATTTAATTTAATAAATTGATTTTTTTGAGCTAATTGACAAACAAAATTAACAGGTAATTGATAACCTTTTTGAGCTTTAAGAAATAATTGTTTTGAAATTTGATCAGAGTTATTAATATTAAGATTATGATTAAGATTATAAGATTGAGGAACAGAAGTAGGAATAGAACTGGAACTGGAATTGGAGTTGGAGTTGGAAGATGTTGAAGATGCTGAAGATGTTAAAGATATAGAAGATTCTGTTGAAGATTGAATAGATGGAGAAGGTGGAGAATCTAATTTAATTTTACCTAAGACAAATAATAAATAAGTATTTAAATCAGTATAATCAAAAGTTGTTTCAGAATCTTTGGGTAAATTAGTTTCTTCATCAATTTGTTCAACAGGTAATGAAGTCAAATTATGATTAATTAAAGTTTTAAAAGCTTCTTCAACAGAAATATCAGATTTAATAAAGATTAATTTTGCCTGTTCAACAAGATGAATTAATTTAACATCTTGCCAATCTCTTGAAGTTATTAGAGGTTGTTGTTGAAATTGTTTACTATTAATATGAGAATGATGATTTGATAAAGTGGAATGTGAAGAAAGATGGGAAGAATGATTATTTTGAATTGAATGGGATCTTGAAGGATTATTTGAAGAGGATATACTTGGAGATATATTTGAGGATATATTTGAAGATATTGATTGAGGAGGTATATTTGAATTAGAATTAATATTTTGAGAAGAGGAAGTTGTTGATATTGAAGCGTTATCATCAGAGATCAAAGCAGAATCATTTAAATCATCATTTGAAGGTTGAGATTGAGATTGGGATTGTGATTGAGGTTGAGATTGAGAAACTGAATCTGTTATAATATCATAAACAGAAGCATGTCTTGAAGAATTATTTGAATTTTGATTAGACATTTTGTGTATATAAATAATAATATATTGATATATTAGTGTATTAATATATTGATATATGAATAAATAAAATGATAAAGATAAAATAGATTAGAAAATAATAATATATATAGATAACAGTATGTGTATTATAACAATTAACCAATGTCTAATATATTAATTTAACTTAGATTGAAATATTTAATGAAAAACTGATAGAGTGTCAATTAAATTTAGAAAGTGGAGGAATAAATTTAGTAATAAAATTTTAGGAATATTAAAGTATTATTGATCGTATGATTAAAGGATAAATTCTGCAAGTTAAATATTGATAATCTTTCAAATTATATTTTTGATAAATTTTGATATATATTGATGTATTCTGAAGGAGTCTGATTCAATCTGATAAGTAGTTTGATAAGTATTTTAATATGGTTTTAAGTCTGTTTCAATACCTGATTGAGTAAATAATTGATATATATTTGATATAATAGATATATTTTTTATTTAATACAATATATTTAGTTAATATATTTTATTCTATTCGAGCAGCTGAGAAACAGGGAATTGAGTTGGATGAAGTGGCAGTGAAGAAAGAAGAGAGATTTGAGTCTGTTTGGACCGGGCGGGAGAGCTCAGCAGCGTTCAGACCTCTCTGGGTTTGTAATTTGCATTTCGTTTTTGCTCCTCGTCCGCCAGAATCAGCGGACCTCCGCCGGAACTCTCCAGAACCCTCCAGAAATCTCCAGCTCCCCCAGAGCAAATCTGTTTTAAAACGCTGGAAACTCCGCGTTCACCGTGCTCATGTACTCTCACGTTTAATACTGCAAACCACAAACAAGTCTTCAAGCTAACACGTGCTACCCAGATATATGGTCTCTTTGTAATTTAAACACGTGATATTTTGTGTCCTAGATAATACGCCATGGTCTGACCTGTATTTTGCTTATATTTCAGTAATTTCAGCTGTTTTTGCTGTTTCTGCTGTTTCTGATGCTTTTAAAAATTATTTTATTTTATAGTACAAACATGAATACAGACTTTCAATTACAAACTAATGCTCGTCACTCTTAATCTTTCTTTTGATATTTTCTTCGTCTAGTTTCTGATCTTCCTCTATCAATTAAATTATCATCTCTGTATCTATCTCTTTCTTTGAATTCTTCTTTATCTTTAGCTTTATCTTTAGTAATATCTTCTCTTTCATCGAAATCCGGATCTTTTTTTCTATAGCTTCTTTCATTTCGATCCTTAGATATACCCTTATATCTATCTTTAGATCTATCATCATATCTTTCCTCATATCTGTTATCATATCTATGTCTGTATCGATTTTTATCTTCATATCTTCTATCGTATCTATCATATCTATCGAATCTATCATTTCTATCGTATCTGTCAGATCTCTCATACCTATCATATCTATCTGTTCTATCATACCTTTTGGAATTTCCTTCGACCGGACTTCTTGACGGACTTCTTGATCTCGACCATTCTTTTTCTCTTCTATTATCATATCTTCTATTATCATACCTTTTATTATCAAACCTTCGATTATCAGATGTTCGATTCTCATATCTTTTTTTTTTATTGTCAAAAGATTTAGATCGAGATCTGCTCCTTTTATTAAATCTTTCTCTTTCTTTTTCTCTTTCAACAGATGATGTTCTTGATCTAGATTTAGAATTAGATCTTGACCTAGATAATGATCTCGACCAATTTCTTTTACTTCTTGATCGATTTTCAGATTTACCTCTAGATATACTTCTTGATCTTATTTGAATTTCATCATTCGTTTTAACTTCTTCCTCATCATGTTCTTGTTTTCTTCTTTTTTCTTTCAATTCTTTAAGTCTTTTTCTCATTCTATTTTCCTTTTCTTCCCTTTCTTCTCTTTCATCCCTTTCTTTTCTTATCAATTCACTATCTTTATTATAATCTTTACTCTTACTCTTATTTATTTCTAATTCTCTTCTATACCTTTCCTTTAATATTTCTCGTCTTTTATTTCGAATTTCTTCTTCATTTTCTTCTTCATTGACTTTTTCATGCTTTTCTTCTTCTAAAGGTGATTCAGATCTTGTTAATGGTCTAATTCTATTACTTTGATATAATGAACTATCAGATTCATCATCACTCAATTCAGAGCTATATTTATTATTATTCTCTTCTTTTTCTAATTTATTTTCTCTTTTCTCTTGATATTCTTCCTCACCCCTCTCTTCCTCTTCCTCTTGATCATCATCATCATCGTCATCATTATCATCATCTTCTTCTTCTTCACTTTCCATTTCTTCTCGTAATTCTTGTAATTCTTTCATTTCTATTCTCATTTTCTCAGTTAATGCACCTAATCCAATTGCTGTAAAATAATTTATACTGAAAACTAATCTATTAATAACTTCATCAATATTATCATAATTAATATTTTCTTTTTCAATATATGGGAATAATCCATCAATTGATTTAATTAATTCATTATTTTTATTTAATTTTCCTTTTTTATTTTTTTCTTCATTTTCTTCTTTTTCTTCTTTTTCTTCATTGAAAAATCTTTCTTTTAAAATTTTTATACCTTTTTCTTCAACTATTTCTTCAAATAAATATCTAATAAAAATTCTAATCAAACTCATTCTACTATCACTAGATTCATCAATTTTGATTTCTTTAAAAAATTCTTTCCATTCAATTATATCACTACTAAATATATGCCCCCAAATTTTACCAATATTTCTAAGAATATTATTATTACTATTATTATATCTATTACTTCTACCAGCTTCACTTTGGCTATTATTATTTGAACTTAAACTAATAATTGAATCATTTAAAAATTTTTTAAAATAATCTAATAATATCAACTCATTTTCTTTATTATAATTATTAACTAAGATAAATTTTTGTAAAATATTACCATAATATTCACTATATGTTTTTTCTTGTGAACAAGTTTTAATAATTACATCAATAATTTTATATTTTAATAATTTTTTTTTATTAAATTTATTTATATCATCATTAAAATTATATTTATTATTTGAATTAATGATTTTGAATATTTTATGAACAGCTTCATCTGCTCTTATTGAAGATTTCATTGATAAATAGATATCTCTTTGAAAATTTAAATTTTCTGTTTCTGTTAAATCTTCAATTATTTCCTTTTCATTTTTAATTTCAGTTTCCTGGATATTATTAGTTGTTTCTTCACCTGATTTCTTATCTTTATTCATATCATCTTTATTTTGATTTTGATTTTGATTTTGATTTTGATTTTCTTCTTCAGATTCTAATTCATCATCAGTACCTAATATCTCATATTTAAAATTATTATAATCTTCATCATTTTTCTTGAAATTTGGATCAAACTTAAATAAATTCAAATTATTTTTTGGATTTACAATTGAATTATTCAATTTTAATACGATTAAATTATTAGGTAAATTATTGAGTAAATTATTATTTAAATCATTAAAATTGAATATTAATTTAAATTTATCATGAATAAATTTATCATCATCTTCAATTAAATCTAAGTCATTATTGTAAAATCTTGGAGATTTGTTAAATTTGAATTTTCTTTGAATAAATAAATCCTCAATTAAAAATTGAATTTTTTTATTTGAATTTATTGAATTTAATGAATTTAATAAATAAGTTTTTTGTAAATAATTAAATAAATTTGAAAAATAATTTATAATTTCATATTTATTATTATTATTGAATTTATAATTATAATTATATAAATAATTTGAAATATTTTTTAAAAAATTTAAAGAAATTTCCAATAAATTGAAATTTTTTTTCAAAGACATATTATTATTGAATAAGATTTTTAAAATTTGTAAGATTAAATTTGCATTTATAATATCAAAGTTGAATAGATTTCCAATAAATAGAAGATTTATATTTAAGTTTAACTTAATTTTATTAATATACTCATTTTCATTGACATCAAAAACATTTTGAGGAAATTTTAAAAGAATTTTAAAATTTTTTATAAAATTTAAAAGTAATCTTATTATTAATAACTCACCAATTTTTGGTAGTTTGGAATTTAAAATTGAAATTAAACTTGAAAAAATCTGAGTTGATTTAATTGAATTTGATTGAGATTGAAATTCAATGATATTTTTAATTAGAATACCTTTAAATTTATTTAAATTAATTTTAAATAATTCTATTGAAATATTTTGTAAATTTGATAAATTTAATCTATTTAATAAAGATATAATTTTTTTTTGATTTTGTTTCCAATTTAATTTTTGAAATTCTATTGATGAATATTTATCAATTTCTTTATTATTTTCATTGTTCTTGTTATTATTTTGTTCAATTTCTAAACTCTTTTCAACTTCTAAAATTTCTGTTTTCAATTGATTTAATTTTACAGTTGGTACAAATTTTTTGGAATTTGATAATGACTTTAACTGTTTTTCTAAAAATGATTTTTTTTCTTTCAAAAAAGAAATACGTTTTTCTTTTTGTCTCTTTTCTATTAACTCATTTATTTTATTTGACTTATTTGATGTATTTAATTCTTTAGATTCTTTTGGATCAACTAAATTTTCTGAAGGTTTTATTCTTGGAATCTCAACTTGATTTGAAGGAATTGGTTGATTGTCCATTGTATTTGTATATATCACAATCAAATGTAATCTATTATATTCCAATATATCCTTATATACTCTTATATATTCTATTTCTGATTGATGTTTCTGTTTCTTGATTCTTTTGCCATCTGGATAAATAAAGACTGATTCTGATTGATATCAAAGCTTTCATTACTCTGAAATTGATCATTTGCCTGTTTTTAATTATTTTTTTGCCTCGAGAAAACAAAAAAAATGAAAAAAACAAAAAAAAACATGAAAAACAAAAGAAGAATCACCGCCCCAAAAATTCGTACCGCGGCCCATTGAAAACTTTCAAGTTATTATTTATTTTTCATTTTTCAATTTTCAATTTTCTTATCGAAATTCACACGTGACAGTACCCCAAAACTGGCTTTGATTTGATTCTGAAAAACGATCACTTCAATCAAACAAACACAACTGAAAATAAATAAATAAAGCAATAAATAAATAAAGAAATAAATAAACTGATAAATATAAACATTGTTGTTAGAAATAGCAGTCATTCACTGATATATCCATCAGAGAATCTTACATTTATTTAAATTTTAGACAATGAGAACCTATGGGAAAAGGAGGAACAAGCATTCTGGTTCCTCTTTCATTCGTTCTACCCATTTTTCCAAGATCACTGAGTTGAGTGATAGCAGTGACGACAACATTATTGATAACTCTCATGACAATAATATTAATAAAACAGACTTAGATTACAAGAAGAACAACCCAGTTATAGCTAAAAGGAAAAAAATAAACATCGATGATGAATCTTTCAATAATGCATCGAATGATTCCATAGTTAATGGAAATGACAGTGATAGCGATAACGATAACAATTCGAGACAAAAAAGACAAAAACTTTCAATTTCAAAAATCTCAAAAAATTCACTAAATTCTTCTTTTTTATCTGTTCAGAATAAATTAAGATCAAGCAAAAATACAAAATCATTATCAAATATAAATGATTTAACTGGCTTATTCAATAAAAAAATAATTGAAAAAAAGAATAATAAAATTGAAAAAAAAAGATTTTCATCATATAATTTCACTTACTCAAAAGTTAACAATAATTCTCAAGATAATTTGAATTCAAATACTGATACAAATATGAATATGAATATTAATATAGATTTGGATATAAATCCTGATATTGAAGAATTATTGAATTATTCCTCAAAAAATAATTCTAAAAGTACTTTGAAAAATACATCAAAATATGAAAAGGTGAATGATAATGAAAAGATTCTAAAAACTCCAATTAAGAAAATTATAAAAGAATCTGATATTATAAAGAGCCCGATGAAAAGTTGCATTAAAACTCCAACAAAAACTCCCATTAAAAGTAATCCTTCCAAAAAGAGTCCGAGAAAGATACTTTCAAAGAGTCCTGTAAAGAGTTCTACAGAAAGTCCTACAAAGACTCCAACAAAGAGCCCTTTAAAAAACTCATTGAAGAAGCTAACGAAAAGTCCTTTAAAGAATAATCTTAAAAGTCCTATAGAGAACTTTTTTAAAGCAATACCCAAAACTCCAATAAAAACAAATTTAAAAAGTTCACCAAATGTTACTCCCAAAACTACTCCAAGAAAAGTCCCAGAAACTTCTACTATACTAAGTTCTAAAAGTAATGAAGGCTTTATCCAAATTTTGACAAAAAATTCTCCAACTAAAACTCCTAAAAGAACTCCGATTAAAAATGTATTGAAAAATAGAATGAAAAGTCCTAAAAGGATTTCTATAAAAACTCCAGTGAAAAATTCTACTAAAAGTTCTAAAAAAACTACAATAGAAACTCCTAAAAAAACTTCATTGAAAAGTCCAGTAAAAAGTAGTAGATCTCCTAAATTCAATAGTCTTCCTACTCAAATTAAAAAATCTGAATCTGATGCTTGGGATTTGTTAAAAAATCAATTAAATTCTGATATATTATTAACTTCGGATAATTTAACGAATTCAAATTTAAATTCAAATTTAAATTCAGAAATTTCTTTAAACGATGATGGTTTTAAATTAATTGCTATTAAAAATTTGAAACCTAAAAAAAATAAAAAAATAAAACCAATTGATTTCAATTCAAATAAAGATCTGCAAAAAACAGTTATTGATAGTGATAGTGATATGGAAAGTGATAACGATCATAAATATTCTAGTGATAATGTTAAGCATAATCAAAATAATTCATTGAATAATGATAATTTAAATGATTCTCAAGAAAATATTTTATTCCGTTCAATTACTGAAAAAATTACTACAGATTATAAGTATTTGACTGAAGAAAAAAATGATATACATTTAATTGATGATGAAGATTCAAAAGGTTCAAATTTTAATTCACTACCTAAATTTAATTTAACTGAAAATTTAGAAGAACAAACACTTGTACAATCCCAATCTCAATCTCAGTCCCAATCTCAAATTCAAACTGAAATCCAAGCTAAAACTGAAACCCAAGTAGTTATTAATTCGCCACTGAAAATCAAAAAAACTTATGGTTTTCAAAGATCTCTTATTGAAGAATATAATAATGACTTTTTTGATTATGAAGAAGAAAATCAAAGTGATGATATAAATTTAACTTCTGAAGTGAATTTATATGAAAATGTATTTGAAAATAGCAATGATAATGACAGTAACAATGATGATAACAATGATAATAACAACGATCATGATAACGATAGTGATAATGAAATTGATAGAACTATTGATAAAGGAAATAAAGATAGTCATCCAGAAAGTAAAGATTTTACATTTAGTGAGAATATTATACATAGTAGTATTAGAACTAATCCAACAAGTGAACATGCTGAAAATTCAAATATATTAAATAATAATGATTTTTATGAATCCAAAGTTCAAAATTTTGATGAATTAAGAATTTCTGGAGAAAATACAAAAATTAAAGATGATTTAAATTATATTTTTGAAGGCTTTAAAATAAATTGTAAATTATCAACTAAAAGAGTAAGTTTTTTAGAATTATGTTTAAAATTAATTGACGATTTAAAACTAAATAATGATAAAGATAAATTATTTCTAAAATATTTCCTAAACAATGGATTACCAAATTATATTTATGAATCAATAATCAAAGAAAATGATTCAATTTTAAATTTTTTATTTGGATTTATTTTTTTAGAAATTATTTCAGTTAAAAATTATAGAAATAATGAAGAAAAAGAAATTAGAGAAAATTTTTTAAAAAATTTAATTTTAAGTGATAAAAACTTTAAAATTTTAAAAAAAATTAATTCTAATAATATTAAAAATAATTCTATAAATATTAATCAAATTATTAAAAATTTAAAGGGAACTAAAAAATTATCAAAAATTTCAAATGAAATGATAAATGAATTTATTAATAAATTTTGTGAAATTAGTAAATATGAAAAAGATAAAATCTATCCATGTTTTTTTGGATTAAATATAATGAATATAATTGTTGAAGAAATCGGAGATAAATGTTTGATTTTTGATAAAGAAGTTATTGATAGTTTATTAACATTCAGTGATAGTTTATTGTTAAATTTTCCGTTGAATAATGAAACTAATCAAGATAATTATAATGATAATGATAATGATAGTTATAATAAAATTGATTTAGTTTATTATCAATTGATAATTTTACAGTTTGAGAAATTAATTAGTGAAATTAATGAAAATGAAATTTTTTTCAAGAAAATATTCATTGAGTATTTATTTAAAGAAGAAGATAAATTAAATAAAATTTTCAATATTTTTAATTTAAAATTTTTTAAGATTATTGAATATTTAGAAGTTTTAGATTTCAATTATTTTGATTTAATTAATAAAGGATATTTAAAAAATGAAAAGATATATAAAATCTCAAGTAATTATTTATTTATAATAATTAAATTTAGTATAAGTTATTTAAAAATGTTAATTGTATTAAGTTCAAATATTGAATATTTTGAAGAAAAAGAGAAAGAGAAAAATAAGAAATTATATGAGATAATTATTAATGAGAAATTGATTTCAAAATTATTAGTTATAATTTTAAAGAGTAGATTCTATGAAGTTAATACAAATGATTATAAATATAATAATAAAAAGCATAACATAGATAATAAAATAGATAATAAGAAAGAGAATAAATATAAAATTATAATGAGAAATTTTACATTATTTTCAATGGGATATTTATTTAATATACTTGAAGAAGATAAATGTTTAAATAAAATTAAAGAAGATAAAGAGATTATAGAAATTTTATTTATAATATTTCGTACAATTGAATTCAAGATATTTTTGAATAATGATAATGAAAATGAAAATATGAGTGAAATTAAGTTTGAAAATATTGAAATTATTCATATAGTTGGATATCTTGGATTAATTATTGGAATTTTAATGGATAATAAGATTTGTAAAAATGAAATTAATGAAAAATTTAATTTAAATAAAGATATAAGAAATATTCATGAAATTTTAATTCTTTTTAAGAAATATATACCTTATGAAGAAGATAAAATTTATGAAATTGAAGAAAATAATGATGGAAATGATGGAAATGGAAGTGGTGGTAAAGGGTATAATAATATAAGAGAAAAAGTTAATTATATTCTTAAATCAATTGAAAAAAATGAGATTGAGATTAAAAATGATAATGAGAATAAGAATAATGAAATCAATTAAATGATTAATGTTCTTTCATTCAAATAATATATTGTATTGTACTATAAGTTTATTTTGCTAATTAATAAAAGTGTTTTATATTTTTTTATTTGCATTCAATTTTTTTCTACTTTTTTTTTGAAGATGTTGTAGTATTTAAGAATCAGAAGAATCAGAAGAATCAGAAGAATCAGAATAATCTGGGTAACCACAATGAATTATTTTCGGGAAAGAGATTTAAAGTTTAGAATAGAACAATATGCGTCAATGCGCATTGAAATGTTTCCTCTTGGCCACGGCGGTTTACGTAATCCGTTTTATAAATCCGTATTTGGGGAATTTTTTATCTTTCCGAAATTTCCTTCTGAAATTACCTCTTTTGATATATTCCGGTCAATAACTATTTTTAGGATGCTCTCAGCTCTGCAAGAGGCTGTGACCGTGGTCATTGCTGCTGTTTCTGGTTAAGAGTTAGCCGATTTTTGAACTTTTTTGGATTGTCAGGTGTTTGTGGTTGGAAAATTTTGAGAATTGTCTGGGGAATTCTTTCAGGTAAAGCTAAAAAAGGAAACAAAGGAAGAGGATTGAAAAAAAAAAGAATAATGCAAAGAATAATTGCAAAATGATTACAGAATAATGACAGAATCATAGACAGAAAGTAACTTTTGGGAAGGGAGCGAGTTGTTGCTGCGCTTCTGTGCTTCGGCAACAGAAACAAAAACAGAAACAGAAACCCCATCGATCTCTCGACTCTTTCTCTCATTTACTCGGATTCTGATAGATCTTGGAGAGGAAAAAGAAGGGTGAAGGAATAAAAAATAAAGAATAGTTAAAAATAGGTTTATTCCAATGTTTTCTAGCAAAATTTCAGTGAACTCCTCTAATTTCTATTGAATTACACTACTTTTCACACTGCAATTCACTTAAAATTGGGGTTCAAATACAATTGATTTGCTAAAACTACTATTATTATTACAACTATCATTAACTTTGCTTCTTTTTTTTTTTTTTAGTCAATTACTTTCTTTTGAATATTTTTAGAATTCTGCTTTTGTTCAGACAATAATTTAAAGTATTTTTGAATTGCTTTTATTATTTCTTTTTAGTTCTTTCTTTCTTTCTGCCAATAAAAATAGAAGTCAGTAGCAATTTTAAAAAATATTCATATAATTTTAAATTCAATTGGCATCATTCACTAATTCAATCCATCTCAATTTCTTTCACTTGTATTTTATTCAATTTCTTTCAATCTCATTGGATTTATGTATAAATATCCTTAATTGTCTACTTTATTATTCATTTCTTTTATTCATTTCTAATTCATTACAAATTCAATTTTATTATTCATATATCATTCATATATTATAATTCAACTTTATACCCTACATTTGTCAATCGCTTAAGAAATATAAATAATAAATTATATATAATAAATTATTAATAAATAAATAGAAAAAAAAAAAAAATGAAATTATCAATTCTATTAGCTGCTTTAGCTGCATCTACTGCTCAAGCTGCAACAATTGCAAAAAGATCAGTATCAATTCCAAGTTATGCAACTGGTTTTAAAGGTACAACTTATACTCCTTTTGATAAAGATTATAACTGTCGTACTGGTGCTCAAATTACTGAAGATATCTCAAATCTTCATGATTATTCTTTAATTAGATTATATTCAAATGATTGTGCTGTTGTTCAATATGCTTTAGAAGGTATGACTGATTCTCAAAAATTAATTGTAGCTTTAAATAATGTTGGATCAAAAGATTTAATGCAAGAAGAAATTTATTCAATTGCTGCAAGTTGTGGTCTTGCTGGTAAAGAATTCAATAATGTTGTTGATACTGTTGTTGTTGGTAATGAATTAGTTTATAATTCTTGGTATACTGCTGATGAAGTTTCAACAATTTTATCAAATGCAAGAGAATTACTTTCAACTTTCACAGGTAAATTCGTTAGCGCTGATACAATTTCTTCTTATTATGGTAATCCATCTCTTTGTGAAGTTAATGATTATATTGGTGTTAATGCTCATCCATTCTTTGATAATAGTACCGCTGAAAATGCTGGTGATTATGTTTTAAGTCATATTCAAGCTGTTTGGGCTTTTTGTAATGAACATGGTCATCCAAAAGATGTTGTAGTTTTAGAAACTGGTTGGCCATGGGCTGGTTCTGCTTATAATGTTGCAGTTCCAGGTGTTGAAGAACAAAAAACTGCAATCAAAGCAATTCAATCTTCTGCTTCTGATTCTTGTTTCTTATTTTCTGCTTATAATGAATTATGGAAAACTGAAAATACTTGGGGTGTTGAAAGAAATTTCGGTTTCTTAGGTAATGCTCCTTCAACTGCTTAAGTATTTTAAATTAAAATTCTTCTTTAAATCTTTTTTAGATATTTTTAAATCTTCTTCATCTATTCTTCAAAATTCCCTTTAATTTTCTTTTATTCTTATTGCATATTATTCTTCCCTAAATGTTTTATTTTCGGTTCTTTTAACTTTAGGTCATTTCTTTTATCTATTTTATCTTATATTGGTCGGCATTCTTTTTAAAAAAAAAAAATAATAAAAAATAATTGTTTATTTATTCAATTCTATATAATAAATACTAATATTTTAATATTTCAATATCTACAGTTAATATCCATTCAAAAATTTAAATGATCGTAAACGACTGTAAATGATTGTATTATATATTTATATATACGCTATATATTTACTATGTATGTATAAAGTATAAATTTGAGAGAGAAACAAAAAAAGTGAAACCAAACCTTTAAAACACCCATATACTATATACCTATACATAAAAAATATATATGAAAAAACAAAGAATAAGTAAAAGTCTATTTAAAAAATCTATTGATGATTATTCATTTCTAAAAAGGCTTAAAGAAAATTTCCAGATAAAAAAATTGAAAAAAACCAAACAAAAAAAATATCATTATTAAATTTCAACTTCATCAGAAATTGTTAAAGGTTTTGATTCTTTTGGTTTAAAAAATAAAACAGCTAATGCAGATCCTAAAATAATTATAAATCCAATACAACTTAAAATATTTGGAAAATGATTAAAAAATAAAATATCCCAAATTACTGCCCACATCATTTGTGTATAATTCATTAAAGCTGCTCTTCCAGCTTTTTTCTCAATTTGTACACCTTTTGTTAAAAAAAATTGATTTGAGAATCCAGAAATACTAACAATTCCTAACATTAACCATTGTTTAAAAGTTGATGGCATAACAAATGATAAGCCTGGTAAAAAAATTAAAGCTAAAAATGATACAATTAATGAATATAATGAAAAATATTGTACAGTAATTAAAGCATTAACTCTATTACCAATATGTCTAATGATTATAACTACAGAAGCTGCAGAAAATACACCAAATAATGCAACAATTACTGCCCATGCTCTCAATAAAAAATCTGGAGATTCAATATCTTCATCAAAATTTTGATTTGATCCAAATAAAAATGCAGGTCTTGCAATTAAAATTACTCCAAGAAATGAAACAGTTGCAGCAATACCTTCAAAAAATGTATATCTTTCATTTAAAATTAAAAAAGCTTCAATTGCAACTATTGAAGGATTTAAAAAAGTTATTACAACAGAATCAGATACAGTTAAATACATTAAAGAATAATATAAACCAAATACACCAAAAAATCCAACAACACCTCTTAAAATTAATAATATTCTTAAATCTTTTGGACCCCATGGGCAATTATCAATAATTTTTCTATTCTTATATAAATATAACCAACAAATTATTACAGTAAATAACATTCTTGTAAATAAAATTTGTAAGGGATGCATTGGAGTTTCAAAATCTTTATCAAATTCTAATAATTTAGTTGCAACTAACATTATTGAAGATGCAAACATTGCTGTCATCACAGAAACAAGACCTAAATTTTCATCAACAAATTTTTTAATTAATTTTTTGAATTGAAATTTATCATCTAAGGAGTTTATTATTGGATTTGAAAATAAAAAAGTAGTTATTGAATTAAGATTTGAATTTAAATTTGAATTTGATAATATACCTTTATTCAAAAAGTTATTACTGTTGTTGATATTGTTATTATTATTATCACTACCGTCTCCATTTATGGTATTATAAATATATTGATCAGTTATTAGATCATTATCAGCTAAAAAATGGTCGTCTTCATTAACATCTTCATCATCATCGGAATAAAAAGGATTTTCTGTAATATTAGAATCCATAGTATTTTATATAACTAAAAATATGATTTGACAAATATATATAAAATATTTGAACGAGATTATTGTTTTTTTTGTAGAAAATGTGGTTTTTAGATTATTATTTGAAAAAAGTATGAAAATTTTTGCAGCGATAAAATGAATGAGAATTAAATTTCTATCTTTCAAATCTTCCGACTGATTTATTTAAGATTTTCTTCAAAGATATTAAAGAAAGTGGAATAAGCAAACGATTTGGATAGCCTAGTATAATATTGTTTTTTAATATTAATTAATATGGATCAGAAATGTATTATAAAGAAAATATAATAATTTTTTTATAATAACTTCCAATCAAGTAACTAGTAACTTCTATAAAAATGGATCATGATCCTTAATATCCAAAATACCCAAATAATAAAATATCGAGGAATATCTGAGAAGACCGGCGTTTAGTGCAGCTGCTGTTGCCAATCAAAATCTGAGTCCTAAGAGTACCTTAAAAGTGGTTTCCAATCACTCCTCTGTTTTTAAAGGTGTATCACTGCATCTAGACCAAACTGGAGTTAAACGGCCCCGAAACCAATTGAGCGGGACTTTCAGTTTTGGTACCGCAGCTGTTGTGTAGATACAATTGCCTAATGTGAACAATAAGGTGCAAATAGTAAAAATAATGGTTTCTATAAAAGCACCTTCCTATTTGGTAATGATTATTACTGAATGTTAACCGGTTCCAATTACTCATATCACTTTAGGTAATTCAAGTTCCGGTAAACCTTGAAAGAGAGTCACCGCAGCCATTGCGGCACATGCTCTAAATAAATAAAAGAAAGAATGTGGCGGTGAATTTCCAGCTTTCTTCAGCTAAAACAAAACTCTGTCAAGAAACCACCTGTTAATAGAAATAGTAATAATAATACATTGTTCATAGAGAACGTAAAGATTAAACAGATTGAATAATTTCAAAAAAGGATACTAATTATCCCTTTTAATTTTTTATTATTCTCAGAGATCTAGTTGAAATATTGCATTTTAATATCAAAAAATTCAAATTTGAATTAATCTCAATCTCAATCTCAACTACAATTTCATTTTCAATTTTAATTTTGGCTCAAATTTCAATTCGAATTTTTAATTACCAAGTTTCAATCTCAATTTAGAAATAAACAGTAAATAATATATAAAATTTAATAAATTAATAAAATGGTTGCAGTTATTGGATCTTCTTCTAAATTAAGAAAGAAGAAAACTCTTAAAAAAGGAATTCAATTCACTTTAATGATAGTTGGTCAATCTGGTACAGGTAGATCTACTTTTATTAATTCATTATGTGGTCAACAAGTTGTTGAAGTTTCAACAACTATTCCTGATCCAAAAGATGATTCTCATGAAAAAGAATTAACTTTAAGAACTGAAAATGTAGAATTAGAAGATGCTGAAGGTGTTAAAATTTCTTTATCAATTATTGATACTCCTGGTTTTGGTGATTCAATAGATAATGAATCAAGTTTTTCAATTATAATAGAATATATTAGACATCAATATGATGAAATTTTATTAGAAGAATCAAGAGTTAGAAGAAATCCAAGATTTAAAGATGGTAGAGTTCATGCTTTATTATATTTCATTGTAGCTACAGGTCATGGTTTAAGAGAAATTGATGTAGAAATAATGAAAAAATTAGGTGGTTTAGTTAATGTTATACCAGTTATATCAAAATCTGATTCTTTAACAATATCTGAATTAACTTTAAATAAAAAACTAATTATGGAAGATATATCAAAATATGAAATTCCAATTTATGATTTTCCATTTGATTTAAATTATGATGATGAAGAAACAATTGATGCAAATTCATATTTAAAATCTTTAATTCCATTTGCTATAGTTGGTTCAAATGATCAAATTAAAAATGAAGATGGTGATTTAATTAGAGTTAGACAATATCCTTGGGGTACAATTGATATAGAAGATCCTGATCAAAGTGATTTTATTACTTTAAGATCTGCTTTATTAATTTCTCATTTACAAGATTTCAAAGAATATACTCAAGAAATATTATATGAAAAATATAGAACTGATGCTTTATCTGGTAAAGATCAAAATAATGATTTATCTGTACCTGAATTAGCTCATAATACCTCTAAATTATCTTTAAATTCACCTTTATCAAATCAAATTACTGGTTCTTCTGCTTTAAATAATACAACTAATGATACTTACAATTCAAGAGAAGAACAAATTAAAATAGAAGAAGATAGATTAAAAGCTTATGAAGAAAAAGTTCAACAAGAATTAATGAAAAAGAGACAAGAATTATTAGATAGAGAAAAAGAATTGAAAGAAATGGAAGAAAGATTAGAAAAAGATCATCAATTAAAATTACAACAACAAGAGGTTGCAACTGGTAGTTATAATTTTTAACTTATTCTAACTTATCTAAATTATCTAAATTATTTAATTTGATTAATTTCATGTATAATTAATTTCAATTTAATTAATTACAGTCTTATTAATTTATTCTCGATTTTTTATTTTAAAATTTCGTTTTAATAAACTTTTCAATTACATAAAGTAATAAAATCTTTAAAAATGCAAAGTTTCAGGTCAAGCTTCATACATCTTAATTTGTCTTTATATCTTTTTTTTTTTTTTTCATTCTTATCATTATGCTAAATTTTCAGCTTCATTTTCTCATCACTGTTTAATTTTCTACCCCTTTTATTCATCGCTTCCTGTTTTTTATCTTATGACAAATCATTTAAATAATAATAATAATACTATTTATTCTATTAATTCTATAAATCTAGACAATTTTTTTTATAAATTTCCTATTATTTCATTTGTTATAAAGTAAATCAAGAAGTCTTGATATAATCTTTTAGAGATTAATCAAATTTTAAAATAATAATTAATTATTCATATTTGAAATCTACATGTAATTTAAAAAATAAACTTTTCTTTATTGAAAGATAATTAAAAACATAAAAAAAAAACTAAATATAAAAAGTGACACACGATATCGTATCAAGAATTCAGAAACAGATTCAAAAACGAAATAAATTAAAAAAAGTATAAAAATATGAAATTTTAAAAAAAGTATTAAGAAATCAAACTATTTGAAAACATATTAATTTAAGAAATAGTAATACGACGAACATTTTCAGTTTCTTTTTTACCTAATTTTGGAACTGAAAGAACCAAGACACCATCAATATATTTAGCAGAGATATGTTCATCATCTAATTTCTCCTCTTTTGGTAAAGCAACAGTTCTTAAAAATGATCCTGTTGATCTTTCTTGATATTTGATATTATCTTTGGTTTCTTCTTTATGGTTTTCAATCTCCCCGGAAACTGTAACTGAATTGGTTTCTTTATTGAAATCAATATTAATTTTATCCTTTTCAGCACCAGGAATAGATAAATGTAATTCGTAATCTTTATCATTACTGATTAAATCAACAGGAGGAACAATATCTTTGAAATCCATGTTCCAGAGATTATAATCATCATCATCAGGGAAAAATCCAGAAACTAAAGATCTTGGTTTTTCTTTTTTAACATTGGCAACTTGTTTTCCTTTTTTGTTGTTGTTTTCCTTTTTACCAATTGCTTTTTGATTCTTGATTTCTTCTCTTGGAAATGCACGATATAATTCATTTAAGCTGTCATCAATACCAGCAGCAAAATCCCAAAAAGGTGAGTAAAATAAACCAGACATTATAAAATTGATATTATATTAATTGAAATTGTAGTTTTAAAGTAAGTTTTATATGATAAGTAATTGAGTTGGATATTATAATTAATTAAGTTAGATATAATTAGTTAAAATAAATTGAATTGAATAAAATATTTTATCAAAACTTATCCAAAATTATTTGAAAACATCTTGTCCTTATATATTATTTTTAATTAAAATGAAGAGGCACATTAATAGCAAAAACTCTTTCAGCAAGCAAGCATTAAATCAAAGAAAAATGGTCTTCCACAGTATTCAGCAATAAAATAAACTTCACTATAGTTCTTCAATATTTCTCTTGGAGTATTCCAGCATTTTCTAGAATTCGAATAAACCAATATTTTTATTTCAGTTCACCATTTATTAAAATAATGTCCAGTGAAAGTGTGGAGGAAACACCCAAAGAAAGAAGACCCACAAAACCGGTCTCACTTCCAGAACCTTCCCGATTGTTCCAGACTTTTCCAGAATTTTCCCCAGAAATTCTTTTTTTCTCCAAGAAACACTAATTACGTAATCACACTCAACCAAATACTGAAACTACCCTTTTTTGCTATTAATTTTATTATTGTTTTATTGAAGCTATCAAGTTAAATGCATAAGTGAAGCTGATTATCATCAGATTGTGATTTTATTTATTGCTGGTCAGATCATTTAAAAATTCTTTTCACTTCAATTGGAATTGGAACATACACTGTGTACTTATTATTTAGAGTCACTGATGAGCGAATATAGTACAATCTAGAAATCATACAACTCTCGAAACTTGGAATAATTGTCTGATTAAATTTTGAAAATAGTTTCATATCAATTTTCACTTTACTAGTCCATTTATCTAATGTTTCATTAAGCTTCCACTCAGAACTAGTAAAATTTTGAATTTTGAGAAAATTACTGAAGGTGATTTCAGAATATTGAAGGTTTTCTATCGCTTTAATTGAACCAAGTATATTTTTAGGAATTGTATTCTGTTTATTGATAGGAAGTTCTGAGATTCTTTTTTGAAGTTCATTGAATTTGGTTTTCAAGTTTTTCAATTCATTCTTACATAAAAAGACTTTATGGGTTAAATTTAAAGGAATAGTGGTATTTGAGGTTGCTGTGATTGCGATTAAATCTAATTCAATAGATGTTATTACTGGTACTTTTGGAAATTTAGGATTGTTAATAAAAATTTCAAACTCTAACTGCTTAGATTTAAAGGTTTTGAGCTCATTTGAAGCATTTCTGAATGTCCATACATAAGGTAAATTAAAATCAGGAATATTCACTTTAGCTGAAAATTTATTATTTAAGTTATTTAGATTATCGCCGAAAACTTTTTTTAAAACAATACTTATATTTTTATTTGATTTTTTAACCTTTAGATTCTCAATATGAAATAAATTTCTTTCATGATTATTATTATCTTTATTAATTATTTTTTCTGAAATTTGACTTATATAAGTTTTACTTTTGTTTTCAAATAAAATTTTATATTTTTTTTTAATTAAAGAAACAGGATTTTGAAAATTTGTGGAAACTCCTTGTTTTTCTAAATTAAGAATCTCATCTGAAATATGATTTGCTAAAGATTTAACTTGTTCAAAATAATTATAATTTAGATTCAAAATTGAATTTCTTGAATTTCTTTCATCATTCGTCACTTTTTTAGGTACGAATCTTAGATGAGATATTGCATTTCCACAAATAAAAAAATCATTATCTGGTTGATTATATACAGGTTTAAAAAATTTTGCAATTTCTTCTTTTGAACAAATTAATCTTGTATTGATTGAATAACTAACTGAAGGACAATCTTTTTTTTTATTCAAATTTAACCAATTAGATAAAACACTTTCTTCATCACTAAATATATATTTCTGTTTAATATTAGAGTTAGACTTATTGATTGTTAAAGATGAAGGTAAATTCAAATGATTTTCAATATCATGAGGACAAACTACATCTAAAGAATTTGAAGGAAATGTGAAATAAAAATATTTTTTATATTTTGTTTTTGCTTTTAGTATACGAGAATTAGGTAATGCTAAAACTGCATTATCATAATTGGTTTTTTCATGAGCTTTATATCCAATACCATAATTCGGCACTATACATGCCAATGACCAAGATGCACTTAAATCAATCATTTCTAAAATTGATTTCGAATTCTTATATTTGATTATTTGATTATTTTCTTTTTTATAAGTCCAAGTTTTTAGAGTTCCTTCTAAAGAAACATAAAAATTTTGAAAAGAAATATCTTTATTAGTTTTATTTTCAATTGTAACATAACCTTTGACAGATTCACCTGGTGAAAATTCTTTCAAAGGATTGACTTTTATTGGAGGAGTTTGAATATCTTTTTGATTATCTATAAGAATCGATTCAATTGAAATTCCAGGAATTGTGAGATATTCTAAATCTCTTACGTTTTTGAACATTATCGTCTGATAATCATTATCTGCTAATAATATGGAATTTTCAATATCAACTTTTGGATTATGTAAAAGTTCATCAGGACCTATTAGAAACTCGTTATTTTGATTTAAGATAAAAGAATTTGAAGAAATTGGAGTATTTGAACCACTTAATGAATATTCATAACTTGGAGGTCTAGCTTTATTTTTAGGTCCATAATTGATTTTATCATTATTTTCAGATAAAATACTTATATTTGAACTAGTGTTTGAATCTGAGCCAATTGAGTTAAGTCTTGATTGTCTGGAATTCAATGTTGAAATTTGAGAACTTGAACTAATTGATCTTGAATTTATAAAAGATTCATACATTTGAAAAGATGGTAGAACATGATATATTTTTGGATCTTGACTGATTGAGCTAGAATTTTCAGAATTGTTATGATTCGAATTTTCAAGAATTTTTTGATTATTTGAATTATTATTTTTCAACTTCATCTTTTATTGATTGTATTCCTCTTTTTGAACGTACTAAAAAAGTGTAGTGAAAAATTTGATTATAATTTCTTTAATTTTATCTAACGAAGATAGATATATACTAATAAATTAATTCATGGTTGTAAACCATCTTTTATATACTTAATAAATATATATTCGACATCTTGAATTAAAAATACCCCAAGAAATGATAAACTATTCGATATTTTTTTTTTTCAATATTTTTTTTAAGATTTAAATAATAATAGTGACTGAAATTAGTTAGTAATCGTAAATGATTTTAAATCCCGAAATTTCTTAACAATTGAAAAAAAAAAAAAAATAGATAATCTTTTTATTTAAGATTATTTAAATCCAAAGTATTGTCATTAATTTCAGTATTTTATTACTATTAGTGTAAGTTAATGAAGTATTAAAAATTTCAATTTTTTTTTTAGTTTTACTCGTATCTAATAAAATTACTTATAAAAAATAAAAATTAAATATTCTTCCGATTATTTGAATATTTATAAATTGGAGTGCTTTTTTCAACCGATAAAATTAGTAAATAAGGTTCTATTGAGTTTATTGACATGAAGATGATGATTTGATAATTTGATAGGATTATAATTGGTTATAATTGATGAAAAGTATTTGAAAGTGTTTGAGAATGTTTACAATTGTAATTATAATTATTTATATGTTAATTGATTAAATCATTGTTGATAACCTTTGTCAAGAAGTGAGTCATTATATTGAAAACCAAACAAACCGGTTGGTATGTTCCTTTGATTTATTTCTTTGGTTTATTTATATTCATTATGGTTCTTAATGATAAATAATAAACATTAATCTTACTTAATGATAGATAATAAAATAAGTCTAGTAAATTCTGGAGAATTATTTTGATTTCAAATCATTTTAATTTTAATTTTAATTCAATTTTTAGTTTTAGTTTTAGTGTTCTTTGTTTGATTTAGTTTTATTTCTTTAAGTGGATAAAAAGTATCCTTTTTTTTTTTGAAATATGAATAATTCAAATGCTTTTTCATTGAAATTTCTCTTAAAAGCTCTTAAATATTCTAAATTTTATAAAATGACAAGGTGTTAACTCTTATTTAAAAGATCTTAACTTTGAAAATATAAAAATTGACTTCTCTTTGAAAAGTATTTATTGTTAAAGAAATTCAAATTTTATCAAATATATTCTCAGTAGCAAATATAAAGAATATGTTTTAACCAATAAATTACAGACACGTTATAATAAATTCAATCTAATAATTTAAGAATAGGATCCAAGATTGATTTTATATAAAATTAATGGTATTTTTTAGTAATTTTACTTTTATTATGAAATTGGATACTGTGTTAACTGCCCCAGAAAAAATAAAAAAGTAAATAACCAAATAAAAAAGTAAATAAACAAATTAATGAGATATTATAAATTATAATCCAAACATAGTTTAAAATCAAAGAAAGAAATGAAATAAAGTGAATTAATTTTAATACGTTGTTGATATTAGAATAATGTGACAGTTTGTAAAGATTTAGTGGTTCCACTTAATTTGAATTATTTAAGGATAAGGATAAAATTACGTGAGTTGTTTGTTAACCAGTGACCATACATTTTGCCACTACGCATTGATAGTGCAAAGTAATATAAAAATTAGTATATAACAAACCATTTTCCCTCAATAAAGAAATGTATTTCAGAGATTATAACTAATATACAATACAATATCATTAATAAAATCAACCATATTTTCAATATATAATACATATATACAAATATTTGTAAAAAATATATATAATCAATCAATCAATCAATCAATTAATTAACTAATCTCAAAATGAATTCACTTGGTATAGCAGGAACTATTGCCCCATATCATCTTGTACTTTATTCATTATTATTTGGATCAACAATATTTCATACATATATTGCAGCACCAATTGCATTTAAGAATCTTCCAAGAAAAGAATTTGGTTTATTTGCAGGTTCTGTATTACCAATATATTTTAAAGCTCAAACTTTTGTACCAATAATTTTAGCTTTAACATCCCCTTTTAAATTATCGTGTGGTGTAATTACAAATTTATCAATTAGTTCAATAACAGGTGCAGTAAATTTATTTTATCTTTTAAATTGGAATAAAGATGTTAAATTAAAAAGAAATAAATTAGAAATTGCTGGTGAAGATAAAGATTCTGAAGGTAAAGTAACTAATGAAATGGCAAAATTAAATAAAGAATTTGGTAAAGCTCATGGTTTAAGTTTACTATTTAATACATTCAATGCCATTACTTTATTAATTTATGGTTTTCAATTAACTTCAAAATTAGTTAATCCAGCTCCAACAGTAATCTAATCAATATTTTACAAAACACTACATACATAATACATAATACACCTTTATAACACTTCTTTAAAGTATTTCTTTATAGTAACATATGAATAAATGGCAGTGCATCACTTTTTGAACAGAAAAAAAGATAAAATGAATTCCAAAGCATCAAAAACAGCAAAAGACAAAAAAAAACATCCTTGGCAGGACTCGAACCTGCAATCTCCTGATTCGTAGTCAGACGCGTTGACCATTGCGCCACAAAGATGTTAATACAACTTTCTAGTAGTAAAATCTTTACAGAGATAATTTTAAAAATTGTACTATGGTACTAGTAATACTAAATCACGTGAATATTTATTTTCAAAGTTTATGTTCAAATTCTCTCAAACAGAAGTTTTGCTA
Source organism: Ascoidea asiatica (assembly GCA_001600695.1). Classification (NCBI taxonomy): domain Eukaryota; kingdom Fungi; phylum Ascomycota; class Saccharomycetes; order Ascoideales; family Ascoideaceae; genus Ascoidea; species Ascoidea asiatica. The sequence continues at coordinate 280,069 of BCKQ01000001.1, read as the reverse complement.
AAACATATTTATTGGTTTAGAAGTGGAAATAGTGTGGAAATAGTGTAGAAATAGTGTAGAAATAGTATAGAATTATAAATTATGGAAATAATAAAAATAATAGAAATAATAGAAATAGAAATAATAAAAAAACAACACAAATAATTTAAAGAAAAAAAATAATAATCATTTCGTCTGAACAACTTTGACTTCAAATTTAAAATCTGGATTTATAGCAGCTTCTTCATGATTTAAACATTCATTCAAATCCACTCTTGAACTTTTTTGACTTTTATATATACTTTTTGGTTTTTCAGTGAAAAATTCTGAATATTTATCATTGTCAATTGAATTTATTCCATCAATAATATCAAATAATGATTTTGAACTACCAACTTTAGTTTCTGGAGATTCTTCTTCTTCTTCTATATAATCATAATCAGAATTATAATTAGAATTATAATTGGAATTATAACTAATTTTTGAACCTGGCGAATTATTACCCAATTCTAAATCTTTATTTGAATAAACTAATTTATTTAGATTATCAATTCCATTTGTTCTTTGAAGATTATTATTATTATTTCCTATATTATTAAATAGATAATTATCCATTTGATTTTCTTTTTTTCTTTTAATTTTAATTTGTTTTTTTTCAATATATTTTATTATGAAATTTAATTTTAAAAATTTTAATATCTTAAAATAAATTTCTCCTGTACCACATCCAATTCCAAATAATATAAAAACAATATAACATAAAACTGCTAGAATATATCTATCATATAAAGGTTCTGAAGCATATAAAAAATATCTTTCATTCCAAGTTTCATGAGCTTCTTTAAAACTATATGGTACTATGATTTTCAAATTTGATTCAAAATAAATTATTGTAACTGGTAATAATATTAAAAAAATCAACAGACAAAAAATCATAACTCTGAAAAATTTTCTAACACTTAATCCACCTTTTGTACATCTGAATATATCATCTGCATCTTTTCTTCTCCAATAAAATTTCCAAAGTGTTAATATTGATAGAATTAATCCTCCAATACACCAAACAATTGACCATATATAAATTAAAAAAATTCTTAGCCAACTTGCTTGATGCATTGAATGACATCCTGTATATTTTATAATAATATATCTCATTGCATAAACAAGATATGCAAGTGACATAATTAAAATTGGTTGAACCCATGAAATTAAGAAAAAAATTAAATTTTTTTTAAATCTTGAATAATTACAAAAATTATTCATGGATAAAATACAATACATATGAAATACAATACATGTTGCACAACATGCAATACCAACTGTTGATGCATCATATATATAACTATATATATCACACCAAATTTCTCCATTCCATCTATTCTTGAAATCTTTCGTACCCCAAATTATTACATTAACAAAAGTTTCTAAATTCATTAAAAATAACCAAAGAAATAATGAAATATATGGTAATCTATCTGGATTTTTAAATTGTTGCCATGTTGGTACAATTAAGCATAAAATTGCTACAACTGATAAAAATATTAATAATGCTTGATAATTAACCATTTTTTTTTATTTGAATTTAACTGCAATTCTAAAAAAAATTAAATTAATTCAATTTATTTCAACTCAGTTCAATTTGTTTTATTTTATAAACAAATAATTTATTGACAATAAAATAATTCTAAAAATTGAAAATTGAAAGAAAAAAGAATTTTAAAAAAAATGGGAAATCATATAATTATTAATAGCATTTTCAAGATATCATTGATTATCTTTATAAGAAAAGAAAAGATTTAATTTCCAAGCTTAACAATCAAAGTAATAATCTCATTTTTAATTTTTTTAATAATTTATCCAAATTTGATTTTGTATTTTTGTTAATATTTATTATTAAAATTGAATTGATATAGATTCTTTTTTTTACTTTAACACAAATTGAAAACTTTAAAAACTTTAAAAGACCTACTTGATTTTAGTATATTGCCATTGAAGTCCCAATTAGGAAACCTTATATATGTTAATTTTTTTTACCTAATCCAACATTCAAACATTTTAAAATTTTTTTCACAAAACATTCAATTATAATAAAACAAAATTAAAAGTGAGAATTCATTTTTTACCTTTAAAAAATTAAAGTAAAATCCAATTAAGAAATCACTGAAACAAATTTTTTGAAGGAAAAAAAATGTGATGAATTTTAATAATTACTTTACCTTAAAGAATATCAAATATTCGAAGCAAATTTATTTTAATTGGATGCCACATTGAAATCAATAAATGTTAATCTTTTGAAATAAGTACATTTGCAATTCTGTAAGATTATTTCAGTTCACAACTCATGGTTCTTATCTTTTTATTAAAAATAAAAAGAGGAATATTCAAATAACAAAATTCAAAGAGTCATTAATAAATTCTGAATAAAAATGTGATGGTTCTATTTTGAGATTATATAGATTTTAATTGTAAGCCATTTCATTTCAATTTTAAAAGAAAATTTGAATTAAAAAAAATACTTCGTTGATTGAAGTTTGAAAGTTTATCATTAATTGCAATTAGATATTACATAACAAGATTGTACCATATATTTTTCAAAGATTTTCTTTTTTAAAACATCATTAAGTCTTTTATGGTTCCTCTTTTTATTTTCAAACTTATCAACTTTTAAATTACATTTGCATGTTTTCATCGATCATTATATTATTCGTTTATCTTAGATTCAATTATACTTTATTACCTCCCAGTTCAATTTATTTGTGTCTTCATTTGGCCAATTCATAAGTATTATGAAACTAGTTTTAATCTATTACTTTATTATCCATTATAATGTTGTTATTCATACAAACATTTCTAAGCGCCATTGATTGATAATTGGAAATTGATATTTTGTGATTGATAAGAGTAATCAAATTTAAAATGTTCTTCTCTTTTCCTTTATTTACAAAAACATTTGTTGTTTTTTATATCTTTCAATGGGACAGCCAGTGTCCTGAGAATATCCCTTGCACCGTAAAAGCACATTTCCTATCCTATTATTTATAAATTTCGATGATTTTCTGTCTAAAATTATTAGCGGTAAACTTTATAAATCATAAACACTTGAGGCAAATCGATTCTCCAACTGTAATTTTAAGCTAACTACAAGCATTTAAGATAAAAGATTAAATATCAAATATCAAATATCAAATATCAAACATATTAAAAATAAAGAAAGAATGAAATGATTGGAATAAATTCTGGATTACACTTTGGAATTAGGTTAATTGGAAGAAATAATAATGCCTTTTTTTCAAGAAGATTCATTTCATCAGCTCCATTTGATACTAGAGAAATAGTTAAGCAATTAGAATCTAAAGGATTTACATCAGAACAAGCAAAAAATGCAGTATCTATAATTTCAGATACTATTACTAAAGGAATTAGTAATTATACAAAAGATTTAGTAACTAAAGAGCAATTAAGACAAATGTCATATCAACAAAAAGTTGATTTTGCAAAATTAAAAGGTGAATTACAAACTGTTGATAGAGGTGAATTTCAAAAAGTAAATAGTGAATATGAAAAATTAAAATTAGATTTAGAAAAATTAAGACAAAATTTAAAAGAAGATATAACAAAAACAGAATCTTCAGTAACTTTAGATTTAAATCTTGAAAAAGGTAGAATTAGAGAAGAAAATAAATCTTATGAAAGTTTAATAAAAGAAACTGATAATAGAATTGATCAAGAAATTGCAAATATGAGAACTCAAATTGATAATGTAAAAACACAAGTATTACAATGGTTATTTGGTGTTTGTACTGGTACATTTGCATTAATATTAGCTTATGTTCGTTTATTTACTTAATTTAATCACAATTAATTAATTTATAATAAAATATATTAACCTCAAATAACATTCTTTGCATGATTTTCTGTATTTCCTGAAAGAATAAAGTTATCAATAACTCATAAAGAACTCATGTGTACAATTTAAAAAAAAATTACCTAAAGTAAATCCATTTCATAGAATAATAATGATAATAATTACTAAAATAAAGATATTTAAATATAATTTTATAGAAAAGTGGTATACTAAGATTTAAATAAAAGAAAATTTTAGAACTTTTTGTTAATTTTAGATATAAGTTAATCATTCATTTTGGCTATATAAAAATTTTTTAAAAGAAGTTTTTAAAATAAAAATATAAAAAAAGTATGACACTATAAATGTGAAACTAAACAAAATATGAAAAAAAAAAAGTAAATAAGAGAAAAAAATGCAAAAACATGCAAAAATATGAATGAAATATTAAGAAATCAAAATATTTGAAAACATATTAATTTAAGAAATAGTAATACGACGAACATTTTCAGTTTCTTTTTTACCTAATTTTGGAACTGAAAGAACCAAGACACCATCAATATATTTAGCAGAGATATGTTCATCATCTAATTTCTCCTCTTTTGGTAAAGCAACAGTTCTTAAAAATGATCCTGTTGATCTTTCTTGATATTTGATATTATCTTTGGTTTCTTCTTTATGGTTTTCAATCTCCCCGGAAACTGTAACTGAATTGGTTTCTTTATTGAAATCAATATTAATTTTATCCTTTTCAGCACCAGGAATAGATAAATGTAATTCGTAATCTTTATCATTACTGATTAAATCAACAGGAGGAACAATATCTTTGAAATCCATGTTCCAGAGATTATAATCATCATCATCAGGGAAAAATCCAGAAACTAAAGATCTTGGTTTTTCTTTTTTAACATTGGCAACTTGTTTTCCTTTTTTGTTGTTGTTTTCCTTTTTACCAATTGCTTTTTGATTCTTGATTTCTTCTCTTGGAAATGCACGATATAATTCATTTAAGCTGTCATCAATACCAGCAGCAAAATCCCAAAAAGGTGAGTAAAATAAACCAGACATTATAAAATTGATATTATATTAATTGAAATTGTAGTTTTAAAGTAAGTTTTATATGATAAGTAATTGAGTTGGATATTATAATTAATTAAGTTAGATATAATTAGTTAAAATAAATTGAATTGAATAAAATATTTTATCAAAACTTATCCAAAATTATTTGAAAACATCTTGTCCTTATATATTATTTTTAATTAAAATGAAGAGGCACATTAATAGCAAAAACTCTTTCAGCAAGCAAGCATTAAATCAAAGAAAAATGGTCTTCCACAGTATTCAGCAATAAAATAAACTTCACTATAGTTCTTCAATATTTCTCTTGGAGTATTCCAGCATTTTCTAGAACTCAAACAAAATTAATATTTTTTATTTGAACAAAGAATAAAACAATCAGTAATTCAAAGTAACTTTTTTAACATAACCGAGATTTCCAGGAACCGAACACTTTAACTACTAAAAAGGAGTCCCCTTTTTATGGACTCTGAAGCGGAAATCACGCCAGAAGCGAGTGGAAATTTCTGGATGTTTCTGGAACGCGGCGGGTGTGTTGGTGGCTGGGTGTGGATGAGTCAGCTGCAGTGAAGAACAAAAAGAATTGTGAAAGGCACTCACTCCGAACACAAAACAAGAGACCACAAACAATAATATCAACATTATTGAATCAGTAATCAATGATACTGATCAACTCCAGAGAGCATAAGTCAGACCATTCAAACAAAATATGTGTTTCAATTCGAATTACTGGTAGTCTATTCTAGGTTTTGATTCAAAAGACATGAAATGAAGAGAAATGAATAGAAGTGAAGAGAATGGAAAAGAAAAGAAAATATACAGTATTTTTAAACACTACTATTTTTAGTTGATCATAATTTCTCAGTCAAGCTTAATGTGAGCTTGCGTTGAAATATTTGAAGAAGTAAAAACGTAATGTTAATGAACTATATAAAATGAATCTACCAATAAGTATGACAATATATTGATCTCGAATTTGGAAATTCAAACTCTTAATGAGAGCATATGTGCGACTTATTGGTAGTATGGAAGAAAGAACTAAATTAAATATATAATAATGGAAGATGAAGTTAAATAAAATGAAATAAGCAAACGAACATATAGATTTAATGTATCTTAAAATGAAGCAAATTAGAACGTAAGTGATTTTTTTTGTATGATGATTGATTTTACATTGAAATTAAAGAGATTAAAACAGAAGATGTTAAAAACAAAGAATAAAATACAATTGAAGTAGAATCTTTACCTTTTGGAATCTTGAAAGAATTAAAAATTTTCGAATTTAAATTTGAATTACCAAAACCTGAACTTGAACTACTCATAGAACTTGAAGCTGAATTTGAATCTGAACCAGAATTTGAATTGGAAAGTTTTAATTGAGCTGCACTTGAAGTTTGAATAATTGAATATGTAATACTTGCGGTTTTAGAATCTGTTAAACTATCAATAACTATACCTGTAACAGATTCATCATCGCTTGATTTAACAACTTTTATATTAGAACTTATTTTTAAAATAACACTTGTAGCATCCAGTGTTGCTGAAGATATCTCTGTATTAATTGTTTGTGAAACATCAGTTGCATCTATTTCTGATTTTAAAGAAAATGAAGTACCTAAAGTACTTGCTTCTTGAAAAGCGTATGTGGTTGGAATTGCTATATCTGACATTTTGTTAATCTATTATTTATTATTTACTATTACACTTGTTACTTATAACTTATAAATTATAATTTATTATATGGAAAATTGAAATGAAAATTTGAAATATTTGAAAAAGAAATCAATAATTATAAATGAATTTTTAATAATTTAAAGGAATGACTGAATGAATGAATTATTGATTGAACTTCAGTAATTGAAGTAAACTTTTAATTTTATTTTATAATTTTACTATAATATCTATTGGGGAAACAGGACATATATATATTTCAAGATACGTTTGTGTATATAAATGTGTGAATGAAATAAATAGATTTTTTTTTTTTTTTGCTTGTTTTTTATTATTAATTCTTTTTCTTAAAAGTTATTACACTTTAACCTTAATTGAAAACCAAACAATTTATTCAATATTAAAAATAAGAAAACGGGCTTTAAATTTTAAAAAAATATATTTAAAAAAAAGAAATTATTAATCATCAGTTATGAACTATTATGAATCCAAGGATAAATCTAATACACTAACTGGTTAAAAGAAACATATTCAGAATTAATTTTAAGTACTCAGGCAACGTTAGAGAATTTTACTAATGGAAATGAAAAAAAGAGAAGAAATGAGAAAAAAGGGAATCGATAATTTCCTAAATTATAGTTACCAAAACAGAATCGGATTATTTCCATTGATTAAGAGATTTGAAAAAAACATAATAATGTACAAGGATAACCAGTTACCAAGTTACCAGGTTTGTAAGTTTAGTTCAAATAGCCCATTACGTATTACACATTTCCTAGCACTATTGTAAGGTATTATCAAGATATTATAAGATATTAAACCTGCAATTATTACTCCAAATTCAAATTGTCAAATACAAATTGCCAAATACTCAATCAATATCTTTTTTCAAAGTGGTAATTTCTCCAAATTTGGACTACTTCCAAACACGAAAATTCCCAAGAAGTGTCCCTTGCGTCTGCCGTGCAGCTTAGGTACGTGTACCTTACAGACAAAAGCCGCCGTGTGCCTGCACTCTTGTTTAAGGTTTGCAGGTAGAACATGCCTTCCAGGTACCGGAAAAATGCTGCCCAATAAAAATGGTGTACCTGAACAGCTTTATGTCATTAATGGGAGAATGAATAACACCATAAACATTCACCATAAACATTCACCATAAACATTTGGCATTTATTATAAAATATTATTAAATATTAATGTGGTAAAGTTTTTACATACACACACACCATCTAGGGAATATAATTGACCCAAATTTGAGATTTGAATTGAATTTATTATTGTTGTGTTATGGGTTATGGATTCTTATAAAAAAAATGTAAACATCGTTAGCCTGGTATTTAAAATATATAATCAACAACTGCCAGTCACTTAACTGTTTCCAAAGAAATAAAAAAAAAAACTACTACCTGTTTTGAATCTAGTTGATTGAATAATTAGTAATTCATATGAACAAAAAAAATTTTAATATCACTAGCAGAAATCTCCTTTTATTTTCTCCAGTTTTTAAGATTTATATTGCATTGAATTTTTTTTTTATAAAGCCTTTTCATCTAAGCGGAATTCATAGTAAAGATTGGTTTTTTTTCACTCTATTTCATAATTTCATACAACTGTAATTGAATTTTAATTTTTATTATTTCATTTTTATTACATCACTTAAAGATTGAGTCATTTTATATTTCACGCGACTCCAATTAACCTTACAGAATCTCAGATTAAATATTTAGAATATTTTCAATAAACTTAAATATCAATTTTGATTGAATTATTAACAGACTTGGAAATTTTTGAAATAAAACTCAGACAAAATTATGTAATTAGAATTGATTCAAATTACTTTTTTGAAATTCAAAAATCGAGTATTATAATTATTTTTCAGTGAAAAAGATAAATCTTTTGGAATTCATGAATTATAGGAAATTTCAAAGAAAATAGTTTATTAACCCTTAGAATTTGAATTCACTTTGATAGTTCAATTGAATAAAAAATTCCATACTTGATCATTGAAATGAATGAAAAAAATAAGAAGATCAAATTTTTTTTTAGAAATAGTCCCATTAAATGATATCCCAGACATCTTTGAAATTGCTAAACGCATTATTACCAACTAAACCAAAAAATAAATCATTGACTAATCTAGTAAACAGAAACGCTGGATTAGCTAACTTCTTATAAACTTTTTTATTAGCCATTCAATTATCACTTGACAACCTCGAATACCACTATTAAAAATACTTTTGAAAGATTATTATTCATAACTGTAGATTATTAATATGATTACGTAAATTCCCCAAAAAGATCAAAAATTAAAGAGTTATAGAAATAGTGCATACCTAAATAAAAGTCTAACTTTAATATAACACACTAAGTAGAATAATCATTTGTAATCTATTAAAAGAAAGCCCCATATTAGATATGTAACACTCTCACTTAGAATTTATTCCTAAAACGATAGTCTGTAGATATATATTTTTATAATCAATTGAATTTATTATCAAAGTCGCCAAATTTAAGGAACCTTGTGGAATTATTATTTATCTACTAATGAAATATTTTTTTGAAAGATTATAAAATCCTTATTATCTTTCCTATAGTATTTTGATCTGTTACATCTCATAGGTAAATAGATTAAAGCATCCAAACTCCTATTTTTGAAACCTTTGTATCAAATAACTTAAATCACATAGTCACTTATTCACTCATTCAATCCATTAAGTATTTAGCTCATAAGCCCAGGCAAAATAGAATAAAAACAAAGGCAGTGCTTTATTTCATTGCTTTATTTATTTACTATATAAATATATTTCAGCCCAGTACCATAAAAATGCTCTCAGAATGACACGAAATTCCCTCTTTGTAGCAAGACATTTTCCCTCAGCCCTCCTTCAAAACCAAACTCCAAAATCCCTTAACTCAAAAATAGCACATGATTCAAATTTTAAAGTGGGATAGTTGATAAAACTACCACGGTCTCCTTCCCAGTGAAAACAGATAGTAACCTTTAACACTTACCAAGTGTCAATCTCCAAAACGCTCAAATCAGGTCAAATATCAAATATTAAATATTGAATAATAAATAATAAATACTAAAAATTTCAAATATATTAAAGAGTCTAGGCATATCAAATATCAAAAGTAACTGTAATGATCTATATAGATTAGACATCTTATTTTCCTATACATTTAAATTCTCTAGATTAAGAAAGTTAATTTGGATTTGACTTGAAAGAAAAAAATCTTTATCTCCAATTCATATCTGCTTTGCCAAATTACATTTACATTAAACTGATAAAATAATTATGAATTACAACTACAATCCTATCAATAATCAAAGCCATAATTTAATTTCAAATAACATATCAATTTTATCAATATAACGAAAATAATATGAGTAACCAACAGGGGAGTTCAAATGATATATTTGATGTGGATTTTTTATCTTCATCAAATATAAATAATCCTAATCAACAGCAACATCAACAAAGAAATCAAAATAATCTCACTTCAAATTCTCAAAATTTAAATACTCCATATGATAATCAGTTACATGCTACAACCTCTTTTCAAAGCAGTATAAGTAATAATAAAGTATATCTAACTGACGATGATACCAGTTCTTTTAGAGTGAATGACGATGACCCTTTTAGATATAATCAAAGTTCTATAGATCAATCTAATCTTAATAATAGTAATAATAATTTAAATTATCAAAATAATCCATTCAACTCAACTTCTGATATGAATTTAGATTTACAAACAACAAATGATAAATTTATTGAAAATGATGTTGATTTAGATGATGAATCTTTATTCAATATAAATAATAAAAATAATAATAGCAATCCTAATAATTTACAAAATAAAAAAAGGTCAAGTGTAATAGGATCTGTTAAATCAAAACTTGGTTTCAATGGAAATAACAAAAAAGAAAATATTCCTTTACAAAACTTAAACAATGAAAACTCAGCCAATTCAGCTTCTTATAATCCTTTTGACGAGCCTCCAAGAAGAAAATCAACAGGCTCAACTACAAATGGATTAATGTCAGATGTTAATGATAGTAATAAAAATAATAATAGTTCAAATAATAATATTAATACTGATGAATTTTATAATTCTTCTGATGCTGATAAACATAATAAATTTGATATTAAAAAATTATTTAAAAAATATATTTTACGTAAGAAAAATTTGGATCTTGATAATGTTGGTCCAAGAACTATTCATATAAATGATTCACTTTTCAATAGTCAACAAGGTTATACTGATAATCATATCTCAACAACAAAATATAATTTTGCTACTTTTTTCCCAAAATTTTTATTTCAAGAATTCTCAAAATATGCAAATTTATTTTTTTTATTTACCTCAATAATTCAACAAGTTCCAAATGTTAGTCCAACTAATAGATATACAACCATTGGTACTTTATTAGTAGTTTTATTAGTTTCTGCAATAAAAGAAATTTTTGAAGATGTTAAAAGAAATAATGCTGATAAAGAATTAAATTTTTCTCAAGCAAGTGTATTGGATTTAAATTCAGGTAATTTTGTAACTAAAAAATGGCAAAATATTTCAGTTGGTGATATTATAAAAGTTTCTTCAGAAGAACCAATTCCTGCAGATTTAATCTTATTAGCTTCTTCTGAACCTGAAGCTTTATGTTATATAGAAACAGCAAATTTAGATGGTGAAACAAATTTAAAAATTAAACAAGGTAAAACTGAAACAAGTCATTTAATTAATCCAAATGATTTAAAAAATTTATCAGGCTCAGTAATAAGTGAAGCTCCAAATTCGAATTTATATACTTATGAAGGTCTTTTAAATCTTCATCAAGGTCATTCCACAAAAGAAATACCTTTAGGTCCAAATCAAATGCTTTTAAGAGGTGCAACTTTAAGAAATACTCCTTGGATTCATGGTTTTGTAATATTTACTGGTCATGAAACAAAATTAATGAGAAATGCAACTGCAACTCCAATCAAAAGGACTGCCGTCGAAAGAATAATTAATTTACAAATCGTTGCATTGTTTTCCATTTTAATTGTTTTAGCTCTAGTCTCATCTTTAGGTAATATTATCAAATTATCAGTAAACTCAGAACATTTATCATATTTATATCAAACCAGTGAAAATAAAGCAAAATTATTTTTTAAAGATATTTTAACATATTGGATTTTATTTTCAAATTTAGTACCAATTTCCCTTTTTGTAACTGTTGAAATTATCAAATATTATCAAGCCTATATGATTGGATCAGATCTAGATATTTATTATGAAGAATTTGACCAACCAACAATTTGTAGAACGTCTTCACTAGTTGAAGAATTAGGTCAGATTGAATATATATTTTCTGATAAGACTGGAACTTTAACAAGAAATATTATGGAATTTAAATCATGTTCAATTGGTGGACATTGTTATATCGAAGAAATACCAGAAGACAAAAATGCAATGACTTTGGATGATGGAACAGAAATTGGTTTTAATACCTTTGGAAAATTAAAATCTACTTTATATAATTATGATAATGATCAATCTAAATATATTGATGAATTTTTACTTCTATTAGCATCATGTCATACAGTTATTCCTGAAGTTAAATCAGATGGTAAAATAAAATATCAAGCAGCATCACCAGATGAAGGAGCTTTAGTTGAAGGTGCAGCATATTTGGGATATACATTTACTTCAAGAAAACCAAAGACTATAACTATTGAAACACCACAAGGTGAAGAACTTGAATATGAATTATTAAATATTTGTGAATTTAATTCAACAAGAAAAAGAATGTCAGCAATTTTTAAATGTCCTGATGGAATTATTAGATTATTCTGTAAAGGTGCAGATACTGTTATACTTGAAAGATTAAATAAAGATAATAATCCATTTATTGATGCAACAGTTCGTCATATGGAAGATTATGCATCAGAAGGATTAAGAACTTTATGTATATCATCAAGAATTGTACCAGAAAGAGAATATTTACAATGGGCAGAAATATATGATAAAGCTTCAACCTCGTTAACAAATAGAGCTGACGAATTAGATGAAGCAGCAGAATTAATTGAAAAAAATTTGTTTTTATTAGGAGCAACAGCAATTGAAGATAAACTTCAAGATGGAGTACCGGATACTATTCATACATTACAAGAAGCAGGAATTAAAATCTGGGTTCTTACAGGTGATAGACAAGAAACTGCAATAAATATTGGTATGTCGTGTAAATTATTATCAGAAGATATGAATTTATTAATAATAAATGAAGAAAATAAAGAAGATACAAGAAGAAATATTCAAACAAAATTAGAAGCATTTAATGAGCATGAAATAAATGATGAAGAAATTGATTCATTAGCTTTAGTCATTGATGGAAAATCATTAGGATTTGCACTTGAACCAGATTTAGATCAAAAATTATTAGAAATTGCAACAAAATGTAAGGCAGTTATATGTTGTAGAGTTTCACCTTTACAAAAAGCTCTAGTAGTTAAAATGGTTAAGAAACACAAAAAAGCAATATTATTAGCAGTTGGAGATGGAGCAAATGATGTTTCAATGATTCAAGCGGCACATGTTGGAGTTGGTATATCAGGTATGGAAGGTATGCAAGCAGCAAGATCAGCAGATTTTGCAATTGGACAATTTAAATATCTTAGAAAATTATTATTAGTTCATGGATCATGGTCATATCAAAGAATTTCACAAGCAATTTTATATTCATTTTATAAAAATATTTGTCTTTATATGACACAATTTTGGTATGTTTTTTTTAATTGTTTTTCAGGACAATCAATTATGGAATCATGGACTTTAACATTTTATAATGTTTTTTTTACAGTATTTCCACCATTTGTTTTAGGAGTTTTTGATCAATTTGTTTTAGCAAGATTATTAGATAGATATCCACAATTATATCAATTAGGACAAAAATCTAAATTTTTTAATGTTAAAATATTTTGGGGATGGGTAATTAATGGATTTTATCATTCATTAATAATTTATTTTGGTACAATGTTTATTTATGGATATGGAAATTCATTAAATACTGGTGTTATTGCAGATCATTGGACATGGGGTACAGCACTTTATACATCAGCAGTTTTAACAGCATTAGGTAAAGCAGCATTAATAACAAGTTTATGGACAAAATTTTCAGTATTTGCAATACCTGGATCATTTATAATTTGGGTAATATTTTTTCCAATATATGCAACAGTTGCACCATTAATTAATGTTTCTGGAGAATATAGAGGAGTTTTAGCACATACATATCCAACAGCAGTATTTTGGGCAACAAGTTTTGTTATACCATTTTTATGTTTATTAAGAGATTTACTTTGGAAATATTATAAAAGAATGTATTTACCAGAATCATATCATCATGTACAAGAAATTCAAAAATATAATATTCAAGATTATAGACCAAGAATGGAACAATTTCAAAAAGCAATAAGAAAAGTTAGACAAGTTCAAAGAATGAGAAAACAAAGAGGATTTGCATTTTCACAAGCAGAAGAAGGACAAGAAAAGATTATCAGAATGTATGATACAACAAAAGCAAGAGGTAAATATGGAGAAGTTGTTGGAGTTAATGAATAATAATGTATTAACTATATAATTATTAATATATATATATATAATTAAATAATTAATTAAATAATTGATTAAGTGATTGAATGTTATTTTATATAAATTATAAATTATTAATAAAAAGACCGCCAACTAAGTAAGTAAGTAAATAAATAAATAAGTAAGATAAAGTAGATAAAATAAGAAAATAAGTAAATAAGTAAAGAATAAGGAAAAAAAATAATTAGAAGATAAATAAGTAAAAGATAGAAAAGTAAGTAATATAAAAACGAAAATGAATGAAGTATATTAGAAAACCATAAATCAATAACTTATTTAATAAAATATTCATTTGATTAATCATTCAATTGATTGATTGATTGATTCAATGAGAAATTTATTGAGTAATCTATTGAATAATCGATTGATTAATTTATTGATAATTTATTAAATAACTAAAGGATTGATTGATATATTCTTGATTGAATACATTAAAATATTAATTTGATAATGTATTGATTATGAAAAATGAACAGCAATTGGTACTATTATAACAATTAATAGAATAACAACCCCAAGAACAATACATAATCTCATTTTCATATCTTTTGCCCACATATGTTTTCTAACTCTATTTGAACCTCTTTTAAAAGAATCAGCAGTAATTGCTAAATTTTCAGCTTTATCATTTATACCATCAATTCTTTCACCTCTTTCATTAACTTTATTAATATTTTCTCTCATTATATCTACAGTATTATCAATTTGTTGTTGAATTTTTGCAGTTTTTGATTGAGATTGAGATTGTGATGGTGGATCATATGGATCATATGGTGTTGCAGAAGACATTTTATTATTATCAGTATTATTATTATTATTACTTGTTAAGTTATTCGATAGTTAATATTGATTAATTATTTTATCTTTCAGAAAAAGATTTGATTTATTTGAATTGTAATGGAAGTAGATTATAGTAATTGGATTTATGATAAATAGTTATTATTTATATCTCTGATATATTTCGTAATGTATTATTTTGTTTTGTATTGTTTTATTAAATGATAATAGAACAGAATTGAATAAAATAATTAATAGTAAAGAAAGATCAAATATATTTAAAAGTAACTAAGTAGTGTTAAGTAAGTAAAGAACCCAGACCAGTTGTTAAAGGAGTAACGTCACTGCCGGCAATACCAAAGTCTTGAGTAGCAAAGTAACGAAGTGGCATAGCTTTGATCATTGACGAGGAGTGATCGAGGAAAGTGGCACAGTAAAAGTAACAGTAACAGCACCAGCAGCACTGTAACACCTTTAACGAGCACAAGCACAAGCAAAACACAAGCACTTCTTAAATCACTAACACACCACTGGAAAAGCCGAAGTAGACAGATCAGTGAAAAGGACACGTGCTAGATCAGATGACCACCAAACAAAAATATCACATGACAGTGTGGTCACATGACCGTGCCTTGTCTCTGGTACGCATTGAAAGCGTGTTTCTGTGCAGTATACGTCTGAATGCACAGCTCAGCACTCCTATGCCTTGCTGCCTCAGTCAACTGAGAATCCTCAGTTTGGTCTTGAAACAGGAGTCAATTAAATTGTATTGATTTACCGGGGATACTACTTAGAATGATAGCACCACCCACATAGTATAATTATTGTCACAATCCCATTAGGCTGCTAAATTCACCTGCTGAACCGATACTTTATCAGTTATCCACACGTAAACGTAATGTGATAAGTGAATCAAGTTAATAAATAACAATAATAATAAAATTAACATTAATATTGAAGGTAACATGAAAATAACAACAAATTTATTACTTGAAGCCAAGTCGATAATGAACATTTTATTCTTTACGTATTAGATTAATAGTGAATATATTAAATATTAAATATTAATAAAAAGTAATTATTTACTTACTTACTTAAATCTTTCACTCTATTTTTCATTTGATTCAAATCAATAAATTTTTAATAAATTTGATTTATTTATTTTACTTTATCAAAATATACTATTAAAATATATTATATTATAAAGATATAAAAATAATATTATCAAGATATATCATAAAATATATCATCAAGATTTAAAAAAAAATTACAAAAAACTAGAAATATATAAAAAATATTTTACTTAGATATTGATTTATCTAATTTATTGGACACTCTAATTCTAAAATTTCGTTTATCAATCTAATCATTATATAAAATTTTAATCAATCAAATAAATTTATTATATTTTATTAATTAAATGTTCATTAATTCTATAATATAGTCCATAATCAATCAAATAATATATCATATAATATAATATATATAAATTATATTAAAATATTAAAAAATATTTAAAATATCCAAATAACCGCCATTACTTTTTTTTTTTATCATTCTTTCATTCATTCATTCATTAATCATTCATATTCTGTTCTAACTAATTAGATAATAAATTATAATTATAAATAAAATGGGTGTTTATGAACCTGGTACAAGATGTTGGGTACCCGATAAAACTTCTGGTTGGGTTGGTGCAACAATTAAATCAACTGTTCAATTACCAAATAAAAAATTTAAAATTACTTTAGATTTAGAAATAAATTCAAAATCAAAAGATAAATTAAAAGATAAATCAAATGATCCAATAGAATTAATAGTTAATTCTTTAAATGAAGATACTGAAAAAAATTTACCACCTTTAAGAAATCCAAGAATTTTAGAAGCTGCTGATGATTTAACTTCATTATCTTATCTTAATGAACCTGCAATTTTACATGCAATTAAAGTTAGATATTTACAATTAAATATTTATACTTATTCTGGTATGGTTTTAATTGCAACAAATCCTTTTGAAAGAGTTGATCAATTATATTCTCCTGATATAATTCAAGCTTATGCTGGTAAAAGAAAAGGTGAATTAGAACCTCATTTATTTGCGATTGCTGAAGATGCTTATTGTTGTATGAAAGAAAGAAGTGAAAATCAAACTATTGTTGTATCCGGTGAATCTGGTGCTGGTAAAACTGTTTCTGCAAAATATATTATGAGATATTTTGCTTCCGTTGAAGCTAATATTAATAATCTTAATGATAATAATAATCTTAATAATAATTTATCAAAACAACAACAATTACAATTACAAAATAATAATGGTAATGATGATATGTCTGAAACTGAAAAAAGAATTTTAGCAACAAATCCAATTATGGAAAGTTTTGGTAATGCAAAAACTACAAGAAATGATAATTCTTCAAGATTTGGTAAATATTTAGAAATTTTATTTGATAAAAATATTTCAATAATTGGTGCAAGAGTTAAAACTTACCTTTTAGAAAGATCAAGATTAGTTTTTCAACCAAATTCTGAAAGAAATTATCATATATTTTATCAAATGTTATTAGGTTTATCAAATGATATTAAATCAAAATTTAATTTAAATAATATTAATGATTATACTTATTTAAATCAAGGTGGTGATTATAAAATTAAAGGTATTAATGATATTGAAGAATTTAAAATTACTTGTGATTCATTAGATTTAATTGGTATAAAAAAAAATATAAGATATGAAATTTGGAAAATTCTAGCTGGTATTTTACATATTGGTAATATTCAAATTAAAGCAATTAGAAATGATGCATTTTTATCTTCTGATGATCCTGAAGTTTTAAAATCTTGTGAATTATTAGGTTTAAATCCAATAAATTTTGCAAAATGGATTGTTAAAAAACAAATTACAACAAGAAATGAAAAAATTGTAACTAATTTATCTTTTCAACAATCTTCTGTTTCAAGAGATTCTGTTTCAAAATATATTTATTCTGCTTTATTTGATTGGTTAGTTGAATATGTTAATGATGATTTATGTGCTCCAGAAATTGTTAATAATGTTAATACTTTTATTGGTGTTTTAGATATTTATGGTTTTGAACATTTTAAAATTAATTCTTTTGAACAATTTTGTATAAATTATGCTAATGAAAAATTACAACAAGAATTTAACAAACATGTATTTAAAATTGAACAAGAAGAATATATTCAAGAAAAAATTCAATGGTCTTTTATTGATTTTACTGATAATCAACCTTGTATAAGTTTAATTGAACAAAAATTAGGTATTTTATCTTTATTAGATGAAGAATCAAGATTACCTTCTGGTACTGATGAATCTTGGATTATGAAAATGTATAATAATTTAAATAAATCTCCAACTAATAAAGTTTTCAAAAAACCAAGATTTGGTGGTAATAAATTTATTGTTGCTCATTATGCAATTGATGTTGAATATGATTCTGAAGGTTTCCTTGAAAAAAATAGAGATACTGTTAATGATGGTCATTTAGAAACTATTAAAGCAACTACAAATGATTTATTGAAAAAAGTTTTAGAAACTGTTGAAAAAAATTCAGATAGATTACAAAAAGCAAAAGAAAGAGAAATTGAGAAAAAAAATGGTACAACTCAAAATAAAAGATTCTCCTTAGGTCCAATTGGTAAATTAAGTGGTAAAGCAAATATTAGAAAACCAACTTTAGGTTCATTATTCAAAAATTCTTTAATTGAATTAATGACAACAATTAATTCAACTAATGTTCATTATATTCGTTGTATTAAACCAAATGAACAAAAACAAGCTTGGGTTTTTGACCCTGTTATGGTTTTATCTCAATTAAGAGCTTGTGGTGTTTTAGAAACTATTAGAATTTCAACAGCAGGTTTTCCTTCAAAAAGAACTTATGAAGAATTTGCTCAAAGATATCATATTTTAGTACATTCTTCTGAATGGATTAAAGTAATTGCAAATGCTAATACCACTGAAGAAGATGTACGTGATTTATGTGGTAATGTTTTAAAACAAACAATTGAAGTTCCAACTAAATTTCAATTAGGTCAAACTAAGATTTTTTTCAAAGCTGGTGTTTTAGCAAATTTAGAAAAACTTAGATCAAATAGATTACATGATTCTGCTGTTTTAATTCAAAAAAATGTTAGATCAATTTATTATCGTAAACAATATTCAAGAATTAGAAATTCAATTATTAATTCTCAATCTTTATTCAGAGGACATATTGCAAGAATTCGTATTAGACATGAAATTGAGGTTAATGCTGCTATTTTAATTCAAACTATTTCAAGAGGTTTTATTGCACGTAAGAAATTTAAGACAGTGGGTAAAGCTGTTGTTATTTTACAAGCTGCAATTCGTGGTTATAAAGCAAGATTGAATTATAAAGAATTAAGAAGAGATAAATCTGCAGTTGTTTTACAAAAAGCTTGGAGATCATATTCTGGAAGACGTGAATATCTTGAAACCAAAAGAGCTACAGTTTATATTCAATCTTGTATGAGACGTAGATTAGCTGCAAAAGAATTGAAAAAATTAAAAGAAGAAGCTAAATCTGTTAATCACTTAAAAGAAGTTAGTTATAGATTAGAAAATAAAGTTATTGAATTAACACAATCTTTAACTGCTAAAATGCATGAGAATAAAAAACTTACAACTGAAATTGTTGCATTACAAAAATTAGTCGAAGAATCAAGTGGTGCTCATGATAAATTAAAAGCCAAAGAAAGAGAATTTGCAGAAAAAATTACAATTCAATCAAACGAACATATGGCTCATATTGCTGAACTTAATGATACAATTGAAATTATAAAGAAAGATTATGAAAAATCAAAAGCTAGAGTTAAAGAACTTATTTATGAAAAAGAACAATTAAGAGAAGAAGTCGATCAGAATATTATGGAATTAAAAGAAGCTAGAACTGCTCTTAATAAATCCAATGATAATGAAACTGATTTAAGAAAAACAATTGCCACTCTTAAAGAAGAAATAGCTGCATTAGCTTCTCAAGCTGTTGCTGAACGTAATTATAATGGAAGTATAACAACTAATAAAGATAAATTAATGCATAGTCATACTAATAATCGTAAACAAGTTCAAAGTATGGCACCATTACCTTCTAATAATCAAAGATCATCATGGTCATCAACAATGGAAACTAATTATAATCCAAGACCAGCTTCAGTCATGCCTGTTTCAAATAAAGAAGATGATGAATCAACTCTCAGTGATATTAATGATGAATTATGGAGATTACTTCAAGATTCTACTGCTATTCATAAAGAAATCGTTGATGGATTATTGAAAGGATTAAAAGTTCCACCATCTGGTGTTGCAACTGATTTAACTAGAAAAGAAGTATTATTCCCATCAAGAATTATTATTATCATTCTTAGTGATATGTGGAGATTAGGATTAACAAGTGAATCAGAAGATTTCTTAGGTGAAGTTTTAACTGTTATTCAAACTATTGTATCAAACTTGAAAGATGATGATGTAATTACACATGGTGCTTTCTGGTTATCAAATACTCATGAACTATATTCATTTGTAGCTTTTGCAGAAACCACTATTATGGTTAGTGATGATATTGCAAATGAAATGAGTGAACTTGAATATAACGAGTACTTAAAATTAGTGGCTGTTGTTAAAGAAGATTTCGAATCATTATCTTATAATATTTATAATTTATGGATGAAGAGAATGGAAAAAGAATTAGAGAAAAAAGCTATTTCCGCAGTTGTATTATCTCAATCTCTACCTGGATTTATGGCTCCAGAAACTGCTCCATTTTTAGCAAAAGTATTTTCTCCAACGACTCATTTCAAAATGGATGATATTTTAAGTTTTTTTAATTCCGTTTATTGGGCTATGAAATCATATATTATTGAACCTGAAGTTATGAATGAAGTTATTGGTGAATTATTAAGATTTGTTGATGCTATTTGTTTTAATGATTTAATTATGAGACATAATTTCTTATCATGGAAACGTGGTTTACAATTGAATTATAATGTTACAAGATTAGAAGAATGGTGTAAATCTCATGAAATTCCAGAAGGTGCCGGATATCTTACTCATCTTTTACAAGCTGCAAAATTATTACAGTTGAGAAAAAATACTACCGAAGATATTCAAATAATATATGAGATCTGTTACGCTTTAAGACCAAGTCAAATACAGAAGTTAATATCACAATATTATATTGCAGATTATGAAACTCCTATTGCCTCAGAAGTTTTAGAAGCTGTTGTTGAAAAAGTAAAAGAATCATCATCCGCTGGTAATGATTACTTTGAAGAAGTCAATAGAAATGGAAGTCAATTTGATGATCCTTTTAGAACTATTGGTTTAAGACCATTTTCAAGAGTAGAAGCATATGTTCCAGCTTGGTTGAATGTGCCTACAATCAGAAAAATTGTTGAATTGGTTGCAAAAAATGCTATATTATCAGATACAACCAAGCATGATGATGATGGATATGATGAATATGGTGATAAAAAAGATTATTATTTAGAATCCACTGAAGAATTTGGTACTTCTACTATTGCATGATGATATTTATACATTCATCTTTTTTCGTTTTGTTTTGTTCATTAATTTGTTTATTCCTAGGCTTTTATACCCATTTCTCCTTTTATTTATCCATTCATTATCCTACTATCTTTTCTTTATTTATTTTATTGTTAACTTATATATATCGTAATATTTAATTTTCATACGTTTGTTTAAATTATTGCATTTATAGAAGTGCTTTTTCTGTTAATGTTATAAATTTAGTTTAAAATCTTATACTGTTTATGTTATAACGCGTAGCGAGTAATTTGAATTAACGTTAACGTTAAAGGCAGAAGCATCCCTGCTTTCTTGAACGAGTCTAAAAAAGGTCACGTGTGTATTTAGTAAGATAATATTCGTTAAAATTTCGACCTGTTTATTATTATGAAATCAAAAGAATTTCTCTCATTTTTGAGTTAAATTTGATTTTTTTGTCGAATTGAAGTTGATATTTTGGTGTTAAAATTGAAGTTATGATAAAAATTTGTAAAAAAATATCTTATTCCACTCCTTAATTCAAGATTGTACTTTTGAGTTGAATTGTTAATTAATATCAAAATGGCACAACGAATGTATAAGTATCAATACTCTAAGCTCAAAGCAAGTCAAATGAATAATTATTATAATGAGCAAACTAAAAAATTAGGAGAACCTCTTGAAGATTTCAGATTATGTGATAAATGTTTCAAAAGACTACAACAAAATGATCATAAATATCATTGTTTTAAAATATGCTTAAAATGTACCTTAAATTGTTGTTTTTTTTGTGAAAATACAATAGGTGGGATTGTAATAGAGGCACAAAACTCTGAAAGTAATGCATCTACAAAACCTTCTGTTGGGAGGAAAAAAAAATCAAAAATTACTCTTTTTGATGAGTCAATCTTTATTTGCCCAACTTGTAAAAAAACAAGTGCTTCAAAGAAAGTAATTGAGGATCATATATTTATTAAAAACGATCATCATTCTGAAGTTTATGAAAATGGAAATGATCTTCCAATTTTAAGAAAATCTCATAAATTGTGTTTATTGAAAAGAAAAATGGGATTTAGTGGAGATGAATCTTACAAAAAAAAAGTTTTAGAAAGTAATGATTCGTCAATTCTTGTAAAAAATATTGTTATAAAGGCCAATCAGAGCAATGTTGATAATGAAATCATCACTACTTCAAATTGTGAAACTACTCTCGAAATATTAGAGGGAAGTATATCTAAGGATTTCAAAAATGATTCAACGCTAGATTCTTCGGAAATTATAAATAATAGACTAATTCATGATGAAGCTTTCAATACTACAAAAGATGAGGAGAATACATATCCTAATGTAGTTGATGAAAATAAGGATGGCTTTGTTGATAAAACTTTCAAAAATATACCGGAAACTGAGGATTCCACAAATATTATAGGTGAAACTCCAAATATCAATAAAGAGTTACCCAATTTGTCTACGAATAATAATTCATCTTTACTCACTTTTAATTCAAAAGAAGATTATATACATACACAAAATAAATTATTGGTATCATTAAGTTCCAAAGTCCAAGAATTAGGAAAGCAAAATAAATCACTTTCAACAGATATGGATGTAATTAAAGCAGCTTTTAATCTTAATGATCCTAAAGAAATTTTCAGTAAACTTGGTGAATTATTAAAAATGAAAAATGAATTAAAAGAACTAAAGGAGAAATATAAAATATGTAATAGTCAAAATTCCATAATTCAACAAAAATACGAAGAAGTAAATGAAGAAAATAAAATATTATTGGAAAAAATTAAAAATCTTGAAGATCAAAGAACTAATTTTTATTTTGAAACATTTAGTAATGCAAATAATGATAATAATGAAAATATGAGTATAGATAGTCATTTTCAACAAAATATTGATCAAAATAATGATTTAGATGAATCTTTACTCCAAATAAAAAGAAGAAAGACTTAGATTGATAAAACAAAATATGAAAGTAAATATCTAAACTGCTAGTGAAATTTTTTTTAATGCTCAATATTTTTTAGATGTTCTAAACACTTAATTTCCCAACAGTTTTCAACTAATTTTGTAAATGTTGGATTCGATCAATGTTAAAAAATATATAAATATTTTACAATTATTGAGAAATTTATTCTTTTTTCTGAACTTGTGTTAATTTTTGCTATATTTAAAATCAATTAAATAATTGGAATTTGAAATGCACAATATAATGTATATATACTACTCAATTGTTTTAAAACTTTAAGCATTTCACATCAAAAATTCATAAGTCTTATTTATTTTTCTGTTTTCTTTCTAGCTGGCAAGAGAAATTATATGAAAAATAAGAAGAACTTTTTATCACTGCTTTTTTCTTTTGATAAATAGTTCCCTGTTTTTAGATTAAAATTAAACAAAATCAAGCTGATTTCAAAATAGTCAATATTTCAAATCTGTTCTTAACATTCTTAGTAATATGTTTGAGATAGTCGTCTATACTCTGTTCATTTGTGTTACTCTTTTTACTATAAATATTTATCTTGGATTGGGTCCTCGGCCCGGTGCAAATGTTCTGGAAACAAAAGAGGTGTTTAAGGTTTGTATGTGGCTGATTCTCTGCAGGCCCCTGCTGCTCACGGAGAACTCAATTTCAGACGCAATTCAGCTCTTCTCGATTTTCTCTTTGTTTGATTATCGCTTGTCTATTTGCAGGTCTGTTAAGAAATCATTTAGAAAATAAACAATCAAATGAAAGACATAATTTAGTATTACAATAAAATTATAATTCTTAAAAAAAGTATTAATGCTTATCTTTTAAGCGTATTTTAATAATTATATATATTATATTATATTAATTTAAAAATGAGTAATCCACAAATCATTCTAAAAAATTTTATAGCTTTATGAAAATATTGAATTAAATAAAAATCAAAGTAAGAATAAGAAAAAAAGTGTTTCAAGTTTTATTTATAGTATGTGGTCTTAATAGTTGAATCTTTTGGTGATTCAATGAAAATAATAAAATTTCTTATATTTCAGAATAAATAAATAATCCATACATATTTTTTGATGATTTAGATTTTGATATCAATTTATTTGATTTTGAATATCCATTACAGCACTGTGGTTTTTCAAAAACAGTTAAGTACTTCCTTAGAGAAATAAAGGAGACCCATTAGTTTGGCGTCTGTTTTCTCGCTATGGGGATGAAAATGTATAAAAGGATATAGACGTATAATATAAAACATGAAATATATAAAAAATAGCTGAGAGAATACTTTATAATATAATATGACATTACATAGAGAAGAAGAGATATACAGTGGATGAAAAATAAAAGTTGCGATTAAGCAATCTTTATTTAACCAAGTCCAAGAAACCTATTGAGAGTTGATGAAATCATTGCTTGCTCACTTTCTTATTTTTTTTTTGCTTAAAGTTAAAATAAACATCATTTTGTTTCCTTCAAAAAATTTATATTTATAATTTCATCAACTGAGCAAACATTAAACTTAAAAATTATTAAACAGACTAAAGGAAATATAAATAAGACCAATTTCTTCATTTCTTTGAAATATTTTTTAATTCAATAATATTTATAGATTTTTTTATTTTAATAT
The DNA here is from genome assembly GCA_001600695.1 of Ascoidea asiatica. NCBI lineage: Eukaryota > Fungi > Ascomycota > Saccharomycetes > Ascoideales > Ascoideaceae > Ascoidea > Ascoidea asiatica. The sequence goes on along the minus strand of BCKQ01000001.1, from coordinate 254,934 downwards.
AAAATTGTATTATTTTGATTAGAATATAAACTGTATTATATTACATTTTACTGTATAGTATACTAAATTAAACTATATATAAACTATTTATGAATTATAAGTCAAAAAGCTAATTATAAACTCAAAATATTTTCTGTTTTTAAAACTGAAAAAATGATTTCAAATTCACCATCAACTACAACGCTATCAAGTATTCCTAGAATGACTTCAACTGTGATGGAAATCATAGAATCTTCAAATTCTCCAGAAAAAAATACAAATACTGAAAACACTATTCTTGAAAATCATTCTGAACTTACTGATTTTGGTTACAATATAACTCAAATTCTGACAGAAACTCAAGAGCAGGGAGAAGAAGATGAAGATTTGTTTGGTAAACTTCTATTTACTTTTATTGGTGGTATTTATCTCTTGTCAGTTACAATGATAATAGTATTGACAACTGGTTATGTAATTAAAAATAAAATACATAAAAATTTTTTCAAAAAGATGTGTGCTTTTTTTCAATGGTTAATTAGTCCAATTAAAAAATTTAATAAAATTATTTCTCCATATACTCAATTTAAAAAAAATTATAAAAATATCAAAAATAAATATGAAAATCGTTCAAAATTTGTAATTATTTATCATTTTATTAAATATACATTCACTAGAAAAAGGAATGAAAAATCTGTTAAAATTGCTGGAAATATAATCTCAAGTGATACAAAAAATAAAGAAATAGATTTAACTTTACCGCTATATTGTGATTCTCAATGCAATAAATTATCTGATGATGAAAAATCTCCAGTAATTAGTATTCCACCACCAAGTTATCATGAAAGAATTACTGAAACTAGGGATATGGGATATTTGGAATAACGTAGAAATAGGTTTGAACTGTATGCAACTCTTCCCCTTATTGAAAGAACGAAAATAAAATCTCGTCTATGGTAATGATGATTCTGAAAGCATTTGGGCTACAAGCCAAACCACATTATTATTATTTGATTAATATTTGGTTGAATAAAAATATAGCCTAGTTAAGTTGCTTCCTCCTGTGTTTTTTTTCGTATTTTTTTGTATTTTTTTGTTTTTTTATATTTACTTCCTTTGTTTGCTTTCTTGCATCTTACGTAAGCCGCTTTAACTTTAATAGTACAATATTTTCTTTCATTTTTTCGCTTTGAGACCGAGTCTGCGGGTCTCTTCTTTATATATCTGGCTGCTTTCGGAACTGGCAGCAGAAACAACAATAAAAGAACGTTCAAAGACAAAACACGAAACACGAAACAATTTATAAGAAAGCTTTGATTCTGAGGATCTGTTGAGGAGTTTATATCTCAAGATATAATATTCTGGAAAGAGTTAAGAGAAATATGATATTGAAAACATCTCATAGTGTTCTTGAAAAGGGTATTTTTTCTGCCAAATGATATTCAATCTTCTAAAATATTTTCCAAAACCTAGGAAATCAACTTCTCTTATCGCTTCATGTTTTGTATCATTGATATCAGGAACTACTTATTTCTATTCGACATATTCATCTCAGTTAATTTCAAATAATAATTTAGATCAAAATGATGCTTCAATATTGAGTACTGCTTTGATGTTAGGTGCTTCTTTAGGAGGTTTACCTTCTGGTATAATTATAGATTATTTCGGTTCTGAATTTTCAAATTTTTTATCATCAATTTTAAATTCTTTAGGTTATTTTACTCTTTATAAACTATATTTAATTAAATCTTCAAATTTATTTCTTTTATCTTTTTCTTTAACTTTAATTGGAATTGGTTCTGTTTTAGGTTATTATTCATGTTTAAAAATAATTACAATAAATTTTAATTTAAATAAAGGTATGGCTTCTGGTTTGATAATTTCAATTTATGGTTTAAGTGCATTTTTTTTCAGTTCAATTAAAGTTCTTTTTTTTAATAATAGTATTCCAGGTTTACTATTATTTCTATCTTTAGTTTCTTTAATATTTATTTCAATGGGTGGATTCTTTGTTAGAATAATTCCAAAAAATTATTTAATAAATTCTATAGATAATGAAAATAGTCCATTATTAGAATTAAATTCAAAAAAAAATAATTTAAATATTTTCAGAACTGTTGATTTAGGAACTCAAAGTACAAGTGCAAGTACCTTTATTACTAATAGTGATGATGATAATACTCAAGATAACTTTGATGGCAATAATGAAAATGAAAATGAAAATCAAGAAGAAGACGAAGATGAGGATGAAGAAAGTGAAGAAGATAACGAGTTAACTGTTTTTAAAATTTTAAAATCAAAATTATTTATATTTAATTATTTAACACTTGGATTATTGAATTCAACTGGTCAATTATATATTTTAACAATTGGAATAATAATTAAAACACAATATGATTCAAATTTTAATATAATTAAAAATAATGAAGAATTATTAAAAGATCAAGCTTTACAAGTTTCATTAATTGCAATTTTTCAATTTTTTGGTAGAATTTTATCAGGTACAATTTCAGATATTTTAATAAAATTTAAATTTCAAAGATCTTGGAATATTTTAATTTCTTCAATAATTTTAATAATTTGTCAAATTTTAATAATTTTTAATAATAATTTAAAATTTTTTAAAATTATTTCAATTTTAATTGGTTTTAGTTTTGGATTTTTATTTGGTACATATCCTTCAATAATTTCAGATTATTATCATTCAAATAATAAAATTTTTTCAACACTTTGGGGTATTATGACAACTGGAGCATGTTTAATAATAACAATTATAAATAAAGATTTTGGTTATAATTTAAATAACAATTCAAATAAAATTTTAAATAATGATTTAATTTGTATTGAAGGTTCAAATTGTTATAAAAATACATTTTATTTCACAACATTTAATTGTATAATTGCATTTTTTTTATGTTCATATACAATTTTTTATAGATCTACTAAAGATAGAAATATTTTAGATTAAAAATTATATGAGACCAATTTAATGGGTCTTCAACTTCATTATTATATTATTATTATTATTATTATTATTATTATTATTATTATAAGGAGGTGAAAATTAAAATTAATTAATTAAATAGATTGAAGATTTAAATCATCATTTTTTGAAATAATTTGAGAAGCATTCCAAACTTCACCTGGATTTAAAGTTATAAAATCATGAACATGACCAGGTTCAATACAAAGCATATTTTTATAACCAGATTTTGGTTTAAAATCAGACATATTATTTGATTTTTCAATCCATGGATTCCAAACAACAGTATCAGGTAAATTAATTCTTTTAATTGTGAAAATTACTTTACCAAATTTAATAATTTGAATAAATTTATTTTTTTCAATTTTTTCATAAATTCTATCAATTTCTTCAATTATTGAAATTCCTGGAGATTTTTCAATATAATTAACTTTTAATAATTGATCATAACAATTTTCATTTGATAAATTTGTAATTAAAGTATCATCAATATTATTAATATTTAAATAAGTATGAAATAACCAATTAAATTTAAAAGATTTATTTGAATTTATATTATTATTATTTTCAATTGAAATTGATTGTTTTAAAGAATTTAAAGATAATTCAATTGACATAATTAAAGTAAAATTTTGTTTAATTGATTCAATTTCATTTGGATACCATTTATTTATTAAATCTTTATTAATTGATTCAGGACCTAAACCAAATTGTAAAGTTGGAGGATTTTCTTTAGTTTGACCTAGAAATTCCCAAATTGAATTTCTAACAAAACCATGTTGTGGTAATTGATTAAAATTATTTAAATCATTTTTTAAAATATCTTCTTTACCATTTGATTTACCAAAAATGGGAAAAACTAAAGGTATACCACCTCTTACAGGTTTTGAACCATCTAATTTTGCACCTTCACTTAACCATAATTGTTCATTATTTTCATGTTTCCAAGAAATAACAGTTGCACCATAATTTAAAATTGTTACTGAAGTATTTTTATTATCTGGATGTGTTAAAATTACTTTATCATCAAATACATCAACAGGCATTTTTAAATTAAAAATTGATCTTCTAGGTATATTTCTATATGAAAAAATCGTTATTTATATAAATAATTGATCTTATTGAATAAGTTTATTTGTTATTTTATTCAAAATAATTCAATCAATTGAAGTCATTAAAATTTTAAAATCTCTCAAATTAACATATTTTATAGATATCGATGGAAATTGACCTTTATTGAATATTGAATACATTTAACATATTCCCCATAGTTAACAACAGTTATCATACTCCAGAGATTTCCCATACTTAACAGCTTGCTCATTCCTTGCCCAGAACAAGATCCGCAGTGTTGGAAGTGAGTTTCGAGATAATTTATTACTGCATGAAGTAATTTTACTTTTATAACGTGACCATAACCAGCATTGAAAGTGAAACATTTGAGAATCTCATCCCGAAATGCTCATTATTTACTTTATAAAGTAATTTCAGTCACATGCTACTATTTTTAAATTACTTCCGACTCTTTTAAAGGCTGGCTGAATTGCCGCGGCGACTCCTCGGCCTGCCGGAAAAACCTGTTGCGATAAAAGTTTTTCGTTTTCTGCTTAAACTGAAATTGAGTTTGAGGTGAACTGCCACAATATTTTTTTTTTTTTTTTTTTTTCTTTCTGACAGACTAAATTAAACGAAATAATTTTATCAAGTATGAGAGTTTATGATAAGGTTGTGAATTGGAAAAACTTTTCATTTTAAATAAAACTATCGGTAAAGTATTAATAAAGTTCTTTACTGTTGAAATTTTTAAGTTAAATGTACAGTGAAAAAAATACCTTTTCTTTTTTTTTATTTGAAGTTTATTTTTCACTAGTTTGAAAGTAGGAAAGTAAAGATGTCCCTAACTTGATAACTGTAACTTCAAGAATATTCACAAATTTATGGATTTATTGATATTTAAACTAATTGATTTTCTTGTTTTCTTATTTGCTTTTTTTATTTATTTAATTATTCAATTATTCATTATTTAACTTAATATACTTTCAATTTAATATAATATAATACAATAAAAAACTTAAAATTTAACAAAAATGACAGTTAATAATAAATTATCACCAATTGTTGAAGAATTTTTAACAGAATTACCAAAATGTGAACATCATTGTCATTTAGAAGGTACTTTAACACCAAATTTATTATTTAAATTAGCTAAAAAAAATAAAATAATTTTACCAAATAATTTTCCAAAAACTGAAGAAGAATTATCATTAAAATATAAACAAGATTATAAAAATTTAGATGATTTTTTAAATTATTATTATATTGGTATGAATGTTTTAATTGATGAAGATGATTTTTTTAATTTAGCTTATGAATTTTTAAAAAAAATTAAAATTCAAGGTATTTATCATATTGAATTATTTTTTGATCCACAAGGACATTTATTTAGATCTGATAAAATTAAATTTGATGATATTATTAATGGTTTTAATAAAGCTTGTGAAAAGGCTTTAAAAGAATTAAATATTTCAACAAAATTAATTATGTGTTTATTAAGACATTTACCAGTTAATGATTGTTTTAAATTTATTAAAGATTCTGAAATTTATTATGAAAAAAATTTAATTCATGGTTTAGGTTTAGATTCTTCTGAATTAAATTTTCCACCAGAATTATTTAAAAATTGTTATAATCATATTAAAGAAAATTATCCAAATGTTAAATTAACAGCTCATGCAGGTGAAGAAGGAGGTTCAAATTATGTTTTAAATGCAATTAATGAATTAAAAGTAACTAGAATTGATCATGGTATTCAATCAAGTAAAGATTTAAACCTTTTAAAAAAATTATCAAATGAAAAAATTTTATTAACAGTTTGTCCAATTTCAAATTTAAAATTAAAAGTTATTGAAAATTTAAAAGAATTACCATTGAATTTATTTTTAGAATATGATGTACCATTTAGTATAAATTCAGATGATCCATCATATTTTAATGGATATATTTTAGATAATTATATTTCATGTCAATTAACATTTAATTGGAATTTAAAAACTTGGATAAAAATTTGTAAAAATAGTATAAAGGGTTCAATTTGTTCAATTGAAAGAAAAAATGAAATTTTATTAAAACTTCAAGAAGTTCATGATAAATATGTTACTTTAATTGATTAGTTTCTCATTTAATTATTCAATCATTCATTCGTAAACTCTCATAATTTCTTTTTAGATTCTTGTTTGATTCTCTTTAAATTTAGATTTTTTTATAGTCATAATAAACATACACTAATATTAATAATAATAATAATAATAAAACAGCATAGTAAAATAATAAGATAAAAGATAAGAAAATAAGAAAATAAGAAAATAAGAAGACCCTAAAAAATGGTCTTTAGTTTTGTTTGAATTACATAAGCACTGACTAACAAGTAACATCACGTGCTCTGGTCTATTTTGTAATTCAAGAGTGTTAATTGGCCCTCGAAACGGACTGGAATAATGAAGATATCAGATATATTAAAGGTTGTTGTTGTATTATGGCATTGAATTATGATATTGTACTGTATTGCAGTGTTTTGGATTGAATTTAATTGAATTGAATTGTATTGTATTGTATTAGATATAATATAATATAGTTTAATATACTACAGAAAAGAGATAGTAATAAAAGTAGAAAAGATGTCAGGTGGACCTGTTCCTGTATGGAAGAAATATACAACTGGATCCAGAGGTATCTGGGAAACATTAAGAAAATTATTAGTTTTAGTACCTGAACGTTCTTCAGGTAATCCATTAGTACCAAGATTTAGAGTTCCAGCTCCTGGATCTCAACCAAATGCTAAAAATTATACTGATCCATATACCATACCAGCAGGTGATATTGCTAAAAATCCATATTATAAAAGAGATCATAGAAGAAATTATCCAAGAATTTCATCATTTGATCAAAATAAAATTTCTGGTTTATTATTATATGGAAATTCTAAAAATCCAAGAGTTTCAATTGGTAAAAAAGGTGAAAGTGAATTATTACCATATAAACAAACTAGTGAAGTTTCTGCAAATGTAACATATCTATCAAGTACTTTAAATAATTTACCTTCAAATATTATAAATGGACAAATCCTAGGTTCAAAAGGTGAAGCCATTATTGCACCAAATTTAAATAAAGGTAAGAAATGGAAAATTCTCAATGAAGCTGAACATGGTATCTTCTCTGCCGATTACCCATGTAGAATATTTCACAGTGTCAAAGCATAACCAATTTTCATTTTATATTCAATCAATGTTCTTTTTATCTTCAGTACGTAACATACTTAAAATTGTAATATGTAGTTGAGACCACCTTCTCGGGTCTCCTTTCCTCTCCTTCTCCCTGTACCTCGTGCCTGCGTCCGTGTCCTTCCGTCTGGCGCCACTTCTGCGGCTCTCCTCGCCCTGCTCCCCCAAACCGCTTGGAAAAGTCCATGGAGTTCCACAGCAAAACCCTAGCAAAAACCCATACAAAATTTATTGCCCCCTGCAAACTTCTCGCATCTTCTCAGAAGCAAACTCGTCGACTCCAAATTACGTATAAGCTACCATTATAACTAGAATTAATTCTCTAAATTCACTTGGTTTCTTCTTCACTTTCTTCTTTTCTATTATTTATTTATTATTTATAATTTCAATTCCATTCAAAATTGTCAATAAAATATATCAATTATCATTTACTTCTAATATAAATATACAATTCAAAAATGTCTAATTCTACTATGCATCCTTCAAGTATGTATCCATTCATTTTTATTCTAATTTTTCAAATTCTTTAAATTTATTCAAATTTAGATACTAACAATTAATAAATCTTTTGTTTTATATTTTCTTTTTTTATAGTTTTATGGGCTCAACGTTCAAATAAAGAAATCAGTGAAAAAAATATTATATATTTAAAAATTGAAGTTTTAGATCCAATTAATGTTAAAATTAATTTAAATAAAACATCTTTAAATTTTGAATGTGATTCAGAATATGATGAATCAATTCATTATAAATTTGATGTTAATTTTTTTAAAGAAATTAATCCAGAATTATCAACAAATCAAATTTCTGGTAATGGAATTAATTTCGTTATACAAAAAAGTGAAAATTTAGAAGAATATTGGCCAAGATTAATGAAAGAAAAATTAAAATTACATTATATTAAAACTGATTTTAATAAATGGGTTGATGAAGATGAACAAGATGAAATTATTGATGAAAAACCAGATCCAATGGATTTATCAAAACCTTTAGGTGGTCCAGAAGATTATGATTTTAGTGAATTAATGAAAAATGGTGGCGGTATGCCTGGTGGTATGCCAGGTATGGGTGGAATGCCAGGTGGTATGCCAGGAATGGGTGGTATGCCTGGAATGCCAGATATGTCTGCAATGGCTGGTATGGGTGGTCAAGGTGGTATGCCAGATTTCTCAAAATTAGCTGCTATGCAAGGTATGGGTGGTAAAGATGGTATGCCTGATTTTTCAAAATTAGCTAGTATGAATTCTGGTGCTTCTGATGCTCCATCAACTGCTGAACAATTTAGTTCTTCTGATGATTCTGAATCTGAAACTGAAGCAAGTAAACCAGTATCAAAAGATGAACCAAAAGAAGAATCTAAAGAAGAAACTAAAGTTGAATCAAAAAAAATTGAAACTTTAGATGAAACTAAATAATTATCTATGTAAATTAATAAAAACATTCATTTTTCTTTAAAAATGTTTGAATTCTAACTTATAAATTATAAATACTCATTTTTTTTTTTTCCTGAATTTGATATCATATAATATTCAATTAAATATTATTACAGATTAGTTAATGTAAAAAAAAAAAAAATCATAATATTTACAGAAAAAAACTTAAAGTAACACAAATAAATAGATACTAATAATATTTAAAAAAAAATTGATAGAATAATAATCAAATTAAAAATAAAAGAAAAATTATAAGAAAATTTTATAACGCTGATACATTTTTATAGAAAATGATAATTGATTAATACTAATTATAGTCATTAAAAAAAAAAAAAATTTAACTCTATCTATGAATTTTTATAACCCACCTATGATTTTATTATAATATTAAAATTTTATTTCCTTTTTTAATTTTACCTTTAATTCTTTTTTTTTTTTTTATCTAAAAATTAATCTTGAACTAAAGAAGCTGCAGATTCTCCTAAAATATTTGCAACTGCAGTTGGTGGATGAATTGCAATCATTGAAACTAAAATTTCATAAATTTCTTCAGATACTGTTCTTTGATAAACTGCTAATAATTCAGTTGGATTTGGATAAACTGCTAAACTTCTATAAAAACATAAAGCAGATTCTATTTCTTTACCAGGTACTGCAGATAATTGTTCTGCTTTACCAATTTGTTCCATAAATGAACTTTGTTTATCTTTAAAATCTGTTGGTATTGGATCTGCTTCTAATGATGCTAATAATTTCTTTTTAATTGATTCCATTCCAATTGATTTAACTTTTTGTTTTTTTTCATTTAAATTTTTTAAATGTGATTTTTCTGAATCTCTTAAACTTTTACGAAATTCTGCTGAATGACGACGATTATAATCAAAATAAATAACATATCCAAGCATAGCTGCTAATGATAAGGAAGTCACAAATGAAGTTTTTGTCATTTTTTTAATCAATATTTTAATTATATACAGTATATATATATTTATAGTACAAAATTAGTTTTTTAAATTATGATCAATTTGAAATCATAAATTATCTAGCAATAGGAAAAATATAGAATATTATTATTTATATTAAAAAACAAAATAAATGATTTTAAATATTATATTATAATTGTTCCTTATTCTATTCAAGATCTATTTTATTTTACTAATTCTTTCTTCAATTTCAGTCCTTTTCTTCTCGTTTTCTTACAATTTTTCAAAATTCACTTGCAACTAACTTCAAAACTTGGTGATTTGCTTAGAAAATTTGAATTTTTTAAGATAATTTTAAATTCATTCAGCCTTTCCAAATCACGTGAATGAGTAATCACTGACTCAGCGGAAGCCAGAATTACGGTTCACCTTAAAATTATTTTTATAATTTCAAAATCAAAAAATAAATTATAAAAGAAAAGAATTATAAAAAAATCAATCAAAGAATCAATCGAAGAATCAATCGAGGAGAAAAAGTACTGCTGGCAGAAAGAAATATTTCAAATTATCAATAACTACTGGTTTAATTCTGATTTGAAATTCATTATAAAAACATGGCTGTTAAGAAAAGAACCACTCTTAGATCAAAAGCAAGTAAGAATTTAGCAACCTCTTCAACTGCAACATTGAATAAAAATCATAATAAAAAACAAATTGTAAAAGAAAATGAGAAAAATTTCTTACATTTATTAAACCAAGAAACTAAAAAGGATAAGCAGCTAGCTAAAAGTGAAAATTTTCAAAATCATTTACAAAGTTCTTCAACTGCGAAAATCAATCTTGAAAATTTATCAAAATCTTCTATAAGAAGAAGAAAAAGAAAATTAAGAGATTCTTTAAAACCAAAATTAAATGATTTATTAGATGTTTTACCTACTAATGGTCAAAATATTGGAAACTATAACAATATTCATACCAGCCTTCCCCAAGAAATTAATGGTACTGGAAAATATATTAAAAAGAAAGAACCAGTTCATCAACCAAATCCTCATAAAAATTTAAATAGTGTAAGAATAATATCAAAAAATGAAAGTAAAAATTTCTCAAGTGTTTTAAAAGATCAAAATTTCAAGTTGAACCCATTTGAAGCCATAAGAAATAAAATAAATTTACAAAATAGTCTTCAATGAACTTTAATTTATCAAAATATTCATTTAATTAGCATTTTTTATTCATCTGATTCTGATTATATACTGTGTAAGCCAAAAAAAAAAAAAATTAATAAACCCTATAAAAATAATAAAAATAATAATAGTAATAAAAATAATAATAATAATAATACAAAATATAATATAGCATATGATAACATATAGTAGCATTTTGTTTAAAATGTTAGATGTTTGACCATATAGTAGAAAAATATTGAAAAAAATACCGAATAGTTAAAAATACTAATCAAATATATTTCTTTTTCGGTATATTTATAGAAAATCCAAATTTCGTTACACTATCCCATACTTCTTGACTTAAAGCTTTTGGTAATTTCTTACCATATAAACATTGATCAACTAACCAGGTTCCTACAATAAACTCATCTTTAGTTAAAGTTCCATCATGTCTTAAATCTACCAAATCCCATACTTTTTGTAATAAAGAATAAGGCAACTTACTTCTTTTCCATAAATCACGTACAACAAGACCATGAATTAATCTTGAAGAATGAGTATTTGATTCAGCTGTTCGATCACCATTTGCATTCCGAAATATATTTGAAACAACATCCTTTCCAGCCGCATTGGTATCAATTGATCCATCTTCTAATTTTTGTGAAATTTCACTATTAATCGGGCTTTTCATTTTGTCCATATATAATCCTTTGTTTGCAGCCCATAAACCTTCATATCTTTTCCTTTCTTCTTGCGTTACAATAAATGCATCAGTATGATGCTTCCAAGGTTTATCTTCATTGAATTGTTTCTTAGTTTTCTCTTTTCTCATGGTCGTTCTTAACTGAACTGGTTTATTATTACTTAAATTTTGCATTTTAGAGTAGGAATAGTCTCCACTTCCTCCCATTGGATTTGAAATTTGAACAAATTGATAATCAGATTTTTTCGAGCTTTTATTTTTATTGGGATTGAAAGTATTATTTGAGGGCTTCATCTTAAAATCTTTAAAAAGCAGTTTGGCATTCTTTTTAATTTTCTGGCCTTTTGAATTGCCTTTTGCTCTGGGTAATAAACTATATTGCGGCATTGAAGATGAATCTGAGCCATCTGATATATTTCCATCCGAATAAGAATGATCATCCATATTTTTATCAGAACCTATCAGTTTTCTATCAATATATATAGGATCAATTAATGATAATGGTGGAGCTGTTTTTCTATGCTGAACTTTTACCTGATCATACCCATCCGGATAAGTTGGTAATGCTTTAAAATATTCGGAATTTCTATTAGGTAAATTTCTGACAGGTTTATTAGCCCCATCAAGTGATGATCTTTTTTTTGACTTTGGATCCAATTCATCTTGAAATGAAAATTTATTATTATTAGAAAGATCTAAATCCCTTTTTTTGTTTGATTGTTCATCAGATTTATTTAACAGAAATTCATAATTGTCAAAATATTCAATATTATTTTCATTTGACAGAGAATATTCAGGAGGTGGTTTACGCTTAGGTGAACGTGGAGGATTTATTTGAGTAAATCCTAAAGGAGTAGTAGTTGGAATAATTGGGGGCAGACTAATTGGCATACTGAAAGTGCTATTAGCATTAGAGTCTACCGAAGTTTTATTTAATTTAGCCAGTGAATTATTTTTCAGTTCATTATATGAAACTATTGGATATCTTATTGAAGGTGAGATTGAATCAATGGGCACTGGAAGGTAATTTTCTGAATATAAATTTGGGATTGATTTTTTTGAAATTGATAAATGCTTTTCGGAATGCAGACTTGAAATTGATGGTTTTGGAACCGATAATTGTTTTTCTGATTGCAAACTCGAAATTGACTGCTTAAGTTTAGGTTTTTCTTTCATCTGTTTTTCACGGCTGCTTGTTAAAGGGATTGTATTACTAGAGTTATTTATGGTTTGATTGTTTGTCTTATTTGAAGACTGAATTGGGATGTTAAGGTTATGATGATTATATGATTTATTAAATCGATCAAATACTTCAGATTGAATAGGATCTTGCTTTTTTATTTTAGAAACAGGCTTTATTGGTTCTTTTTTCTGGGAACCTAAATTACCTTTATCTTCTGAATGTATAGCTCTATTTAAATTTTGTTTTGTATCCGTTTTTTGATCACCAGATTTCTTAATTGAATCATTATCCTGTTCTTTTTTTGGATTTTTAATTAAATTTTTTTTGAAATTTTTATTATTTTTATTTTTACTAATATATGAATTAGACGATAAATATAATGCTTGATCTTTCTTAACCTTATCTGAGATGTTGGTATTATCATTCAGAGATTTATGGTCGATGATTTTAGGTTCACTTATAACTTTATTTTTTGTAATATTAGAATCGGGATTATCAATTTCATCTTCTTCATTGAAATCGAGTTTTGTTAAGTGCGAGCCTAATGTTGAGATTGAATTGAAATTATCAGCAGTATGTGGGTCTTTTGGCTCAATTGGAATTGCTAATAAAGTATTGATATTTGAGCTATTACTAGTAAAATTGGCTTTAGTATCTCGACTCTTGAAACTCATATTATCTTTATGATTTTGAATGTTTGGTTTGTTCTGGTGAGTTTGATCATGAATTTTATATTGATTTCTCTGACTGTTTTGCAAATTCTCGTTCACATTGTCTTTAAGATTATTATTATTGGCATTTGAATTTGTAGTTTTATCACTGATAGTAATATTTTTTCTGATATTATTAATTTCAAGATTGGAAGAATTGTTTGATAATGAGGAACTCTTCGAAATGCTATAATTTGAATTGAAAATACTTTTATTGAAATTCACTTTAGCTATTGTATTTGAATCTAAATTTGCTTTATTATTATGAGCAGTAAGAATAAGGTTTAGGTTCAAATTTGAATTTGAGGTCATAGAATGATTTTGTTTAATGTTTAAACTTAAATCTGATTTTGATTTATGCTTTAATTTATAAATATTTTCATGATCTATAAAAGAATGAGTTCTAGTTAAAGATTTTGAGAAGCCTGAATTATCTAAATTTGTTGAAACATTTGTCACTTTTGAGTTAAAATTATTTGACGAACGATTATTATGAGATAATAGATTATTTTCAACACTGTCAGCTCTACAGTTATTATTATTATCGTTATTGTTATTGCTTTTGTTATTTGAAATATTATTTACTGCTGAATTTGCAGCAGCTAAAGCAGGAATTGAGGAAGATAAAAAATTGTTTTGATTTGAACTTGAATTTGGATTAGAGTTTATATTTGAGTTGGAATTTGTTCTTTTATGTTTATAAAGAGAACGAGGTCTGTGTTGATGTTTAGAAGTAATAGTGGATACAGATAAAAAATTAGAACTGGACAGAGAATTAATAGAGTCATTAGCAGAAAGTGGAACTGAAGATTGAGTTGGAAATGAAAGATCAGTCAATAAAGTTAATGAATGACTTTTTGAAGAATTTTGTATTTTATCATTATTGTTTGAAAGCTTTTTTCTAGAAGATTTATTTGAATCATTGACATTAAAAGAATTAATTTTATTTTGATTTGAGTTTTTAATATTTTCTTTTGTAGATGATAATGAAAGTATATTCGAAGAAGATTTAGATCGAAAAGTTGAGTTTGCTTGTTGTCGATTAGGAATTAAATTCGCAGACGATGGCTTTGAGCTTGAACTTGAATTAAGATTAAGACTGTAATTCGAGTTAAAATTAGAGTCTATATTAGAGATATTATTAGAAACATTATTAGAGTTAGCATTTGAAAGAGGAATTGAATTATTAGAGTTTAGAATTGAAGTTGAATTTGGAATTGTAAAAGTTTTTGAATTTGAAGAATTTGAAGAATTCGAATTTTTATAAGACGAATTTATAGGTTTTTGAAGAGAAGAAATAATAGAAGAAGAAGAAGTGGAGCTTTTGAATAATAAAGAGGCAGCTTTTGCAGCAGTAAATGCTTCTAGAGAAGGCTTATTTGGAATTCTTTTATTCTTATTATTTTTATTTCCCATTTGAGATGAATGATTTGTTTAAATTGAATTAACAATATTAGAGAATATATTTGATTTTATGTATTAAACCAAATTAAGTCAGATTAGTTTTGAACAGTTCAACTTTAAAAAAATTTGATAAATTGAAGATACAGGCCAACATTAATATGATAATTAAGTGATATAAAGTATTTAATGGTAATAATTATGACTAGTTGTCTTTCATTTGATATTTGTAAGGCCAATCACACAAAATAATCTGCTTGAAATATTATTGAATGATTTTGAGATGGCTGATCTAAAATGAAGTGAAACCCAACTGAACAATAGTTGAATATTTGAATAAATGAATTGAACTAAATAGAAGAAATCCTTAACACGAGATAATAAGATAATTAACAATTAACGAATTAACGAGTTAAAGAGATTCAAAGAGAATAAAATAATAGAAATTCTTTTACTGTAATTTGAAAACTAGATCAAATCTTTCTTTTTGATGATCTTTGCAATTCTCGCCTTTTGCTGTTGGGAAGCTCTAAAAACCAAAATAAGCATTTTGCTTCAATACAAAAGAGTACATAAACCCCTTTGTTTCAGAGATTATATTGAATTTTACTAACGCTAACAATAATGTAGCTATCAGTGTCCCTCGTGGAAACTGGAGATCTGCGCCTGCCAGCTAAGCCTTATGGTAATGCTATTCTACCAAAAGTACACCGACTGATAAACAAAAATAGGTAAACAGTTGAACGCTGAAGCTTTGGTAAAAAAACACTCCTGCTGAGATCTATTAATATAACAAAAGGTACAGTACATTATTGCCAATAGATTTCAAACTTTTAAGAATATATGGAAATATGACGCTGATAATTACAATGGAAATGAGGATTGCACTTTAAATACTTATCTGATTGAGTCAAATGCTTCTTTTTTTGGTTAGCGTTTAATTCGCCTCCAACTACTAGGCTAACTAGGGCTATTCGGAATAACAATAAGAGTATCCAAGGGGATATATTCAATTTGAATAAATCCAACTCAATGATCTCTTATGAAAACTAAAGAATAAGCATTTTCATATATGCAATGATAACGATTCAATTGAACATTAGTGTAAGAATGAAAATACTATATTTTATGGCATGAAAAGAGTAAAAAGAATATACAAAAAGAATAAAAAAATCAGGCGAAATCAAAGATTAAATTTAATAAAAAGTAAGAATACACTATTGGATTGGAAAAAAGCTAACAGATATGAGATTAAGATATATTTAATGTCTCGAACAGCTCAGGTCAGCTTGGATATTAAGTTGATTTTCATTATCAACTCTATTTTGACATTTGATCATTTTATCAAAATCTTCTTTGGATTGTGGAACATACTTCACATAAACAAAAAATAAGGAGCAAATTCCAATAATTGAAGCAACTGCAAATCCTATTGATACTTTATATCCATAATGATAATTAGGTGCTTCATCAGCAGGCCAGATATATAATGGCATCCATGCATTATTAGCATATGTTAAAACAACTATTGATCCTGTAATTATTGCTCTTTTTTGAGAATCGTTGGAATAAATCTCCGCAAGAATTGACATAACTATTGGTCCTGTTGCTTGAACTGAAAATAATATAAAAAATGCAAAAAACTTTAAGCCGATAGATTTCGGCCATGCTGATAAAATACTGCATCCAAATATTGTTGTTAACTCTTGAAATAATAATATTCCAAATTTTCTACCACTTAAATCTGAATATCTACAATAAAGGATCATTGTAACTGCAGAAATTGCATATCCACCAACTGGTATTAAATTTATATCACTTGTTGAATACATTTTACTACTATCTTCATTTGTCAATGATTTTAACCATAAATTGAAATATGAAAATGTTAATAATGTCCATGCCCATGGAACATATGCTAATGCAATTATCCAAAACTTCCAATCTGTATAAGTTTTATAGATTAATTTCAAATTCATTTTTTTAATAATATTTCTACCACTTCTTTCCATTCTCTTTCTTGCAATTTCAATATCTTTATTTGTTAACCATCTTGCCCCTCCATTTTTTGGTGTATCTGGTATAACAAAATATCCTATCATTGCTGTAAAAACAGTCATAATTGCATTTATTATAAATAGCCATCTCCAACCTTCAAGTCCTCCTTTACCATTTAAGCTTGTATGAATAGCCGATTGCATAAATCCAATAAACATTGATCCAACACATCCTGCAGCTCCAAATATAGCTGCTCTTGTTGCAAATTCTGTTGGTGTGTACCAATTCATAAATACTGTAATCATTCCTGGCCATGATGATGCTTCAGTAACGCCGATTAAAAATCTTAATGCAAACATGTATCTAATATCATTTGGTATTGCACATAATCCAGTTAAAATACCCCAGACTAACTCACAAAATGGTAGCCAATATGTTGCTTTTATTTTTGAAAGAATTATTTGAGATGGAATTAAAAAAATTGCATATCCAATTGTATAATATGTACTTAACCAATTATAATCTTTACCTTTCATATTTAAATCCTCTTTCATTCCAGAAACATATGCATTTGCATAGTTTGATTGATCAATACTTTTAATACAATAGGAAATACACCCCCAAGTAACTAAAAACATATCAATTTTTGCAACAAATTTTCTCTCTTCAATATCTTCTGAATCCCCAGCACTAATTATTTTCTTATACCAAGGTCTATTATCATTTTCAATGTAATTTGCTTTATTTTTATATGAATAGATTCTTAAAAAATTGGATATGTACCAACTCTTAGAATATCTTAATGGAAATTCTATATCTTCTATTGAATCAGTTTCAAGAATTGTATTTATAGTCTTATTTTTGTCGATTTTAGAAATGCTTTTTTTGAACTTCTTATCCAATTGTTGGGATTCAAAAACCTCAATTACTGATTTTTGTTCGTTTTCTTCAAGCATTTCCCAATAATAATATATCAGGCAAAAAAAAGTATATGAATATAAAAAAAAAAGAGTCTAAGAATAATAATAAAAGAATAATAATTTTTATTGATAAATGTAAAAAAGTTGCTAAGTTATATAAATATGAAAGTAAAATAATAGAAAAATATTACAAGTTAAACTCACATTCATAAATTTCTCACGGAATAAGAGATATATTTATAAGAGGTAAACTAATCAAGATTGTTTTTGTTTTGAAGTATGTTATTAAGGTTATAGTAGCCCTTGAGGTTATTGTGGTTATAGGTTGTCCCACAGGGTTTAAAAGAAAGTAACGCAAGTTATAGACAAAATTTTGAAACTTTTTTTTTTTTTTTTAATGCTCAAACTTAAAAGAAATGATTAAATTGATAACCACGTAGTAATTCAAAAACGTAGTACCATCTCTTTAAATTAAACAAATAAAATCAGATTCATTTATCACAGTTGATCATGAAGTATACTTAAACTTAAGTTAATAATTTTCAATAAAATATTTCTTTTTTATTCTTCAAACTATATGAAAAGGGCAAAATAATGAAGATTGATTAATAACTCAAGGAAATAATATCAAATATGGAAATTGTCCATAATAGATTATTTTGGCTGATTTAAAACAATTCAAACTCCGTAAAATAGTAGCTAAATTATGATAGCTTTGCAATGGATATTTCATATTTCTGTCAATAGAGTTATTATGATTTTTTTAACTCATTGTTTAAATTAGATTATCTATTTGATCTAATAAAAATTCCACCTATCAACATAATTTACATGACGGGAACTTTAAATTTAATGAGCTTATGAGTTTATGAAGTTTTCTAGTTTTTATTGAAAACAGAGTCCATTTTTTTTAATTTTTATCAATTTGATCTTTCCAATGAAAGTTATTAAGAATTTTTATTGGCCAAGTTAAGAGTTTGAGACCAATTATTGGTTAGAGATATACAATAAAACAAAAAAAATGGTATTATGTGTACATACACTGTTTATAAAGAATAAATGATCATTATAATCCAAGCAGGAGGTTTTGATTACATGTAGATTTACGAGAAAAGTTTGAAGCTAAAGAAATGATAAAAAAAATTATTTCTCACTGTTAAGGAATATTTATTGTGAAAGCCATTTAATTTCAACGGCATTAATTTAAATTTTTTATTTACTGGTCAAAAACTGAAATTTTAGGAAGTATAAAACCAATCTGCCGAAAGTTCAGAGTAATAAAATTGTGCAAAGATATTGTTTGGCAGTTTTTATACATGATAGAAAGTTATTGAATAAATTAATAGCATCTTAAATGCCATTTTTTTTTTCTTTGAATTCAAAAAAAGGGTATTCATTAAATTAGCTCCACCTTATTAATAGCATATTATTTGAGAAAAGTAAGGGATTACTAATTGTTTGAATTTGATTGGTTTACTTTAAGTTTTCAGTTATATCATAATTTAAGTTATGATAGGAGACTATCTGAAAAAGTTCATGAAACATTTGTTACTAGTAAGTGAAAGAAGAATTATTTGCTCTAAGCAAAGGGTATTTAAACCTTTTTTGGATAACATTTATAATAGTATGAATTCTTACCTGAATGCTTACAACAAAGAAAATAAGGTAAAATAAGAATTAAAGACACACTTTATAACTTTTAAAACTGAATTGATAAACTAATATCCTTCAAAGAAGAACTCTACGTAGTTAGAAACGTGTCAGTAATGAACTTGAACGCCGATAAATGTCAAACAAAAAACACAATATGATAAAAAACTTTAGCTTAATAAACTAATCTCAATAAGTTGTTAATTTCCATCAACAGTAATAATATATTCAAATATATCATGAAGAATGCAATTAAAATCCAAAATTAATAGACTGAAATTTTCCTTTTAGATAAAAAAAGCATTAATGATTAACTAATCTAATGAAATTTTAAATTTTGATTATTATAATTTTCAAAAACCTAATGGCAATAAATTTCAATAGATTTCTATTTTAAAGAATAAAAATTGAATAAAATATTCTTCGATTCACCTTAACTACATATTGATAGTCAATTAAGCATGAAATTAATTCGGCTAGTTAAATAACAGGAATACTTTTTTAATTTCATTTTTTTCAAAATCGAAACCCCATTTGATTTTATGTAGTTCCATAACAGCTTTCTTAGTTACCATTTTCATTTTATTTGTTTAAAAACATATATAAGCAGAAAATCAATACATCTTGTTTTATTAATCTTTTATTGAACATTAGAATTTAAAATTTAAGGTTTAGAATTTAAAATGCAGGTATTTGTATTGTTTTTAAGGTTTTGATTATAGAACAAGTATTACCAGATCTGTGTCTCTGTGGCTGGTGTTGGCTAAACCTTATTAATAAACAGCACATGATCAAAAATCCTAAATTTTTTCAAAATATCACCCGACTTTTATCCTCGTGATACAGTACAATCTACAACCGAAAATCTGGTCTCACTTTTTTTTTCGGCTCTGCTCGCTGTGCTGCTCTGTTTTGACTCGGGACTTTTCTTTGTTCTATTCAATTTCTTCGCTTTTTCGCTTTTTGCTTTCGTTTTTGTTCTTTTTCGCGTTCTTTCGCTGCGGCTGTGGTTTGTTGTGACTCGGGCTCGTTTTCATTGGTGGTTGGCACGCCCGCATTCCCTCTTTAATTTCAGCGTTGTGAGCAGTCGAGGTTTGATGAGCACCGAAATTAATTAATGAGTTAATTGCAATTTAAAATTTAAGTTGGATTCAATTAGATTAATTTGAAGAAAAAAATATTAGAAGAAAATATCAAAAATTAAAAAAAAATTTATGAAATTTCAATTGGATAAATAAATACTGAATTATCAGATATCAGACATTCAATAAATAACATTTCTTTTACGAATTTTTCTATTGTTTTCAAAGTATTTGAATAAATATTAATATAAATCATTATCTCCTTAAAATTCTCTTTTTTTTATAAATCATTTTATATTATAATAAGTACATTATAATATAATAATATATTGAATAATATTTTTAGTAAAATTACTTTCTAGAAACTTTATTACATTACTATTCTTCAAATCAAAATGTCCTCAAGTGATAATTGTTCTAAAAAATTAGCTATTTTATCTGTTTACGATAAAACTGATTTAATTGAATTTGCAAAAGGTTTAATTTCAAATAATTTCAAATTATTAGGTTCTGGAGGAACTGCAACTTTAATTAGAAACAATGGTTTAGAAATTGATGATGTTTCAACAATAACTAAATTTCCTGAAATGTTAGGTGGTAGAGTTAAAACTTTACATCCTGCTGTTCATGGTGGTATTTTATCAAGAGATATAGATTCTGATTTAAAAGATTTAAAAAATTTAAATATAAATAAAATTGATTTAGTTGTTTGTAATTTATATCCTTTTAAAGAAACAATTTCTAAGCCTGATGTAACTATTGATGATGCAATTGAACAAATTGATATTGGTGGTGTTACTTTATTAAGAGCTGCTGCTAAAAATCATAAAAGAGTTTCAATTGTTTCTGATCCAAATGATTATAATTTAATTTTAAAAGATTTAAAAGAAAAAAATGAAATTTCTTCAGATTTAAAAAAAAATTTAGCTTTGAAAGCATTTGAATTAACTTCAATTTATGATTCAACAATTTCTGATTATTTTAGAAAAATTTATTCAAATGATAATCAAAATTTTCAATTAACTTTAAGATATGGTGCAAATCCTCATCAAAAACCTGCTCAAGCTTTCATGTCAAATAATACTTTACCTTTTAAAGTTTTAAGTGGTTCTCCAGGTTATATAAATTTATTAGATGCTTTAAATGCTTGGCCTTTAGTTAAAGAATTATCTGAATCTTTAAATTTACCTGCTGCTGCTTCTTTTAAACATGTTTCCCCAGCTGGTGTTTCTGTTGGTTTAGAATTATCTGAAATTGAAAAAAAAATTTATTTTGTTGGTAAAAATGATCAATTATCTCCTTTAGCTAATGCTTATATTAGAGCAAGAGGTGCTGATAGAATGTCTTCATTTGGTGATTTTATTGCTTTATCTTCAAAAGTTGATGTTCCAACTGCTAAATATATCTCAAAAGAAGTTAGTGATGGTGTAATTGCTCCTGATTATGATCCTGAAGCTTTAAAAATTTTAAAAAATAAAAAAAAAGGTAAATATTGTGTACTTCAAATGGATCCAAATTATATACCTGATGAAATTGAAACAAGACAAGTTTATGGTATAAATTTACAACAAAAACGTAATAATATAAAATTTAATATTAATGAAGAAAATTTAAAAATTATTTCAAAAAAAAATAAAAATTTAACAAAACAAGCAATAATTGATTTAACTGTTGCAACAATTGCTTTAAAATATACTCAATCAAATTCAGTTTGTTATGCTAAAAATGGTATGGTTATAGGTTTAGGTGCTGGTCAACAATCAAGAATTCATTGTACAAGATTAGCTGGTGATAAAGCTGATAATTGGTGGTTTAGACATCATCCAAAAGTTTTAGAAATTAAATGGGCAAAAGGTGTAAAAAGACCTGAAAAATCAAATGCAATTGATTTATATGTAACTGGTCAAATTCCAGTTGAAGAACCTGAAAAATCTGAATATGAATCAAAATTTGAAATTATTCCAATTCCTTTATCAATTCAAGAAAGAAAAGATTCGTTAAATAAATTAACTGATGTTTCTTTATCTTCTGATGCTTTTTTCCCATTCCCTGATAATGTTTATAGAGCTTCAAGATCTGGTGTTAAATTCGTTATTGCTCCAACAGGTTCTATAATGGATGAAGCTGTATTAGCTGCTGCAGATTCTCAAAATATGGTTTACCTTGAAAATCCAATTCGTTTATTCCATCATTAATTTTCGTTACCTATATTCACTCTCATTTTTAATATTTTTTATATTTTTTATTTTTATTTTTATTTTTACTTTTATTCTAATCTCTTGTTATATAAAAATCTATTTCAAATCACAATTTCTCAAATTCATTCAAAATATAAAAGTAAAGTTAAAGAAAAGTTCATAAAGATTACCCCAATAGATTGACTTTTATTTATCCGGGATATTACAGTAAATAACTTGTCTATTATTTCTGTTAATCATATTCGAATAAGTTACAAATAACAATGTCAATAATTACTCAATAGGTAAATGTGATTTGATCTTTTTATTAAATTCTGAAAGTCATGAAAAAAAACAAAAAACTAAAGACCTGAAGTATTTGAGCTAGTGATATAATGATAATGAATATTAAATGAAAAATAAGACAATAAATACAAATGCATGTTGGAATGTAGAAATGAAAAATAATTTTTTGAAATAACTCAACTTTTAGTACAAAATCTGATGCAAAAAAGAATAAATAAAAAATGAAATATAAGAATTGACAAAAATGTTAATAGAATAATAGAGTATAATGAACATTCACAAAGAAAGAGAAAAAGTTTGAAGAAAAAAAAAAATATAAAAATATGCAAAGGTAGCATCATAGCATTTCCTGAATATAATCACCAAAATCAATATCATCTTCTGTTGAGTCTTTTGAATAATATTTCTCGACCAAAAATGGATCCGGCCTCAACAAAGTACCATCAAATCTGTTCAATATCTCTTTCATTTGATTTTCATCATATTTTATTAACCCACTACGACCATCTCCATAGTCACTTGCATAATCATGTTCAATTTTCGAATTTACTTCTTTGATTCTATCTATGTTTTGCTTATTGTCTGCGATTTCAAGCAATTTCATAATTTCTTGTTGATGCAACAAAAAATATTCTTTAAATCGCCTAAATTCCTTTGCAATATCTTTATTTGTTATGAAACAGTTTTTACCTAATTTTTTCTCAAAATTACTGACATCAGGCTCTTCTTCTTTAGTATCATACACATTTATATTATTATACTCAAATTCAGTTATTTCTCTCTTATCTTTTAAAGAATTTGATTCATCTTCATTTTTTATCTTTTTATTATTGGATTTATCAAAAGGTTTTGAATCCTCATCAACTTCAACTCCTGAAATATTATCCATATCATTCTCATCATAATCTGGATCTTCCATTGTTTCATTGAAGTTACCACCAATCCCCCCTTCAACAGACATTCTTTTGAATTCACAGTCATCTGGAGTGATCCATAAATTTAAGTATTTAAAAAATTTATATCCATTGAATTCAGGTTTATTTATTGATTTAGTGTCATACTCAATAATTATATTTTTTAAAAAATTAGATGGCAAGTATGAAATTGAATTTTCATAATATGTTGGTATTAGTGGAAATAATTCTCCAACTTTGTAAAAATGATAATTTCTACAATGAACTAAACCTTCAAAAAAATCATTGAATATCTGGTTAGTTTTTTTATATACATTAGAGTTTTTTAAGTCAATTGAAGGAGGAAAATACGGTTCATAATCAAAATCCTCGATTTTACCAATTCTTTTATCATTATCAAAATCAATATCATTGATATCAATCCCATCCAACTTGGTACCTAAATGTTCATCAATTGGACTATCATGCACATAGCTTGAATCCGATTCACTATCTTCATTGTTTTCATTATTTTCGTCATATTGCGTTAACAATTCAGATAGTTCTTTGTCATCACTTGAAACAGAAATTAATAACTTTTTAAAATTTTCAATTTCATCCAAGATTGGTGATAAAACATTTAGAGTTTGAGAATGTATTGCTTTTTTCCTACCATAAAGAGAATCTCGTAAAGAATCTATTAATCTTATGCCTTCATAAAATTCATTATAATATTTAGCCTTTGCTAACTTATTTAACTCGTTTGGAGTATAACTATCAACTAAAGTTAATTTTGTAATCAATTCATCATTTGTTTGAGAATTAAAATCTGCTAAAGCAGTTATATCAATATAAACACCCGATTGAATATCAATAATTCTAGCATCAATATTATTCACATTTTGATTCATGTATTGATTTCTTAGAAGGAAATTAGCATTTATTTCAAAATAAAAACCTCTCAATCCAAATTCGGCATTAGAATTTATCTTATTATCTTTATCATCTTTTGTTAAATTATCATAATCGGAATAGTCATAAATTAAAGTATCATTAATTAATTTCGATAATTTGTATAATGATTGAATAGGTAATTGAACATCAAGATCAGCATCCCAAGGTAAAGATAGTCCATTAAAATACCATCCTATTATTGGACCATGATTAATCCAAGTAGGTATATTAAATTCCAAACATAACTTGAACCAAACTCTGACTAACCTGTTCAATATAGTTAAATGCAAATCTTGATTGTCTTTTGTTATTTTATTGAAAAATCTGAAATCATAATGATCTAAATTTATTGGTTGAGTTGAAGGTAGCCCGAAATATCTATCTTCGTTGATATAAACTTTATTTGATCTTTTATTTGATAAGGATATAAGATGATTTAACTGATTTATATCTAGATTATTTTTTTCTAAATTATTTTCTTCAAAGGAATTTTGCAAGTTGTTTAGATTTTGAACTTCGTTTGATAAATTCCAATTGAATAAAGAATTATCGGCATTTATAGGCTGGTTTAAGTTTAATTTAACTGGATTCGAAGAATTAAGTAAAAGAAATTGATTAAAAAATTTGAAATCAATATCAGAATTGCTTTTATAAATATCTATTATTTCATTAGAACTTTTTGATAAATCAAAGAACTTATTTAATTTTTTTATTTCATTATAAGAATTCAAACCATTATTCAACAAATATTGTGAAAATTCATCTTCATTAGAGGTTGAACCTGATAATTTGTGATTTAAATTGATATAAAAATCAGACAATGTATCAATATAAGAAATTTCACTAACTCTGTCCTTTCTTAAATCATTATATCCATTATTTACATTGTAAGTTGGAACTAATAAAGAAACTTTATTTTTTAAATAATTTGAAGAATCAATTGAAGGTTGGCTATCATTATTGATATCATTATTGATTATATTTAATAGAAATATATTTTTAGGTGATCTTAAACCAGTTAAGCCATAAATGAAACCAAATAATTTTCTAAAATCATAATCTTCAGTATATGTATCAATTTTATTTATTAATTTAAAGGGTAAATTATAATAATTCTCATTTTGATTTTGATTTTTACTTAATTTATTGAAATTTTTACAGATTTTTGATTCAAATTCATTTAAAGTAAATTCCTGCTTAACTTGATTATCTAAATTATAAAATTTTTTACAATTGAATTTCTTATCTCTTGAAATTAAGTTATAATAATAATTATTTTTGAAATATTTTGAATAATTGATTAATAAATTCCAATTAAAAGGTAATTTTAATTCTTTCAATGAATTAAAGGAAAATTCATTAGTATTTTTATTGAATTGAATTAAATTATTTATAATGAAATTTTGGTTAATTAAATATAACCAAAAAGTAGGTAAAGTTCTCGGATCGAAGTTATCGTTATTATTGTGATAATATAAATCTAGTTTGGACATTGAATTATTCAAATTAATTGATTCAATCGATTGATTATTAATGTTATTTAAAAAATTATAATCATTTATTACATCTTTGTAATCGATATTATTATCTTCGTCACTTTGTAATAAAAGGTCTATATTTAATGATAAGTTGGTTAATGTAATGTCATTATTTGAGAAATTGAAGTTGACATTAAATTTGAAATTTTTGTTACTATCATGTACATTATTTTGAGTATTTGTTTTATTGTCATGATTATTTTGAAAGTTATCTAATTGATTTATCGGTATTATAGAATTCAAATATCCTCCTCTTGCTTTACTAAATATGGATATTATTATTAATAGAGAAAAAAGGAGAGAAAATCCACTTAAATAAATGATTTTTTTTTTACTAAATCTTGAGCTTAATCTTATAAATTTAAGAAAACTTATCAGTCTATATCTTAGATTTCTAAAAAAAGAAGAAGGAATAGAATTATTCGAATTATTATTACCATTTATATTGCCATAAGTTTGAAGATTATACTGATTATTATGCTGTTGATTATTTATTAACATAATTATGAAAATCTGATATTATCAGTAGTTGAAAGAAAAAACTTTATATTACACCCAGATTGGACAGTAAACCTTTAAATCTTGGAGACTGTGAAAAAAAGATAGAAAAACAGTATTGTTAATAACAAAATAACCTATTTTGAAAGCGAATTTATCAAAAGTTTATGATTGATAGATTGTTTTGATTTAAGTGGAAATAAAAAAAAATAAAGAAATATCTATCTATTTGTAAACTATTGATGATTTTGTTATTTAATAGAACTTGAAATTATCAATTTCACAGGCTTAAATTAATCAGCGCGAAATTTCAGACAGTTAACAAAAAAATTAAATCTGCGGATCTATAAAAGCCCCGGAAACTAGGCAAAATTAAAGGGTTCATCGGTAACTAAGAATACAAAAGCGAGTTTGCAAGAGTCATTTGCCACACTTGATGTATCTGTGGCGTAATTATAGCCTAGTTTGATAAAGCCGAATGCAGCGTGCTTTTTTTAATTTAATTCAATTAAAAATGCGTGCATGACTTCAAAAAAGCGTTAGAGAGATCAGTTGCGCGATTTCTTATTTTTTATTAGCATTTTGCCCAAAATTGTTTGCCCTAAATATTCACCATCTCTTCCCAGACCCCTTGGTTGGATAGGCCCAATGTCTCTGTTTAGACTTTACGGGGTTCTTCAATGATATTGCTTATCCGGTAGTTAATCCGATTATTAATCCTATTGTGTTGTATTCATTATGTAAAGCGAAAAATGATAAAATTTATTTCGTAAAATTTAAGAAAAAGCATTAAGATATAAATAAAAAATATATAAAACCATAGAAAAGAATTATGAAATCAAATAACAAATAAAAAGTTAATAAAAATAAAAGCAAAATCAAATTTTCCAATAAAATATATTTTGAAATATGTACTCAACAATACCTATTTTAATTAGTAGAGGTTTGAGAAACTTTCTCTAAATTTTCATGTTCACTTACTGGTAAAACATGATTTTCATCAGTCTTTTTTTTACCTTTTTTGAAAAAACTTAATAGAATTAGTCCAGTTAATAAAGCGAACGTTCCAATTGTAACAGCTGCTCCAATTCCTCCTGCTTGAGCTAATGTTAAATTACTTCCATTGTTTTTATTTGAAGTTGAGCTTGAGCTTGAATTAGTAGTGGTAGTTATGTTCAAAGATGAGTAATCTTTACTAGCAATTTCATCTAAATCAACACCATCATTAATTAATGATAAAGCATCTGAATACATTTCTGTATATGGAATACAAAATTCAATATCTGTATCATCATCTAAATTACCACATTTTGAGCACCAGTTTTCAACACTGCCAATTGAGACATTTGACATGTCATCGTAAAAATCATCCCATGATAAAACCGTTTCATTATTATTGAATAAAGGATATGCTTTTAATTCATCTGTCGAATCTGTACCATTTTTGAATAGAAATTGTACATAATATGAATCATTTGAATTTGATTTTAATAATTCAAATACATAAGTTGCTCCATAATCTGGCATTGTTTTGAAACTATCATTGATTTTATACAATTGTAATAAACTTGATAATTGATATAAATTATTAAACGATCCAGTACCATAATATAAATATGGTGATTTATTAATCATTGTATTATTTAATCTTTCAATAACTCTTAAAATTATACCTTGAGCACCAATTGTTAAATTTGAGTTAATTGAATTATCGGAAATTAACCATTGATATGCATCTGCATAATATTTGATTTTTGTAATGATTGAAGTATTGAAAGTTTTTGCAAAAGTAGAATTATGAATTGTATTAACATTAATATAATCATATAAATCCATTGAAACATCAAAACCAATTGTTGATTCATTATATCTTAATTGAATTTCAGCAAATTCATCAACTAAAGATTTATAAAATGAATAACTTTCATTTTTATAGCTTAGATAAACTGAATTATTTTCAATTACTGAATTTACAGCATTTGTTAAAGATGGACAATTTTCATCAGCTTTAAGATAAATAACTTCTTCATTATCATCGTCTAATAAATTAGTATCAACATATTGATAGCCACCTAAAGGATAATTAATAATTGAACCGTTTGAAATTGTATAATTTTCATCAACAAAAATTTGACTTTCTTTATAATTATCAGAAGTTACTTCAATTGGAGGATATAAACCTTGTAAAAAACTTAAATGACTAAAATATAAAACATTTGAATTTGAAACTTCACAATAAATATCACCATCTTTAAAAAAACCGTAAGTATTTAAACCACTAATTTTTGAATTTGTTGAAATCTCATTGTTTTCACTATCTAAACCAAAATATCTTTTTCTATAAAATACACCATTATTATATTGACCAACAGCGCCTAATGGAGTTAAGTATTTTGGTTTGGGTTTTTGAACTCTATCATTATGACGACCAAAAATATATGATCCCACAGTCTTTAAACCTGAAGTCGAATTTGAAGAAGTTGAAGTATCAGCAGAAATTAAAGAAATAGGTGATAAAATCCACAATGAGGTTAATAGAGAAGTTAATTTCATTGTAAAATATACTCTATTTTATATGAAAAAAAATTATTAGAATTTTTTTATATTAAGGTAATATATTTGCTTATTAGTATAGAGATGTATTAGGGAGAGTGAAAATTAGAAATTAAAAAAATATAAGGGCCTTTTGATATTTTTATATAAAATTGAAGATTTATCTTTACTCGAAATTCTTGTATTAAGTTTTTAATTTCAAAAAGTTAAAAAGAATAAAAAAAAAGAAAACTAAATCAAGGGATACAACAATTTGAATCTCAATTTGATTTGGGATTAGAATTGGGATTAATTAACCTTATTTAGAACATGAATAATAAATGGGTGTTGCAAAAATTATGGAGAAGCGAGAACAAAGTTAA
Organism: Ascoidea asiatica; assembly: GCA_001600695.1. Lineage (NCBI taxonomy): Eukaryota > Fungi > Ascomycota > Saccharomycetes > Ascoideales > Ascoideaceae > Ascoidea > Ascoidea asiatica. Next base: position 225,248 of record BCKQ01000001.1, on the reverse strand, counting down.
GTGATAAATAAAGAATACGAAACTTTTTTTGGCTTTTGGCCAAATGAGTAAGGCTCTAAAACTGGAAAAAATGGAGCAATTCAACATTAAATTTTTAACAGTTAAGTCAATTGAAATGATAAGATAACTATATTCATTAAATGGCAGTATTTGTCTCTAAATCTGAAAAATAATTTAAAGAAATATATATTCTTTTACAAGCAGTTACTAAATAAAAATAAATTTTTTCGAAGTGCATCCACCAATGGCAAATTATCTTCTGTCGATTGTCGATGCCAGAGTTAAAAAACTCACATTCGAGGAAATCGGCAGAGCAGCACCAAACCAAAGCATTAGAAGGCAACTAGCTGTGAAAGTGCTACACTGTTAGATGCTGGTAAATGTGGGTTATAACAGACCGGAGCTTACCGGAGCTCCAGCTGGTTTTATTCTCCGCGGAAAAGCCGCGGTACTTTATTAATGTAGTGTAATGCAGAGCTAACGTTTATATGTTTTTTTCAACGTTTGAGTACTTTATAAAAAGAATCCACTTTTGCGGGTTTCCAATATATATTCGTGTTCCTACCTAGAGATATAAAAAATTGAAAGGTCTACTTTACGAAATTTGTGTTGGTTAATTTTATTTTATTAGTCTAACTTTCTAATCTAATCTACATTTCAAAACCTGTACAAATTCAAATTACTTCTTATGCGATTTCTTTTTGATCCACAATTATAGAAGTCTTGGAATTAGAATAATCTCCAGCTTTCTGTAACCAGAATTCTCTTTTTGCTTTTTTATCTAAACTTTTCCTTTTACTCCTTGTGGATTTGGTTCCATTTAACGATCCCACCAGTTTTGTCTGTTTTTGTGAAATTAACTCACTTTTGTTGTACGAAATCGATGCAGTTGGGGTGAGGATATTACCCAATTTTCTTATTTTTCTTCTATTCTCAAATTCCAGATCTGATGAAGAACTATCTATATCTATTATTTCTGGGCTGCTCTTCTCACTATTACTTTTTTTATTTTCGGTACTTTTGCTACTCCTAATTTCACTAGCTTGTTCTTTTTCCTTTTTTTCTCCGTTTTCTTCTTCTTCACTACTTATTTCAATAAGTTGTTCTGATGTATTATGTTCCAATTTTCTTTTGTTTTTAAGAGTTTTATCTTTATTACTGGAAATATCAATAGTTTCATCAATTGAAATAACATCACTACTATCACTATGATTACTTTCAATTCCTAAATATTCTTCAATTTTCATCAAATCTTGTTGAAGTCTTCTTTTTTTATATCTACTTGCTCTTGATTCTCCTCTTTTTTTAATTATATTACCATTTTCATTTGAATTCCGCAATTTCACTTCTCCCATATTTATATTCGTTAAATTGATTTTTTTATCTCCAATAGTTATTATCTCTATAGGCTTTTGCTTTTTGGGAATTTCATTATCATTTATTCCATTTTTCTCTTGATCCATTTTATTTTCAATTTCTTCAATTTCTTCAATATCACCCAGAGACCAGCTTTCATTTTCTTTTCCATTTTCTTTTTGTCCTTCTTCTTCTTCTCTTCCCTTTTGTTTATCTAGTCTCTTTAATTCCCTTTTTTTTTGTCTTCTTATTTTTTTCTTCAATTTTTTTCTTTCTTCCCTATTTAATCCAATGAACAATTCTTTATCATATTTAGATTCTAAACTTTCACTTTCACTTTCACTTTTTGTTTTTTTACTTTTTTTGCTTTTCTTTTCTTTTTTCTCTCGTTTTCTTTTTTTTTCAACTACTTCTTCTGTATTTATAATCCTACTATTCACTTCATCATCTGATAAATCGGAAAAAAAGTAATGCCCCTCATAATCATCAGGATTATCTGTTTTCAATTTTCTTGAATATATCTCAGTTTTTTTACTCTGTCTTTCATGATATAAAATATTATCTTTAATTGCTTCATTTTTAATTAGATTTCTTTCATCTTTAAAAGTTCTATTTTCTCCTTTATATTTGATAACACTTCCTAATATACTTTCTCCAACTCTTTCTTTATAGCTTGCTTGATTTAATTCAAAACATTTTAGTGTTAATAATTGAAATGCTCCATTAAATGCTTTTTTAATATCTAAAGTATTATAAGTACCTCTACTAATATTATTTAATTTATCTAACGGATCTTGAATACTTAAACCTTGAGGATTTTTTGTTCTTAATGAAAAATAATCATTTTTTTTTAAATAAGATATTCCACCTTCATTTACATTTTTTGAAACACTAATCCCAACTTTATCATATGCAAAATTTACTCCATATAATTCAAAAAATTCAATTAACAAAATTCCTAAATTTTCTAAAGGTTCAATTTCTCCGATTGAAACTTTTGGATGTAATTTTAAAAATGAATATGTTAAACAAATTATTGAAAATCCTCCTAATCCACCAAGATGAACATCATTTAATCTTCTTGATGATAAAAATTGCTTGATGATTAAAACTATCTCTCTCAATCCTGGACATTCGTTTAACCACTCTCTTATTAATTTAGCAACTTCTACACCATTCGATCTTTCAAATGATATATCGACATGAAAATTACTTTTGATCTCAATAAATTTGATTATTGGAACTTTTGCATGTGCAATAACTTGAACATTTCTTGCTACACCTCTATTCTTTAATCTACTTGATAAATTATATAAATTTGATCTTTTCTCTTTATTTTTTGTTCTATTACCTTTCGTTATCACAACCATATCAATATCCGACCCAGGTAAATATAAATCTGTTGCATATGATCCAAATACATGAACATCAGTTTCTGGCCAAAGTTCTGTTATGGTTTTTTTGATTCTCTTGAAACATTCATTTCTTTTTATTATTTCATCTTTTGAAGGGGAAATAAAGTTTACAAAATCAATAATTTCATCATTTAACCAATCTTTAATTTCTTTATGTTTAGAATGGTCATGATCTTTTAACCAAGGATAATTTTGGTTTATTCTTTCTTCTTCAGATATTATTGTATTATTATCATCTTTATTATTTATTATCTTATAATCTTCATTATCTTCTCCATCTGTTCCAAAATCATAATCACCAAGATCAAAACTAATAAAATCTTCATTCAAGGCTAGATCACCTTTCTCCAAACTTGAAACCAGTTCAAGTTTTGTTTTATTTGTATCTTCATTGATCAAGTTAGTAGAAACTTGATCAGATATCGCATTTAATTCATCTATTGAACAATCAGTTGAATTAGCATGTATTATTTCATTGGAACTTTCATTAATATTAGTATCAATATCATCCATATTATTATCATTCAACCCATCAGATGGATAATAGGAAGAATCATCATCAATAAATTGTATTGAACTATCATCATCTAAATCACTAGACTTATCTTGATTTGAATTTGACATTTGATTTTTTTGTTGAAAACTTATTGTCATATTATAGTTATATTGTTACATATATAAAATTATTTCAGTTAACTACTGAATAACCTGAAAATTTTATTTGGGATTATATACAATAGTTTTTATTACAGCAAATGCTGAATTTGAAATTTTAAAATAGAATTTAAGACACACTAGTTAAATAAAAGAGGAATAATCAAAAAGAAAATTAACTTTTATTCATTTAAATTATTTTTCATCAATTTTTATAAAGTCAAATTTACCGCTATAAAAAAATAGTTTTTTTTTATTTTTTCCTTTTTGCTGAAAATTACGTAATCACAAGTCTTAATGCAACCCGTACAGATTTCTACACACTTAAACAGTCTTCAACTGACGCCAATTTTGTGGCAAAATGTATAAAAGAAAGAAACCCAAAATATAGGTCTGAGTTAAATTCTTGAAATATATTTTAATAATTATGCAAATACTGTATTTATTGTATATTAATTTTGTTTCCATTAACTTTAAAACAGAGAAAGAATAAATCTGATAGAACTGAAAAAAATTCTAAAAGAAAAAATGAGAAAACTATATTGATTACTGAAGAAATGACATAAAATGATGAAATAAAATCTAACCCCCAAAAAATTTGATTGAAAACCTCATATTATATTTAAGAAAGAATAAGCCTGATAACCATCGACAAAGAATTATTTTGCAAATAATATTTGAAAGAAATCAAAAAGTTCATAACCATGTAGAACATAAGAAATTTATAGAAAAGACCAAAAAAAGAAGAAAAAAAAATTTATCACCACCTAAAAGTTAAAAAGTGGATAAGAAAAAAAGAATATAAAACATAAAGTTTAAATTTATTTAAAGGTTAAATAGTCATTAACAGTCAATTAAATCAACAACTTTCAAGTGAACTGGATAACAAACAGATCCAATATCTTCATCATATAAGTTATAGAAAGTTCCACTTAAACATTGGTAAAATACACTATTTGTACCTATAGTTAAATAACCAGTATCTGGATCAACAGACCAACCAGCTGCATAAATTGCACCAGCTTGTGGAGGTGGACCATCAAATTGAAATTGTCTATTAGCAACAATTGAACCAATTCTTCCTTGGGCATCAGTTAAGATACTTTTCTTTAATACCATTGATAAAGTTGAATCAGATTTGCAAGATACTACATGAGAAAAAGAGCCAAATGTTACAGCAGCATCACTTGTTGAAGAAGTTTTTGTAGAAGTTGTGGATCCGGATTCGGTATTGGTGGTAGTTGTTGCTTGAACTTGACCATCAGTGATTTGAGAAACAGCCGATTTGGTAGAGGTTGTAGAAGTTGCAGTAGTTCCTGTAGTTGCTTGGACTTGTCCATCAGTAATTTGAGAAACAGCAGACTTAGTAGAAGTAGTGGAAGTAGAAGTTGTTGCAGTTGTTGCTTGAACTTGTCCATCACTAATTTGAGAAACAGCTTTAGCAGTGCTAGCTTTAGTTGTAAGGGTTGTAGCTTGAACTTGTCCGTCACTGATTTGGGAGACAGCTTGAACAGTTGTGGCAGTCGTAGCTTGAACTTGGCCATCACTGATTTGAGAAACTGCTTGAACAGTAGTTGCAGTTGTAGCTTGGATTTGCCCATCACTAATTTGCGAAACTGCTTGAACGGTAGTTGCTGGTGTTGCAGTTGTTGCTTGGATTTGACCATCACTAATTTGGGAGACAGCTTGAACAGTTGTAGCGGTAGTTGCTTGGATTTGTCCATCACTGATTTGAGAAACTGCTTGAACAGTAGTAGCAGTTGTAGCCTGTATTTGACCATCACTTATTTGGCTTACTGCAGCAGCTGTTGTTAATGTAGTTAAAGAAGAAGTTGTTGTAGCAGCTTGAACTTGACCATCAGTTATTTGAGTTACAGCTCTTTTTGCTAAACTAGAACTAGACGTAGTAGTATTAGCAATAGTCTCAATTGCAATACCAAAAGTTACAGTATAATCAGTAATACCATCAGAAAGAGATTTAGTTGGAGTTAAAGTTGACCATGGTTCTGAAGGAATATAAGCAGCATTTGAAACTGAAATTAAAATAGAAAAAGTAGATAAAATATAATTTGAAAGTTTCATTTTGAGTTATTATTGGTTATTAATTATTAAATATTAACGATTGATTAATTATTAGTTATTAGTTATTAGTTATTTAATTTTATTATATAATAAGTATTATATAATTTGTATTAGGTAATTAGTGAGTACCTTAAGTATAATAATAATATAATAATAAAAATAACAATGAAGAAAATAACGAATTTTTTGAGATAAAGTAATAAAATAAAAGTTAGGAATATTCAGGAATATTTATAGGGATTATAATGGTATACAATTCATAATATTACCATAGAATTATGAAAAAATTAACGATAAATTATGACAAAAACCCCCAAGAATCCATTGGATATAATATAATTAATTAGTACAGCACTGCATAATTTTGATTCTTCTTGTTCTTGTTCTTGGTATTGATTTGATAAATATTATTGAATATTATTGAATATTGATGAATTTCAATGGTAAGTTGTTGAATCATTGCTATGGTTAGGCTTCTATTTCAAGCCTTCAATAAGATAAAAATGGGAATAAATTCATTCATTATTTGGGAGATTTGATGGTAATAATGATAATAGTAAGTATGGTTGTTTAAGTGTTTGTGTGTGGAATATTAATATTATTTAATCCATTTATGAAAGAAGAATAAAATGGAAATAAAATGGAAATAAATATAAAAATAGTTAAACCCAGTTTAAAAATAAACATTTAACCTAGTTAAAGATTATTTATTAGCAAATTAAAGTAAACTATTTTGAGATTTGATGGCGGTGCAAAATCTAAAATACCAAAATATTTATATTGGAGAGAGGATTATTTTAAATTTTTTGCAAAATTTTCGAAATAGCTTAAAATAGTTTAAAAAAATTGGAAGAAAATAAATTTTAATAGACTTCATTTGATCAGATTTAAATTAAATGAAATTGAAGGTAATCCAATGAATGAATCTGATCTGAGATTATTTAATATGGAAACCATGAAATTATCATTATAATTATCATTAACGTTGTTGTATCATTTCGTGCGATTATGAAATCATTCTTTGATATGTTCTTTTAAGATTTCTGATATTGGATATATTTATTATTGAGTTCATGAGGATAATAGGCTTTGGATAATTACATGATCGATTACATGTGGTTGAGTGAACTTCCTTCTATTTATACAACCTTTTCTCATTTTCTCTTTAGGTTGCAGCGCTATTCCTTTATTTTTTTCAGTCGTCACTAAAATATTTTACTTATAATTTAATTAATGATTTAGTGATTCAATGATTCAACGATAATGATAATGATATTTTTGTATATTATTATGATTTAATATATTGTGATTTTATATATTTATCCACCGAAGCTACCGTAATTCACAGCACAGTTGTTGAGTGCTTGCGTATTTTCTCGTACTCACTGCCTGAGGAATTGTAAACACCGTCAGCTCGGGCAGTGCATGCAGCGGCTTCTGCATTACTTGGAATACTAGTACCTCCTGCGGACCGTGAAATACAGCTTCCAGCCCGGTAAAATTTACTAGATGCATGAGCAATGGGCACAGAAGGCTTATTTGGCTTACCAAATAAAAACACCATAAAAAAAGCGAAGATATATGGTTCCACAAACCAATTTTTCATTAATTTTGATTTAAATTGAAGCAATATTCCCATCTTTATTCAATTTTTTATTTCAAAATTCAATTTCAAAAGAATTTAAATAAAAATTCCATATTTTATCGCCATAGTTTTTGTTTTTGTACTTCAGCCACTAAGATGTTTTTCTTTTTCTCAACCGGTAAAAAAATCTATTGCTTTTATTAAATTTTTTTCACACAAAGTTTCTTAAAATAGAAAAGTAATGAAAAAATTCTGACATAATGGTTGGAAATTAATTTTTAGAGTCCGTTTGGTTACCCTCTTATATTTATTCAGCCACTGTTTTGTGGCTTTAAAATACTGATTTTGTAATGATTATCAGTTGATAAGGCAATACCAGCTGTGAGGCTTCATGAGGGTAATTCTTTGCTTTACTACCAGTGTACTGGTAGTAAAATTTAGGGTATTTTATGTCCTATTCATGTTAGGACAATGTGTGGATACACAAAACCAGAATCTGGGGATTTCCAGTTTATGGAATTGGAAATTTGAACGCATATTTAAACGGAAACGGAAATAAATAATTAGTTTTCGCGTCAGTTTCACGTTTGTCACGTTTGTGGGCAAGAATAATAGAATTGTGAAATGATAAAGCACAAACGACAAAAGTTACAGAAATGTTTCAAGAGAAACAAAAGAAAAGGACTGAAAAAGTGAACAGTGAAATTTGGAAAAAAATTAAAAAGTGGAACTTAAGATCAATTTCCAATCAAATCATAGATACCCAATCCTTTGATAAAGCTAGTGATTATTACTACCCAAAAGTAACTAATTTGAGATCAAATAATAGTATCAAAAATAATGATATAGATTTTAATATCAAAACTATTGTTCATTATCTTGCCAAAAATATTGTAGGAGTTAAAATTTGAACTGGAAGCGCATTAATTCAATTGAAATAGGGAACATTTCCTCAAAATACTATCTCGTTTAACACTAATAAGTTTTGATAATAATTAATAGTATTTGATAGTATTTAATAGTATTCAATAACAATTGATAATAATATTTGATAATAATTGAAAATATAACAATGATAATTGATAATATTTCAACGTCGTTCTTGTAGTTTGTTTAAAGTCTCTGAAAATAGGAGAATATCTGAGTCAACTAAGGAATGGTTCAAATTAACTTGAAAATTAACTTAAAAATGAATAAAATTGAATAAAAATGGAATAGAAATGGTGTAAAAATGGTGTAAATGCACTTCAGTTTTCAAAGGAATTTGAATGTTACCCGGTCTCACACCCTTTCAAAACAGAACATTATCCAAATCCCCTGAAATGTTACACCTTGTTTGCGTTACTTTTCACCGCTTTTTCCCACTTTTTCTAAATTCTCAATTCTCAATTCTTGTTTATTTTTTGATTTTATTTGTTTATTTTTTACAAGAGTCTAAATCTGAATAAAGTGAATGAATGAATGAAGAAATCAAAAAAACAACAATTAAAAAAAACAACAGATCGTTAAATTCACTTCTTTTTCACTTCACTTTTACTTTTACTATTACTTTTTTGTTCTATTTCTTCTCATTCTCAAAAGGGTTTTCTTAATCGTATCAATTATCTTAATTATATTTATTCATTATATATTAATTATATTAATTTATTACAATTAATTCATTTCAATTCTTTATAATTTAATATATTCTAATATTATTCTTATTTGTTTTTATCGCTTCTCAAAAGAAATCTCATTTTCTTTCATTTCTTTAATCAATTCAAGAATAATTCTCAAATAAACAATTTAGTTTATTTTTCTTCTAATAAAATTATATATCTCAATATAATATATCAAATATAACAAAGATAATATATCTCAATATAATAATACAATAATATAATATAATAATAAATTCACAAAATGAGAGAAATTGTATGTCAATTAATATGTTTTTTTATATGTATTCAAACATTCCTATTCATATTTGAGTTTCAACTAATCAATCAACTAATCAATCAATTAGTTGATAGATTGATTGTTTGATTGAGCAAAGAAATCTTTATCAATTTCAGTTATACTAACTTTAAAATTCTTCTTTTGTTTTATCTTTTTTATTTAGATTCATATATCAGCTGGTCAATGTGGTAATCAAATTGTATGTATTATTTCAATCATTTCAATGTCTTTTGTCATTTTATACTTTGGCGCTTAATTCAATTTTTATTATTGATTAAATCATTAACTTATTTACTAACAATTTATTAAAAATTATCTAAAGGGTGCAGCATTTTGGCAAACAATTTGTGGTGAACATGGTCTTGATAATTCTGGTCAAAATCAAGGTGCAAATGATATTCAAAAATCTCGTTTAAATGTTTATTTTAACGAAGCTTCAAGTGGTAAATATGTTCCTCGTGCTGTATTAGTAGATTTAGAACCTGGTACCATTGATGCTGTTCGTTCTTCAACAATTGGTAATTTATTTAGACCTGATAATATGATATTTGGTCAATCTTCTGCTGGTAATGTTTGGGCAAAAGGTCATTATACTGAAGGTGCTGAATTAGTTGATTCTGTTCTTGATATTGTTCGTCGTGAAGCCGAAGGTTGTGATTCTTTACAAGGTTTTCAAATAACTCATTCTTTAGGTGGTGGTACTGGTTCTGGTATGGGTACTTTATTAATTTCAAAAATACGTGAAGAATTTCCTGATCGTATGATGGCAACTTTTTCTGTTGTACCATCTCCAAAAGTTTCTGATACTGTTGTTGAACCATATAATGCAACTTTATCAATTCATCAATTAGTTGAAAATTCTGATGAAACTTTTTGTATTGATAATGAAGCTTTACATGATATATGTTTGAATACTTTGAAATTACAACAACCTTCATATGAAGATTATAATCATTTAGTATCTTCTGTTATGAGTGGTATTACAACTTCATTACGTTATCCTGGTCAATTAAATTCAGATTTACGTAAATTAGCTGTTAATTTAGTTCCATTTCCACGTTTACATTTTTTTATGGTTGGTTATGCTCCTTTAACTGCTATGGGTTCTCAATCTTTTAGAGCTTTATCTGTACCAGAATTAACTCAACAAATGTTTGATGCAAAAAATATGATGGCTGCTTCTGATCCAAGAAATGGTCGTTATTTAACTGTTGCTGCTTTCTTTCGTGGTAAAGTATCTGTTAAAGAAGTTGAAGATGAAATGCATAAAGTTCAAACTAAAAATTCTTCTCAATTTGTTGAATGGATTCCAAATAATGTACAAACTGCTGTTTGTTCTGTTCCTCCAAAAGGTCTTGATATGAGTGCAACTTTCATTGGTAATTCAACTTCTATTCAAGAATTGTTTAAACGTGTTGGTGATCAATTTAGTGCAATGTTTAGAAGAAAAGCTTTCTTACATTGGTATACTTCTGAAGGTATGGATGAAATGGAATTTACTGAAGCTGAATCAAATATGAATGATTTAGTAGCTGAATATCAACAATATCAAGAAGCTGGAATTGATGATGAAGAAATTGATTTCGCTGAAGAAGGTGCTTATGAAGATAGAATGGAATAATCAAATTTTTTTTAAAATCTTATTTTTATTTTTTAGGAATTTAAAAATTTGTTAGAAAACAGTTACTTTCATATGATTTGATCAATTGCAATCATTATGGTATTTTTTTGGGATTTTATTTTTTTTTCAACAAATTTTGCCTTACCTTAATTTTTAATGTTTTTGCTTTTGAAACTTATCATAAGAAATAACTTTTTTTTAACTTTTTCAAAATCTTTCATTTGTAATACATTCATTTTTGAAAATTTAATGATGGTTTTTATCTTGATACCTGTTCTATTATTATATAAATATTGGAAATATAACTTTATTATTTACATATATTTTGCTTGCTTTCTTAATATTTTGTTTTTTCATTTATCTATCTTTTTTTTTCTTTAACGTATTGGTGTTCCCCCTTTCTTCTTATTATCTTAATCTACTTTTTAATATCTTGATATTTTTAACTTTTTCGCATATTATATCTCAGTAACTATTATTATCTCTTGTCTTTTTATTTTTATTCTTGTTCTTTATTTTTTTTAGTAACTTTTCAAAAAATTTCTCATCTTTAAAACTTTTTGCTTATTTGATCAATCCAACTTCTAAGCCATTTTAATTTAATTAACAAAAAAATATAATAAATTATAATAAAATAAAATAAAAAAACAAAAAAGAAACAAACATCCTTTCAGAAGAGATAAGTTAAGATAAAAATGAATTGAATTTGAAATTGAATTTGAAAGAGATTAAAAACATTGAAAATCAATAAAAAAATGTATTATATTACTTTTTCAATAAATGATAAATTACACTAATAAAACAGCATTAACACAACCATCACGATCTGGTTCATTTGTTATTTGAGCATATTTACCCCACACAACTTTACCACCAGCAGTTACCATACCTAATTCACTTACATTTACTTCAATAATTGTACCTTTTGTTAAAACACCTAATTGAGTATACATTGAACTTTGAGGATTTTTTTTAACACTTAATATTGGTAAAAAAACAGTTACTGCTAATTCTGGATGAGTAACATTTGCTTTTTTCTGTCTTAAAGCAGTCGGTCTTATAATTCTTTCTAATTTAACAGGTTTTCTAGTAAAATTATCTCCAACAAAAGTATGTTTTGTTATCATTCTTTTCCAACTCTTCTTTTTTGTTTTTTTACCAGTTTTTATTACTTTAAACATTTCTTCTTCAGAAATACCTCTAACTCTTGGTAAAGGTACTTGAAATTTTTCAATTTTTTCTAATCTTTTTTGTTTTATACTTGAAGATATTGCTTTAGCAGTATTATTTTCTTGACGATCTAATAAATAAGTTGGTAAAGCTTCTTTATTATCATCATTATTTGTAGTTGGACCTTTAATTTTACTTTGTTCATGAGCTTTAATTTTCTTTTTCATTGAAACTTTCTCAGCATATCTCTTCTTAGCAAATTGTTTACCTCTCCAACCAGTTAAATTCTGAGCATCTTTTGAGATTTTATGGGACTCTCTTGCTTCCTTCTTACGTTTTCTTTCTTCGAAATCTAATCTTCTTCCATGTTTTTTGATATGTTGTTCAATATACTCATTTTGAGGCTGGATAAATTTTGTTAGTATTATTGTATAATATTATATAGTAAATTGGATAGAAAAAAAGGTGGTGATATCTTTTAGAATTAAAACTTACCATTTTGAAATACTATTACTTTAATATTAATACAGTTGATTGAATATAAGTAAATGAATTTTATAACTATATATATATATATATTTTAACTTATCTTGTTTTTATAATAAGTTTTTGATAATTAACAGTAGTTAATAGATTAAAAGTAGTGATAAAGTTAAGCGGAAATTCAGACGTGAAAAAAAAAATAAAAATAAAAATAAAAATATTATTTTAGATCACGTGGATAATTTTTTTTTCAAATTTTTTCTTGAATTGCTAATAAAATATTTCAAAGATAACTTTATTTGATGAAGTGATTGAAGAAATAATAAAAAATAATATTTATGAATAATATTTAAAGAAATATTTGAATAAAAATTTGTAAGAATAATAAAGTTAAGAATAGTTTGTAAAGATAATCAATAAAATTTGAAATAAAAGGAAGAAATTCGATATTTAATTTAGATCAAAAACATAATAAGAAATAATAAATAATAAAAATGTCAGAAGGAAGTTTAAATATATTATTAAAAGATATAGAAGAATCATTTGATTTAACAGGATCAAGCATAAATAAAACAAGTGAATTAATTGATTCCATGAATAAATTACCAAAATTAATTGAAGATTTAATATCAAGTGGAAAATCTAAAGAATATAGAGTTGAAGGAGTTTCATTACTTGGATTGAAAAATTCATCAATGTTATCATATTTGAGTAGTTTAATGATTATAGTATTAGGAAAAATCGAATTATTGAAATTATCATTACCCGAAGAAGAAACAGAAAAGGATGAAGAAGATAAAGAAGAAAAAATAAAAGTTACAAAAGAAATAATAAATAAAAGTGTAGAGAATACAATTGTGCAAAGAGTAGTACAAGAAAGAGGTGTAAGAAGTTTAGAGAAAAAATTAGGATATCAGTTTGACAAAATAGTGAGTGCATATCATAGAATGGAAGAAGAATCTAAAAATATGAGTAAAGATATTAAAAATGGTGATTTAAATAAAAACTTAGATCAGAATAATAGTGTTAAAAAAATCAGAAGCCATAATAATGACAATGAAAGTGATAGTGATAGTGATAGTGATAGTAATGATGACAGTGACAGTGATAGTGACGAAGACTTAAAATTAAGACCGGATGCTAAATCATTGATCAAAAATATTAAAAAGAATTCTAGGGAAGAGAAAAGTGGTAATGGTGGAGATGATAAATATAGACCTCCAAAAATATCAGCAATTGCACCACCTTCTGCATTTACAGAAACATCTAGTAAAAGCAAAAACAAAAAACGAATTCAAGCAATGGATGAATATCTTAAAGAACATGGTTCCACTCCATTAATTGAAGCTTCAATTGGATCAACAATTTTAAACCATGGTAGAGGAGGTATTAAAACAAATAAAGAAAGAGAAAAAGAAGCAGAAATTCAAAGATATGAAGAAGATAATTTTATTAGATTGCCAGATAATGTTGTAAAGAATAAAGGTAGTGGAGCTCAACAAAGACGTCAAAAAAATATATTTGGAGGTGAAGATTGGTCAATTTTTTCAAATAGTAAAGATTTTTCAAAAAATGATTATAAAAATAGTTATAATTCAAATTCAAAAAAAAGAAGAAATGGAGGATCATCAGCTTGGGATAAAGCAAAAAGACGTCGTTAAATCTATCACTGGAAAAATGGTGTGATTTGTGCTTTTGGTTTTGGTTTTACAATCCTTTTTTTTTTTCCATTGAAATGGACAATATTACAAATAAAATGAAATTAATTGTAAAATGAAACTTTTCTCTTTTTAACTCCCGATACTGTATATCTTAATCTTAACAATGCGATAGTAATAGCCGATAGTAATACTCAGTAGTAATTTTCAATACCGACACTTCTAGTAATATATTATTTAGTATTAATAGTAGTACTACTGTATAGTAATATTTCTTTATATCAAACTTATCGGATTTGAATTTGATAGAAATCGAAGTTATCTAATAATATGATATAATATGATACGACATTTAATGATAATCTATAATAATTAATTATATCTGATGATAGTCGATGATAATCTTCTATGCTTCTTCATAGTTTATTTTATTTTATGACATGATTTAATTTTTTGCACTGTGATAAAGTCTCCAATTTCTATATCTTCGGTTTTTCAACCCGAAATAAATTTTTAGATTATAGAGTATAGTACTAAACTCTAGATCTTAGATTTTAGTACTTTCTATCTATAATTTTATCAGTATTCTAATCTCATTATATTATATTATATTATATTTTTTGAAATATAGTATGATCAATTGTAATTGATTTCAATAAGTTTTGAAAAAAATAATATATAAAGACTCGAAATGTTTTCTTTTATTTGATTATTATTTTCTTTTTTATTTTATTCTTCTTATCATTATCAATCAATTATCAATTAATCAGCAATTAATTATCAATCAATCAATCAATTATTAATTTTCCTCAATTAATAATAATCTTTTATCTATATTCTAAAAAAAAACTAAATCAATTAAATCTCTTACTCAATTTTATTAAAAATGTCTTCAAGTAACCCAAAATATCCAGATTATTTACCACAACATCGTTCAATTGGTGAAGTTGGTTCAAAACAACATGAAGGTTTCTCTTTTGAAGATCCTGGTTTAAAAGCAGATCCAACTTTTCCAAATTTATTTCCAAAATCAAAAGCAAGTGTAAGTTATAAAGAATTAACTCCAAGAATTGGTTCTGTTATTGAAGGTGTTCAACTTTCTGAATTAACTGAAGATGGTTTAAATGAAGTTGCTTTATACTTAGCTCAAAGAGGTTGTTTATTTTTTAGAAAACAAGATTTTAAAGATATTCCATTAAAAAAACAATATGAAATTGTATCACATTTTGGTCCTTTACATCAACATCCTTCAATGGGTTATCCAAAAGGTGCAAATCCAACAATGCAATCAATGTATTCATCTCCTGAAGCTCCAAATAAAACTAAATGGGGTGATAGAGTTTCTTTTATTGCATGGCATATTGATCAAACTTTTGAAAAAGAATTACCTGGTGCAACATTTTTTTGGGAATGTGAATTACCAAAAAATGGTGGTGGTGATACTATTTTTGCTTCAAATACTCATATCTTTAAAGCTTTATCTCCAACAATGCAAAAATTCCTAGAAAGTTTAGATGCAAAACATCGTGAATGGTCTGAACAAGAAATAATTAGATTAGGTGCTGGTGCTAAAAAAGAAGCTTTCTCAATTCATCCTTTAGTTATTGTTCATCCTGTTACTAAAGAAAAAGCTTTATTCTTTAATGGTATTCAAACTCAAGAAATCTTAGGTTTAAAAAGAGAAGAAAATAAATGGTTACTTGATTTCTTACATCAATTACTTAAAGCTGAAGATTTCCATTGTAGAGCTCCATGGGAAGATGGAACTGTTTGTTTATGGGATCAAAGAAGTTGTTCTCATACTGCAACTTTAGATTATAATACTGATGAAATTAGACATATGATTAGAACTATTTCTTTAACTTCTCCAGGTGTTGCTGCAAGAGATGTTGAAAAATAATTAATTCAGTAATCTTTATATACTTTGTTTTTTTCACTCTCTATTGCTTTTCATTCAAATTATTTTTAATATTTTAGATAATCCTAATACATATGCTTAATATATCTTTATAATAATATTATCTAACTAAGATTGTATTTGACACTTTTTAACAACCAAAAAAAGAAATAAAATTGTTTCTTGTTCTCCTTCTTCTTCTTCTTCCTATTAAAATAAAATAACTTACTAAGAATTTCTGATTAATTCAATTATTAATCAGAGATTTATCAGAGATTTAATAATTGAATTAATCAGAGATTTATTTATCGAATTAGTTAAAATAATTATTATCCAGTAACTTCACAGATTTACTTCTTCATTTTTCTGTTGCTGTGCTCAAAAAATTCGGAATACAATTCCTGAGCATGGTTTTTAGTGCAAGAAAGCGGACAATATCCTTAAATCAATCACTGTACACGGAAAAATCTCCAGATCGTCTCCAAAATTACGTAATCGCCATTTTTTTGGCAATGGCTGAAAGAAAGAAAGAAAGAAAACCAGCAATTTTAGATGGAATTGAGTTTTGTGCTGGTGGTAAAAGAGGTTAAAGAAAAGTATTATTATGCTAATATGGAGAGCATGAATATCAAGAAGAATTTGAATCTGAATCTAAAATCAAATTGGAATTGGAATTGGATTCGGATGGCGATATTTATCCAGAAACTGGTTGAAACCGTTATTTGCGAGAGCAAGCTAAAAAGCGTTAATCGCAAGGTGTGGAAATGAGCAGAAACGTCAAATTTGAAAGAAGCTCGAAAAAGAAGCATCTCGAATAAGAAAAACAGAGAAATGCCCTCTGAAAGTCTGTAGAAATTCTAGCGAAACGATAGTTTATTTCAGTACATTTGTAAGTAGTTTTTAACTAGGCTGGATTTATGTTTATTCATAGTACAAATAGATTCTTCACTTGCTTTTGTTTTCCCTGAATTCCAAGAAATAAACTTTGAATGGAATCAAATTAGTAATCCATTAATTGTAATTATCATTATAAAAGGAATGAGATATTCTTCACTAATGATGAATTCTATTTTTCTTCAATTCAATTTTATTGTCTATTAACAATCAATAAATAATAAATAAACTTTATATTTTTATCAATTCACTTTAATTAATTATCAATTACTTATTTTTCAACTTTTTTCATCTTCAATTAAGTCTTTCTCAGATAAAACAGTCTTATTATCAGGTGCCTCAGGTTTTATTGCTTTACATATCCTTGATCAATTATTAACAAAAGGTTATAAAGTTATTGGTACTGTAAGATCAACAGAAAAAGCTGACAAATTAACTAAACAATTTACAAAAAAATTCAGTGGTTCTAAAATTCATTTATCTTTTGAAATTGTTAAAGATATTTCAGTTTTAGGTGCTTTTGATGATTCTATTAAAAATCATCCAGAAATTGATTATGTTTTACATACTGCTTCTCCATTTTCATTTGGTTCAGATTCAAATAATGATGATGCATTTTTGAAACCTGCTGTTAATGGTACTCTTAGTATGTTAAATGCTATTAAAGAATTTGGTAAAAATGTTAAAAAAGTTGTTGTAACTTCTTCATTTGCAGCTGTTATGCAATTCGATAAAGCTGGTGATAAATCTTTCATTCATGATGAATCTGTTTGAAATACAATGGATTGGTCAGTTGCAAGAAATAATGAATTAACTGCTTATTGTTCTTCAAAAAAATATGCAGAATCTTCTGCTTGGGATTTTATTAAAGAAAATGATAAAAAAATTAATTTTACCTTAACTACTGTTTTACCAGTTTATATATTTGGTCCACAATTATTTGAAGATTCTTTAGATAATAAAAATTTAAATACTTCTGCTGAAATTATTAATACTTTATTACATTCTGATCCAAAAGATGATAAACTTTTCAAAGATAATGTTGGTGTAGGTGTTGATGTTAGAGATATTGCTAAAGCTCATTTATTTGCTATTGAAAACGATAGCTCTAATGGTAAAAGATTATTTATTGCAAGTGAATATTTCTCTGATCAAAAGATTTTAAATATAATCAATAAAGATTTCCCACAATTAAATGGTAAAATTGCAAAAGGTCAACCTGATTTAATTGATTCTCCAGAAATAACTAAAAGTCTTTTCTATTTTGATAATTCAAAAACCTTAAATACAATTGATTTCAAATTAAAAACTTTAGAGGAGATGACTCATGATTCTGTTAAACAAATTCTTGATCATAAAGCTTAAAATTTATAGATTTATAAATTTTTTAGTTTTCAATTCTCTGTACTGCTGTTTATATTTTAATGTAAGTCAAAATTATTTAGATTTCAATTGAAATTTTACATAATTATAATGTTTTATATAATAATAAAAAATAAAATTTTTTGAAAGTAAGTTGATTTCCTATTCACCATTTGATGTACCCTTTTGTAAAATTCTTAAATCATTTAAAAAGATTAACAAACGTTCTTGCCCGAAATAATAATTTCCATTTTAGTCTTGTCGAGTGAATGTGATGTGCTCAACTAATACAATAGTACTTTTCGGAATCAATTTTTTCCTAATTTTAAACTGGTTTCTACAGTTTATATCTATGATGAAATATTTATTAGTTTGGAATATTTATTTTGATTTATCTAATGAAATAATAATAATGTACAATATCTATCATATTGAGAAAAATTCATTTCTTATGATATTCATGGAAGGATTTGTTTACCTTGTGCACATTATTTAGAAACTTTTCTTTAATTTTTTCATTGTTAATTAACATTATAAGCCTTCAAAAATAATTTCTAGTTATCAAATCTATGATACACATATTTTAAAAGTAAAAATATTGCAATATAAAGTCAAACATAAATGTTCATCACATACAATAATACCTTGTATTAATATGAATTGAGATATGGTTTCAATTGTCATGGAAACAGATAATTTTAACCCACATCATGATAATAATTATCGTAGTCAGCTTCTTTAAATTGGTTTTTATTTGAGCATAAATTGAATTTCAAGGTTTATTAATTTTCTTTGATTTTCATATTATTAAAAAGTTTTAAAATTTTATTATGAATTTATACTTTCCATTGCTTCTTTGATTAAATGACTACCTTTTGGATCAAGATTTAAAGCAACAGTGAATTCTTTAATAGCATCAATTTTTCTATTCAAAATCTTATACAATTGTGCTAAAAGAAAATGAACAGTTGCTTCATCAGGTGCAATTTCTTTTAATTTTTCAAATTCTATCATTGAAGCTTGATATCTTGATAAAACAAATAATAATTGAGCTTTTTTAAATAGAGCTAATGGAGCTAAAGGTTGAATTTCATTAGCTAATTCATATTGTTTTAAAGCTTCTTCTCTTTTACCTAATCTTTCTAAAACCATTCCAACACAACATGTTAAAATTACATTTAATGGATTAATTGAACTTGCTTTTCTAAAATAATATTCCGCTCTAATATTATCACCAAGATTTAAATAAACTTTGCCAATACCATATAAAGCATTATAATGTCTTGGATGATATAATAAAGCACTTCTAAAACATTGTAAAGCATTTTCATAAGCATCATTTGAAGCATGTTCATGACCTTGTAAAGTATAAGCATAAGAAAAATTTGGATCAATTTGAATAGCTCTTTTAAAACATTTTATTGCTTCTTCAGGTTCTCTAATTAAAGAAAATAAATTACCAATAGTACACCAAGTTTCTGGAGTATTTTTATTAATTTCATATAATTCATGAGCTAAATAACTTAATTCATTTTCTTTATGTAAATGCCATAATAAAGTTGAATAAATTTCCATATCTTTAATTCTTGTTCTATCTAAATTTCTAATTTTAATAAAATAATTTTCAGATTTTGAATAATTAATAATTTCAAAATTTAATTTTGCTAATTTACTTAAAACATAAATTGAATTTAAATGATTATCAGGTAATGAATTAAAGATTCTAATTGCTTTAAAAGAATCATATTTATTCATTGATTTTAAACCTTTTGCGAAAATTGAATATAAAGTAATTAAATTATTTTCAGCTTGTTGAATATTATCTTTTTTTAAAAGATTTAAAGATGATACGTATGGAATATTAATATTTGAAGAAATACTAATATCAGCTAAATTATTTACATTATTCATTATACTTAAATTACTATTATTAACATTATTATTATTGTTTGTATTAGTAATATTGATAATATTAGCATTATGATGATTATTATTAGTGTTATTACTATTTGTGAAATTAGTTAATCTTGAAGAAACTTTAGCAGATTTTCTTGCGGAATTTAAAAGAGTTGAAGATCTTAATTTTCTAGCTGAAGAAGTATTTAAAGAATTATCTAAAATATTATTTGATAAATTACTTGAAATACTATTAATTAATCTTGGTTTTGAAATTGGAGTTTGAAATTCTTTTTGAGAAGATTGTTGATCTGGAATATTTGAATTGTTTAATGAATTATTTATAGAATTATTTATTGAATTATTTATTGAATTATTTTGATTATATTGATTAGAAGATTGTTTATTGAAAAAAGTTTTTGGATTCATTGGAGGTAAATTTGATTGAGATAAAGAAGAATTTGAGAATAACATTTTTTTTCTATTTTGTAAAGGAGTATTAAAATCAGTTGTATTTGTATTATAATTGAGATTATTAATATTATTAATATTATTATTATTATTATTATTATTATTATTTGAATCATTTTGAATTTGATTTAAATTTGAATTTTGATTTGTATTTTGATTTGTAATTTGATTATTAATAATTTCAATTAAATTTTTTGGTTTAA
Organism: Ascoidea asiatica; assembly: GCA_001600695.1. Lineage (NCBI taxonomy): Eukaryota > Fungi > Ascomycota > Saccharomycetes > Ascoideales > Ascoideaceae > Ascoidea > Ascoidea asiatica. Next base: position 204,563 of record BCKQ01000001.1, on the reverse strand, counting down.
AAATTGAATTTGTTTTAATATTTATACCCATTTTAGATAAATCTTCAAAAGATTCAAATAAATATGGATTTAATTTAATTGCATTTGTATGATAAATTGCACTTTTTTTAAAATCACCAGATTTTTGAAATAATTTACCTAATAAAGAATAAATTGCAGGAATATCAGGTATTGAATATCTTGGATAATAATTTAATTCAAAAGTATTATTTAAAGGATAATAATAATCATTTTTATTAAAATTATTATTAAATTTTGAAGAATTTAAAATTTGTAATAAAGCTTGAATACCATCATTTTCTAGACCTAAGATTAAAGAACATTTTGCATAAATATATGCACAACCAATATTTAAATAATCTGAACATATATTAAAAGCAGATTTATATTTTCTTAATTTATATAAAACTAAACCATAAAGATATAAAGAATCAAGATATTGAGATTGAGATTGAGGATTTGAATTTGAATTTGAATTTGAATTTGAATTTAGATTTGAAATATTTGGATCAATTGAATTTAATTTATTGTTTAAATTGAGTTTTGTATTTGAAATAATATTATTGTTATTACTTGAATTTATGTTTATATTATTAGTATTATTATTATTATTATTAATATTATTATTTATTGAATTATTGTTATTATTTGTTATTGTAAGTAATCTTTCGGCGTTAAATTCAGCACTTTCTAGAAGATCATTATCTAGACAATACCATATCGTCGATTTCAATTGATGAATTGTATAATCCTGAACACTCATTTTGAAATAAGAAGAACTAATATTTGATTTCTTTATGATTATTTAATATATTGATATATTAATATATTGATGGTGATTGTAATTGTTATTGAAGTTATAAGTAGTTCTCTTTTGAAAAAGATTTTGCTTAGTAAAATATCAGTAGCGGTTGAAAACAGGCATTAAAGAAAGAAAGAAACAGCTCAATGGGCGTTTAGAATTGAGAGTATTCAATTGAAAAGCAAAAGAAGCAGAAGAATCAAGGAAAGGAGCACTCAGAGAAAGAAGAAGAATCAGCAGAAGAAGCAAAAGCAGCAGAGGCAGCAGAAGAAGAAAACAAAACAAAACAAAGCTTTGAAACTGAACAAAAACACAAACAGTCACGTGAATGAGATGACGCCAGAAGTACGGATGTTCTGTCGGTGTATGTAGGAGTAATTTACCTACACAGACTGTTACGGAATAAAGCATGGGTACGCGCTTGAGTGATATCCGCGGATTATCCGTGCTGATCCTAGATTATTCTAGATTAATCCGTGTTGATCCTGGGTGAATCCATTGCGGAGGCTTCTTTTTCGACCTGAGACGCGTGACAGTAATCAAAATTGCGACCAAATCGCTAGAAAATCACGCGTCAGTCACGGGTAGATCACGCGTCCCGACACCAACGCCAAAGTCGAATATAATAAAAGGGTGAGCAAAGCAAAAGCAACACCAGACATTTGCTAACCAAGTGAAAATTTACTACTCACAAACCACTCGCAAACCACTGGCAAATGAGTATTTTCATAAAGAAAGTTTTTTATTTATAAAAAATTCGTCTGTTTTCGAATAATCAATAAGTTTTAATATTCCTAAAAGGAACAAACACTGAAACGTACAATCACAATAATATCACATAGCACTTAGCACTTAACATATCCAACATATTCAAGCAAACCCACATGAGTTACAGTCTCCATAAGTTATTATTCACCAACAACCATTCAACAACCCATTGAATAACTAATCTCCATTAGCAAGTAACCACTTAACCATAATATTTATAAAATAATATATAATATGATAATCATAATAATATAATATAATATAAAGTAATATAATATAATATTACCGATACTAATAATATTCAAAGGATTAATTTCAACATGGTATTAATATCTGTATCAATAAAAGGATTTTAACTAAAATTATGATTCACCTGTTTTCTAATTTCATTATCAAATAATAATTAATATATAACTTATAATTTATTTCAACTAATGACAAAAGGGTTATTTATTTCATAACTAAATATCAATATCTAATATATAATATATAATATATAATATCTAATATCTAATATCTAATATCTAATATCCAATATCAAAAATAAAAGTGAATAATATAAAATAGAATATTCTCTCATACTAATATATTTGAAATACAAATACATTTCAATTATTAATTAAATCTACTACTTATTCTTTACCTCTCTCTAATTTGAAAAAATTTTAATCAGCAATATAAGTTTATAATTTTATAATCCTATACACTTACCTGTTTATAATATTTATAATACAAAACACAATATACAATTTATATATCATATATCATATATCATATATAAAGATATAATATTCTCCCTTTTTTAATTTCCTCTTTACTTTCTCTTTTATTCTTTACATTCTACATTCTATATTATACATTATTATTCTCACTCACTCTTTACTTTTTAAACTGTTTTATTATAAATAATAATTATTAATACTAAAGAAGAATAATATTATATTATATATATTATAAAATATATCATAGAATATATCATAGAATATATCATAGAATATATTATAGAATAATACATTAATACAACTTTTCAATAATGACTTCAACAACTTCAGAAACTTCAAGTAATTGTTTATCAACTCCAAAAGTTTCTTTAAATTTTTCTTTAATATTTAATCCGAATACTCTTGAACCAAATTTTATTAATATCAATGATGGACCATATAAAAATTTAGAATTAAATCAATTATTAAGATTAAAAAAAATTAGAAAAATTATTAAATTTTTATCAATTCAAAATAAAAATAATCAAAAATTAAATAAAAAAAAATTTAATAATAAAATAAATTCAAAAAAAATCATTAATAATAATAATAATAATATTAATAATATAAAAAATAATGGAAATTATTTAACAAAAGCTGCAATTTTAAATAATTTTATTAAAAAAAATCCATTAGATTTAATAGATTTTGAATATGCTAGTTTAGATATTAATCCAGAAAATTTTATTAAATCAAATATTGATTATGATTATTTTATTTACTTATTACAAAAAAATAATTTTAAATTGGTTCCATATGATAATGATAATAATAATAATAATGATAATGATAATAATGGTGGTAATGAAAAAATTGGTATTGATTATTCAGTTTTAAGAAAATATTTACATCTTAGTTTATTAAAGAATAGAAAGAAATCTTTAGAAGATAAAAAAAGCAGTAATAAAAAGAAGAGTAATAATAATAATAATAAAAAGTTAAGAAATAAAAGAAGAATAGTTAATGATATTACACATAATAAAATAACAAAACCTGAAACTACAAAGACTTTAATTAAACAAAATTAAAAAGTATTATATAATATAAATTCAAGTAAATTTATCATGTTATTCATGTCATTTTCATTATGATTATGATTATGATTATCATAATCATAATCATAATCATAATCAATTTAATTCTCATCTATTTTTATTATCTATTATCATCATCTTTTTGTTTTTTCATCTTTTGTTTCAATTTTTATTCACTTCTCTTTTATTTATTTATTTATTTATAAAAATGGACTTTTAGATATAATTTTAATTTTATTTTCAATTTTTTTCTTGTTTTTTCTAATCTTTTTATAATTTATATAGTGATGTTTTAATTCAATTCGATTTTTCGATAAATTTATTCAATTTAATTGTAGTTGTATTATTAAATATTATAGTAATATATAATATATATATAATATATATATATACATTTGAACTCAAATTCAAATTCAAAATCAAAAATGGATTGATTAAAGTTGTCAAAAATAATAAAATTCAAAAGTAATTACAACTAAAGTTGATTATTCAACTTCTTTTGAGTAATTTACAATTCATTAATTTTATTTACTACGTCTTTTGTTTTGAGTCAAGTCAAGTTAAGTTAACATTAACATTAAGTTAAAAGTTGAACAGAGTTGAATTAAAATTGTGGCAAACTGGAATTGGAATTGGAATGGGAAATTGTCATTGATTATTTTTTAATTTATTTATTTATCTGTATTTGTAATTGTATTTATTTGTAATATAATTGTATTTGTAATTGCATTGGGTTATATTTACATGATTGATCACATTGCTTACAGTTGATGTTATTACTAGCAATAATTCTCCTGTTACTTTCTATGTGAAAATTTGCAGAGATTCTTCGGGTTTTCTGGTTTCTATTTGATATTTCATGCTTCATTCCTTTATCAGCTGGAAATTGACCTAGAAATGGACCTTGAAATGGGCATTGAAACTGACATTGAAACTGACATTGAAATTCCTAAAAGTAAAACCCAAACCAAAACTACACTAAAAGTAAAAGTAAAAGTGAAAGTGAAAGTGAAATCGAATCCCGTGCAGGGCTTGAAGGAAAAAGAAAGAAGTGAAGTTGCTGGAAGAGGAAGATCCACAGCTCTGGTAATAGATTACAGCTCACCACCAGGAAACAAGCACAACAACAATAACAACAATAATGATAGACAACAATCAATTCAGTTAATGAAGGAATGATGAAGAGATAAAAGCAATTGATGAGTGTGATAAGAAGTGTAGCTAGAAATAGTATTAGAACAAACCTACATATGAATCAATCACAATCACAATCACAATCACAATTATAAAAATGGGAGTTAAATATTTATTATTACTATCAAGACAAGGAAAAATTCGATTATCAAAATGGTATTTACCATATATTCAAAAAGAAAAATTAAAAATAATAAGAGAATTAACTGCAATAGTTTTAAATAGAAAAGCAAAAATGTGTAATATAATTGAATATAAAGATTATAAAATAGTTTATAGAAGATATGCAAGTTTATTTTTTGTTATTGGTATAAATAATGATGATAATGAATTATTAATGTTAGAAATTATTCAAAGATATGTTGAACAGATGGATAAAATTTATGGTAATGTTTGTGAATTAGATATTATATTTAATTTTCAAACTGCTTATTATATCTTAGATGAATTATTATTAGATGGTCAAATTCAAGAAAGTAGTAAAAGAGAAGTACTTAAAAGAGTCACTCAACAAGATCAATTAGAAGAAGCTGATGAATTAAATAGTGTTTTATCATGATATACTATAATATAATATATGTATTTTATCTATTTATTTTATCTATTTAACTTACTTACTCTTTCTTGGACTCTCAATATATTTCCTATTGAATTTGTTATTTTGAATATCTTTTATATATTCTAAAATGTGACCGAATTTTATTTTCTTTCAACGGTAATTTCAAAATCGAGTGAAAATGAATCAAATCGCAGGTAAATAAAGCAAACATAAAGCAATCATAGATCATAAAGCTATATTACTAGTAAATATTTATATAAATATCAAATATACTATTATATAACATTGATAATACAAATTATATTAAAAATATATATCAATTACTTAAGAAAAGTTAAATTATTCAAAAAATGTCAGGTGCTTTAGATCAAATACTAATAGAAGATGTAAGTTATAATTATCTCCAAGATTTTTATCAATTGATTTTAAATATAAATACAATCACTAACTTAATAAAATTAAAATTGAATTTAAAATAGATTGCAAAAACATGTCCTGTTGAATTTTTAGATTATCATAGATCTTTAAATAAATTAAATAAATTTTCAGATTCAAAAAATATTAATAAAAATAATGATAATTATAATGATGAAAATAAAGAAAATTTATTAAATGATTGTAAATTTAAACAAAAAAATCTTTCAAATTGTATAAAAAATAAAGTTATTGGTTTTAAAAAAATTCAAAAAAATTGTCAAATAAATTTAAAAAATTATGAAAATTGTTTAAAATTAAATTTAAATAAAAATAAAAGTAGAAATAATTGTTTTATTGAATTGAATGAATTAAGAACTTGTGCAGAAGCTGCTGTTAATAAATAAATAATTAAATAAATAAATATCATTACATATTATCTTATATTACTCATGTTAATAATCTTTTAATATTATAAATTTACTATTCCTGTGTATTATTTTAACAAATATTATTTTAAAAAATTTATTATTCTATTTATATTAATAATTACTGTAATAATTACTGTAATAATTGTAACAGACCCCCTAATAGACTTTGAAACCCCCAAAAGTACCGAGGTCTGAGGTTATCGCCAGTTTTGTGGTTCTTTTGATTTTAGAATTGAATGAATTCTAAAAATATGAATATTTAGAATGAAAACCCATTTTCTTCTCAAGCAATACAATTTTTGTAATTGAATTTGATTCCTTCTTTTCTTGTATTTTTGTATTCTTCCTTAACATATATATTGTTTGATATTCACTTTATGAATATCCACCATTACAATACTCTCAATAGTATATTAATAATTATTCAATAGTTAATTAGTTGAGTATTTGAGTGGTTTAATTCTAAAAAACATGTGCACTTTAAATCTCATTACTCATTTACTCAATTTATTCTATTACTGTATTCCAAATATTGTATCTTTTATATTATATTTCTTCTTGATTCATGAAAAAATCGAATAGAAAATCAATCATTGCCTCGTTAACTTACGTAGATAATTAATTGAAAATCATTTTATTGTTTTATTAATAATTTTTAATATTCACTTTTATATATATTATATCATTCTAAAATGAAAATTATTAATAATTATAAAAGGGTTTTCTTTTAAATAATAAGAATTTATACTCAGATATTGTAAATCAAATACAAAAAATTGATTCTGAGATTTTAAATTATTAAATTTTTAATTGAAAATGCCGTAAAATAAATATTTCAATTAATTAATTTTGAAGAAAACAATATTTTTTTTTTTTTGAATAATTGATATTTAATAAACTCTTTGAATTGATGATGAAATTATGTTATAAAAGGAAGTGATTTTCTTCATTTTACAGTAAATAAGAGAAATATATTTTATAAATTATTATCTTTTATTATCTTATTTTCAATAAATAACAACAATAATTCACTCCTTTTGACTATTTTAATTCTTATTTTTTAATAAATTAACCAAAAAAAAAAAAAAAAACCAATACATTTCTCAAAATGCAATACAAATCAATTTTATCTTCATTATCTTTAATCTTAGCTGTTTCTAAAGGTGCAGTTATTTCAAATCTTGCAGTTGGTAGTTATACAGCAGATGTTTCTTATACAAATAATGGTTTAAAAAATTCAACTGCTAATGATACTAGTAATCCATTAATTGAATCTATTGTTAGTGTAATTTTTGAAGCAGCTGCTAATCAATCAACAACTTCAATTACTTCTGCAGTTAGTGCAACTTCAACTGTAACAACAACTTTAGTTACTTCAACTACAACTGGTGATGTTTATGAAGTTGCAGGATTTGGTAGTGAAATTGCAGAAGGTTTAGGTGATATTGCAACAAAATTAAATATTGATCTAGGTGATTTTTCTCTTCCAACAGCTGTTGCAGATGCTTCAGAAGCTGCTGAAATTATTTCTTCAGTTGCAGGTGCAGTTGCAGGTGTTTCTACTCTTGCTGGAGTTCCTGAAGTTGGTGTTGTAGCTTCTGCTATCTCCAGTATTTCTGGTATGGTTAAAACTTTACTTAGTTAATTAATCTTTCCATTATTCTTCTCATTTTAATTTTTTTTTTCATTCATATTAATATAATGAATATATTATTCCAATAATATCTTTCGCTCTTGAAAAAAGTAATTACTGTAATAACTAACATAAAAATATAAAAATATAAAAATACAATATCCATAAAAATGGTCTCCAATAAACATTTTAACTAAGAATCCAATATTACGGGTCTTCTCAAATCCATTTTTTTTTCTTGAAATCTTCCATTGACAGAGCCAAACAATTGATAAAGTTTGTAGGTGGAATTTTGATCAGGAGCAAGAAAAGAAACCGAATAACCAGAAACAAGAATTTAGTAACAGGTCTCTGTTTTAATTCGAGGTATACTTTATTCTTTTACGCTTTTCACGTGCCATTGTTTCTAGAATAATCGAGAGAAGAGAATTGCGTGGAGAAATTAGAGTAGAAAAAGTAATAATGCGTGCAATATTGCGTTGATAATAGATAATAGAAGACTTGGAAATTGAAAAATTGAAAACTCCTTATACTGGAATATTTCACTAGTTTCTTAAACTAAATATTCGAGAATAATTTAGATTATCTGAAATAATATAAATAGTTTAATAAAATTTAGACAATTAGATATTTAGAAAGTTGGATAATTGATAATTTTTAATTTGAACTTTCAAAAATCAAAGAAAAGTAATTTGAATTAAAAAAAAATTAATAAAGATATAAAATATATAATAAAAATGGTTGTAAATAATCCAAATAACTGGTATGTTGTTTTTCTTAATAATCATATTTGATTGATTGACTTCTTTCGTATTTCATTACTGTTGAAATAATTAATCTGAAATATAAAAAACAAATAAATATGTAATCATAAGCTAACAATAGTTTTTTTTTTTTTTTTTTTTTTTTATATGAAAGGCATTGGGTTGAAATGAACTGTTTACTATGGGCAAAAGATTATTTATCAGAAAAATTATTAATTGTAGAAAGTTCAAAAAATTTATCCAATTTAAATAAAGATAATAATGAAAAAATAATAAATTTCAAAATTTCAGATGTTTCTAAAGTTATTGGAGATTGTGATGTTACTCAAAGAAAAGGTAAAACTAAGTGTTTATTTGATTTAGTTATTGAATTTAAAGTTAAAACATATATAAAAAAAGAAAGTGAATCAAATGAAGAAAAAGAAGAAAATGAATTAATTTTATTTGAAAATGAAATTAAATTACCTGAATTTATTCATGATATGGAATCAAATGAATTTGAATTTATAATTTCAAATAATTCATTTACTAAAGATACAAATGATAATGAAGAAATTGAAGAAATTTATAAAAAAATTAATGAAAAAAAATTAATTAGAAGTGAATTATTACCAAAAGTTATCAAAGAATTACTTCAATTTCAAAATAGTTTAATTGATACTCATTCAAAAAACTTAACTGATACAAACAATAAATAATGATTATTGATATTTAAATAGATAATATTAAATAGATATAAGAATTAATAGATAAACTTGAAATAAAATTGATTTGAAATTGATTTGAAATTGATATATTAATGAATATGATAAATACACTTTCTAAATGAAAAGCCCTATTTTATCAACTAAAAAAGTATTTTAGAGCCCTGATGAGATGAGTAAATATTAAATTCATTATCACGTGGTCATTACGCCAAAAAAAATATTAAAAACCACGAAAAAAAATGCAACGCCACAAATGCAACATGAGAAAAACGAAACTGGCTCAGTCTCCCAAACGTGGCCAAAAGACAGGTGAAAGCGTGCCGTTGATGGGGCAGAGCTTGACTAAATAAGCTTTAGCGCTGTGTAAATGTGTATTACCATGTAAAATGCTAATAATAGAAGTGGGCTAAGTTCTTTTTACGTAGCAGACCTTCACAGATACTCTCCAGCTCACAGGCAACCATGAACCACCATCCTTGCAGAGTCTTTATCCTGAAAACACCGGGGAATGGACCTGCTCTGCGGACAAGAGAAGCAGCACTGTCTTTCTGGCGGCCTTTTCCATGGATTTCCCAGCGGTCTGAGAAGTGTGACGGAAGATGTTTCAGCAGCAAACAGAGAACAGAACAAACAAAACAAAACAAAACAAAACAAAAGAGAAAAGAAAAGAAAACAGCCAACCGGGCTAAAATTGAGTGAATGTTTTCTACCGCTCATAATATCTGACAATCTCACACAATCTCACACAAAATGCGCTACTCTAATCCAAATCTTGTCCAATTCTGCCCAATTCTGTCCTGATCTTGTCCGAATCCTCCAAATCCACACAAATCTCAACCAATTTAGAAATATTTCTCAAATAAATTTGACCACTGACGCAAAAACCCCTGAAAAATATCAACAATGCATGTTTAAATGCACGCTTTATTCAAAGCTCTTAATGAACAGATTATTATTAATAAATTTTAATTTTTACAATGAGAGTTCAAAATATCTTTATTTATTTCATTTCAGACTGATTTAGTTTGAATTGAATTTATTAAATTTTAACTTGGTCTCAAGGCTGAGAGTTAATAATTTATGAGATTTTTGGTTTATTTCCTCTTTTTTTATTCCTTCATTCATTTATTATTTCATTCTTTATTTCATAACTTCTTTGTTATTATTCATTCATTTATTCAAGAATAATAAACTGTTCAACTTTTCATTAATATCTTACTAATATTCATTCATATTATCCTTATTGTTGAATTACGTATAATCATCATTCTTTAAATCCAATTCAATCAAGTTCAAGTTCAATTCAATTAAATTTATATCGTAAAAAAAAATTCATTCACTTCTTTATTACCTTTTTTATCCTTTAAAATAACTATTAATATTCTTAATTTTTATTAATATTGTTCAACTTCATCTAATTCTAGAAAATTTTAAAAATATTATAATTATTTCAATTATAATTATAAATATCTAAATATATATAACCAATTTATGTTTTACTTTAATTAAAAATTTAAATTCCTTTTATATTTTCTTATTATCACTCGTTTTTTTAAGATCTTATATTATATTAATACAATAATATATATATATATTTATTTATATTCATATTTAAATACAAACATAATAACATAATAAATAATTAGAATAGTAATTATAATAATGAATTTAAAAAATTTATCAATTATCTTATTTCCAATACTAATAAACTTATCTCATATATCAAATGCTGATAAAATAAATAATAATAATCAAATAATACTTCAGAATGATCAATCTGATAATCAACAGCATGATCAAACCAATGATCAACTGATTGGAACTATAGTAGATAATCAAATAGATAATAAACTAGATAATGATAATAATAATGATAATAATGATAACAAAAATGATAATGAACAACAGATATCATCTATCAATAGAGTTACCGATCCAGAAACTGAAATTTATACTTATTTCGGTTGTTATTCTTTAATTTCAATTGAAAATTTAATAAGGAATGATCATATCTATCAATTAAATCAAGATGAAGACATTATTCAAGAAGACACTCAAGAAGATATTCAAGAAGATATTCAAGAAGATAATCAAGAAAATGTTGAAGAAATTGAAAATAATAATGAAAAAAAAATTAAAAATTCAAATGATTATTTAATATCTTGCATATATTCATGTTCTTTAGATAATAACTATAATAATTATATTGCCTTTAATAATTTTAATATTCAATGTTATTGTAATTTAACTGATTCTGATATAAATTTAAATCAAGTTTTTCAAAATTCTTATTGTTATATTTTTGATTTAAATATTAATAATATCTCAAATGTTTCAATTGATAAAAATTTATATTATTCAATTTATAACATTGATAATAATGATAATAATGATAATAGTGAAAATATTGATAATAATAATGATAATGATAGTTCAAAAACCAATTTAATGAAAAAAGATTCAATTCTTAATAATAATCAAAAAGATAATGAAAAAAATGAAGATATTGATGAAGATGATGAAACTTCTTTAGAAGAAATTTATGAAAATGAAATTATTAATCATATTAAAAAATTCAAATTAGTTAAATATGATGTTAGAAAAGATGTTTCAAATTCAACTGTTTCTTCATCTTCTGAAGTTCAAGATATTTCTTCTGCTCCAATTACATCCTCATCAACTGATTCAAAATCAACTTCTACTGTTGCTCCAATAACTACAACAAGTTCTTTTTCATCATCATCATCATCTTCTACTTTTTCTTCCTCAATTGAAGAAAGTTTTTCAAGTACAGATTCACCATCTTCTGAAATTATTTCAAATTCTCAATCTTTTTCTTCATCAATCTCAACATCGTCATCATCATCGTCTTTATCAACTTCATCTTCTTCAACTATTTCCTCTGCTGTTTCTGAAGAAGTCTCTGATTCAAAGTCATCTAATCAACAATCATTTAGTGATTCATCTTCTTTTATTGATTCTGAATCTTCAACTATTTCATCTGAAGATAGTTCTTCGAGTGATGAATCTTCTGATTCTGCTAGTTTTTCATCAGAAAGTGAAACTGATTCCAGTAGTGGTTCTATTACCAGTTCTTTCTCTTTTGGTCAATCCTCTTCATTTATTGCTTCTCCTTCTTCAACAATTTCATTATCCGCAACTTCAACTTCAAGTTCATCATTATCATCATCATCATCCTCTTCATCATCTTCCTCATCATCTGCATCTTCAAGTTACTCTGTTTCAAAATTAACTACATCAAGTACATTTGAAACATCTTCTTCAACATTTATAACAATTACTTCTACTTCTACCTCAGTTTCAACAAATCAAGATGGTTCTATAGTAACTCAAGTTAGTGTTATTGAAACTGGTGAATATTCAAATGTTTTATTAACAATGACTCAAGATGTAGTATTATCTTCAACTTTATTATTAGTTCAAAGTGGTTCAAGTCATGTTAAAAAATTAAGTGGTGGAGGAATTGCAGGAATTATCGTTGGTTCAATTGCAGGTGTTTCAATTATTGCAGGTTTAATGTTCTTCTATGTTAAGAAAATTAAAAATAAAGATGAAAAGGAAAAAGAAATTAACTTAGCTACAATTGCAGCTACTATGAATAGAGATGAACGTAGTCATAGTAATGAAGAATTTGGGGTTTTAGGAAGAAGTGGAACCGGTTATAATCCTGTAAATCCATTATCTCCAGGTGGTGGTAGTGGAAGTAATTATCATGGTTATGGCGGACAAACTCCTCAATTAAATAGTACTCATGGTAGTTTTAATGGTAATAATAATGGAAATGGTGCAGAATTCTCTTTTGAAAACACTAATTCTGGTGTTGGTAATGGAAATGCAGGTTATATTAGTCATAATTCCTCATTAAATAATGGTAAAAAAATTCCAAAACTTGATGAAATCAGTGAAATGGATAAAAATATTTTATTTAATCCAGACTTAAAAGATAAAAATAAAAATTATAATAGTTTAATAGGCTCAACAGGTAGTGATGATTTATCTTCTCTTACATATGTTAATTCTCAACAACAGCAACAACAGCAACAATTAAGAGATAAAAAATATCCAAAAAGCTCAATGTCTCCTACATCTCCAGTTTTTTCAGCAACTCCAAGTATGACTCAGGTTCAAGAGTATCCAAATTACTCAGTTCCAAATCCATACGCTCCTGATGATCAAACTGTTGATAATAATAATCAAAATCAAAATCAAAATCATCATCATAATGGTGCTGGCAGTGATGTGAATAGATATTCATTTATAAGTCAGAAATCAGAGGATATCAAAGTAAATAATTACGTTGTTGATAAAGATGAAAATCCAAGAAGAGGAACTTTGGGAGATTTTAAGTCAGTTTTAGATCAAAATTTTAATTTAACTATAGCTAATCCTGATGAAGCAGAAGAAGATAGAGAAAGAGAAAGGGAAAGAGCAAGACAGCAACAGCTTGAAAACTATAATAATCAAAATAATAATCAACGTAATAATTAATACTACTAATCAATAGTGTTATTTATTTATTTATTAATTGCATAATCATATTTTAATGAATTGAATTAGATTTGTATCATTTATAAAATTTCATTATTTTTTTGTTTTTATTTGAAATTTTCAATCTTCATATTTTTATTTAAACTTTTCTATAATCTATCCTTTATTTTATTCATAATTTAGTATTCTGATTTTCTTTTATTTATTGACAATTTATTTTTTGGTTTAGTTTTTCAAACTTTTAGCTTTTGAATTTTACATTTGTTCTGATTGTTTAGCTTCTGTTTATTTTTTTCAAAGTTTTTTTTTGTTATACATTTTTTTGTTGTTTTCGATTTTCTTCTCTATTTTTTTGACACTTTCAAAAGTATTTATTATTTAATTTCATTCACTCTACATTACAAAATTGACTTACATAATTATATAAATTTTAAGTTACATATTTAATTCGATTTGTTTTTTTATCACTTTATTCTGAGAAAAGATATAGAGAAAAAAGTTAGATTAATATTTCACTTTAAAGTAACATTCATTATATACATTTAATAAAAACTTTTTTCGCTTACATTATTTCACCAACTTAAAGAAGTACTGAAAATATCAAGTTGTATTCAAACTTTAGATCCAGTATTGGAAGAAGACATATTTCCACTTTGGGCTTTTCAATAATGGTTATTAAAAGGGTTTCATTTAACCGGTCAGAAGTCTTGGCATTCTGCTTACTTCTGCAATCATGACGTTGAATTTGGTTAATTCCGGTCAATCCAGGCTTTAACGCCGGCTCAGCTGACTCAGCGCTGAAGCTGGTTTTGCGCTTAGCTTTTCAATGGAGCCTCAAAGGAGACGGAGGTGTGGGGAGAGCATTGGAGGTATTGCGTGCAGATTAAGCCCCGGCAAAAGCAGTCTCCAATTCAAGGATTATCAATGAAACACTTTACAAAAATCCGGACAACGGAAGCACTACTAAAAGCCAGGGCTAGGGCCAAGCACAGCGCAGGAACAGCGGAAACTGATCCAAAAATCTAAACCGCGCAAAAAAGTATCGGAAATGGGTAAAAACGCAGGCAATGTGCTGTATTCGTCAGCATTTGAAGCTATTTCAGTGAAAACAGAAGAAAAAAAGGAAAATCAAAATAAAGGTTGTTTCTAAAACTACGAGTGGTAAAAATAGTATTGAAAAAGTAGGTGGAAAACTAGTATAAACAATAAATGATAGACGAATGATTAATAAAAGGAAGTACATTTATTAGAAGTTTTAAATCCAAAACACTTTTAATATCTATCTAGCTTCTTGTTTATATTCTTTTCTTTTCTTTTCTACATCTGTTTTTCTTTTTTTTATATTAATACTGCTCTTCAAGTTTTACAGATCAACTCTAAATGCACTTTTCTCGGTTAATAATATAGGGGAACAATCAACTATCGCTAAATTTATCCTACTCCTCATAAATATCTTATTGTTATTAATTACAAAAATATATTAATTTTATATTTAATTTCCATTCATTTGTTACACATCATTCATAATTTCAATCATCATTCAAAATACTCAAACGAAAAGTAAGACTACTCATCATGAATCTCAGAGTTCTGATTGATTCTAAATTAAGAAAATTTAAAAAAAGTAGTTTTAATTTAAATTGTAATTTAGCCAATATTTTCTCAAAGTTTAGTTTTCAAAGGCTTGGTGTTTATAATTTGAATAAAAAAAGAGTTAAAGTATTTATTCTTTTAATATTTATATGTTTTTTTAGTGTCTTTATAAATTATATTTTCATTAAAAATGATATATCTTCGTATGATTTAATGTTAAATACTTTCAAATCAAATAATAATAAAATAGATAATACTCAGGTGAATCAAGACTCAACTAATGATAAGTCAAATGAAGCAAGCAAAGATAACACAATCTCAACTTCAAATGATAATAAACAAGAAAAACAACTTGATCAAGACAAAGAAGATTCAGAAAAAGAAAAAAAACCAGAAAAGGAAGCTAAACCTAAATTTGAATTTGATTTAGATTTTAATTTCAAACATATAGATCTTACTGATTTTGCTAATGAAGATTCTGATCCAACAGTAACTAATGAATTAAATGATACAATCAGTTCTTTGATAAATCAAAATTCATTCGATTATAAAGAAATTTTAAATTATTCAAATTATTTGCCAGTTTTATCAAATTTAAATAGTTTAGATAATTTAAATTTATTTGATAAAATATCTCAAGATTTCAAAAAATATCTAATTGAAACTAAAAAACAAAGTTATTTTAACATAATATTCAAAAAAAATCAAAGAATTAGATCTTTTTTATCTTCAAATATTTATCCATTTGATCAATTTAATAATTATTTGTCTGATTTTGATAAAACTTTTAATAAATTCGATCAAAGATTATTACCTTCTTTTTGGTTATATTTATTAAATCAAAATATCCTAAATAATTACTTAAATAATAATATTCAACAAGAAAATGAATCAGATTTTAGTCAATTAGATAATAAAATTTTATATATTTCAAAAGAATTTAAATTACCCTTTAATTGGAATTTATTATTAAATTATTCAAATAGATTAAAATCTCATCCTTTATATAATGATGTCATCAAAGATAAAATTTTGAATTGTCAAGATTTTTTGAATCTTGATCAAAATTTAAGAAAGCAAGATATTTTTGATATTTTGAAAGAAAATTGCCAAGATTTCACAAATCTGGATAGTGATAATGATGAAAATATTTATAACTTACCTTTCAAAATATCAGGTAAATTTGATCAATATACTAATGGTATTGATGGTTTGAATTATAGGACTTTATATAGTATTATTTATGGTTTAACTTCTTTTCCAACTCCAAAAAAAATTTTGTTTTTAAATATTTTAAAAAATGATAACTCAAATATGAAAAGTTCAATTTTAATACCTACTTATAAAGTTGATGATAATAAAATTAATTTATCATCTGATGATAATCAAGATCAAGATAATATAAGTATAATCTATAAATCATATTTAGATCAGTTATCAAAAATTTACATAAACGAAAATTTAAACATTTTAATTAAAAGAGAACAAATTAAAACCCAGAATTTAAATGAAAATGATTTAAAAAATAAAATTAATAAGGAAGTTAATAAGTTATTAATTAATGGTGTTTCCTCTTTTCAAGAAGTTCAAAGGTTAAATTATTATTATTCAATTTCAGATTACATAACTGATTCCCCTACTTCAAATCAAGATAATGATAATAATGAAAACAAGGAAAATAATGAAGACTTAAACAATGAAAACAATCTGGATGAAATAGATGATTTGGATATTGAATTAAATATTTTGAATGAAGATTATGATTTCAAATTAATAAAGCCTTTAATTTTGAAAAATAGTAAAAATAATATTATTAAGAAAATTGAACCTTTAGATTATAATATTGATCAATTCAATTGGAATATCAAAAATGAGTTAGAAAATTTGAGTATTTTTACAAAAGATTTAGGATTAAATAATGAAAATTTTACAAATACCAATTTTGAAAATTTAGAAATTGATAAACTTTCTTTAGACGGACATCATAACTCTTTAGATGAAGCTGCTCAGATCGAATCGCAAGCTGAAAAAGAATCTGATTCAGAGTTCGAAATTACAGAGAATTCTGATTCAACAAAGAAAACTTCTAAATCTAAAAGAAATGTTGATAATGATCTTGATCTCGAACTGATTTTGAAACGGGAATTTAATGGTGAGAATGATATGAATGAAAAAGAAGCTCTGAATGACGAAAATGAAAATTTGGTTCAAGAACTGACTGAAGATTCCAATAAAGAAATGCTTCAAGAATCTTCAGAGGAATCCTTCGATGCTGAAATTTTGATAGACCAAGATTCTTCTCAAGAGACTGGTACTGGAAATACAGAAGATTCAATAAAGGAAGAAAGTGAAAATTCACAAAAAAATGAAGAAACTAATGATATCATATTGGATCAAATTTCTTCTGAAATTGATATCACTATAGATGTCAATGAAGATGAAGCGAATTCCAAAGTTTTCCAAACTTATGATGTTGATCAAATTAACCATATTCAAGAATTGCTTTATCAAAGAGCACACTCATTTCCTTTTCTTGAGAAGAGATATTTCGGTTTACAAAGTGTTCGTGGATATTCTTTGGATCACTATGATTGGAGATTTTTTCAAACAATAACAAAAAATAATCCAAAAATTCATATGCCTATAATTCATAGATTAATCAGAGTATGGTTTAATTTATGTACACAATTTGATGTTCCAACATGGGTTAATCATGGTGCAAATATTGGATGGTATTTTAATGGATTTTCGTTACCTTGGGATTCTGATTCAGATGTTCAAATGCCTATTCAATCTCTTTATAAACTTGCAAAGTCATTAAATGATACTATAATTTATGATTATTCAGATATGGATCAAGATTTAAAAGATGGAATATTTCCTAAATTTGCTGTTGATACAAAAGCAGAACTTGGACTTAAAGGATACTATTTTGAAGTTAATGATAATTTTATTAATAGAAATAATGTTAGAAATAAATTTTTGAATCATATTGATGCCAGATTAATTGATATTCAAACAGGTGTTTATATTGATATAACTGCATTGAGTGATTTTATAGGTGGAACTCAAGATAATTTGGATATAAAAGTTGCACTTTTATCGACATATGATGAAGGTGATTTAGCCAAATTATTTAAAGGTTTACATTATAATAGATTTTTTAATGGAGTAAGATATATTTCTGAAATTAAAAATACAAGACAATCTTCAAAAGCAGATATTGTGAATAAAATAATTGAAAAAACATTCAGTCCAATAAAAGTACAAATTGATGATTATCAAGCAGATAAAATAACAGATGCTGCTACTAGGAAACAATTTAATTCTAAGATTAATAATGTTTTAACAAAAGCAATTCATTGTAAAAATAATCATTATTATAATAAAGATGAAATTTTTCCATTAGTTCCAACAATGTTTGAAAATTCATTAGTATATTTACCAAAAAATTTCATAAGAGATATGGTTGTTGAATATACCGATAATGTATTTTACCGAAGATATTTCCATAAACATAAATATTTCAAATACTTAATGTATTGGGTTTCTAAAGGAGTTTGTCCAGTGAAGTTATCAGAATATAGCGATTTATTAAAAGGGGTAACAGTTGGAGATGAGAAACCTACTTTGAAAGCAGAAGATTTAGATTCAATTGATCTTTATACTGATGAGGAGATAAAAACCAATTCAATAAGAACATCTCCATTAGAAATAAAATTAGCAAAGCTTTGTTATTATTTTAGTGAAGATGTACAAGAAGATTTCCATCATTACAAAAAATATTATCTCAAGCATAAAAAACAATTAGAATCATTATTCTCAGTTGTTGGACATCATGATATTTATACAAATTACGATGCTTTATATCATAATTACAATTTAACTGAAATGGATCAATTTTTGTATGATAAAGAGAATCAAGAGGTCTTAAGGCCAGATCCTTGGATAATAGAGAATATTTTTCAATATAATTGATTTCATGATTCGTTTAAAGATACGTCAATAATAAGAATGTTATTACTTTAAACAGATAAGTTTGCCTTTTTTTCACTAATTTTTTTTTATTCAATAATACTTCCTTTCATTTTAAATTTGGAATTATGTTAATTCTTTTATCTCAGAAAGTTTTAAAAAATAACTCTTAAAAGTTCATTGATTTTTATTCTTTTTGTCAATAAGATCCATAAATTTCATTCATTTACGATTTTTAATTTCTCTTCTTTCAATTTTTCGTTGATGATTTATATTTTAGCCAGGTTTAAAAGTGAAAGAAATTTTACTTTTTTTTCTTCTATTAATTCAAAAATACTACTTTTTATTTTTTTAATTTAGATTTACAGTTTAATTATTTTATATTTTGCATATTAAATTGCTTCATTCATAGTTTTTTGTTAATTTTGATAAAAAGTTTTTTTATGAGATTTTAGTAATTAAAAAAAACTCAATAAATCAATTATATTTTTTTCAATGCTTTTTAGAATCTCATATATTATTAGTCTTTATATCTATATATTATTTTTTTTATTATTTTTCGAAATTTCGAACCACCCATAATAATTTTTTTTTAACAAATTTTATTTGTTTACAATAATGCACATTAATATTTAAAAATTTCAATTCCAAAGTCGTTTCAATTATTTGTCTTAGACACTAGTTATCCAACAAGGAATTAGCTTATGAAACAACCCAGGATATAATTATTTAATGTTATCTTTTGTTTTGCCAAGAAGAAACGTAGCCTTAATTTTTGAAATTTACAGTCATCGAAGAACAATATTTTCTTCAAAATATATTCATTTATTAAGTTATTTATCAAAAACATGCTTGAATTGAATTAAATGAAATCACCAAACATTGCTTTAGTTTAGTTTGATGAATATAAACGTTAAAGTTACTTGTTTAGGAGAAGTGCTGAAAATGTAAGGAGCACCGTTGAATTGGCGAACAGATATTAGTATTTTTGTGACCAGGTTTGTGGATGGCATATTAACTTTAATGTTTTTATGTTTTTGTGTTTTTGTTGTCAAAAGAAATAAAAACATTGTTTATTGAAAAGATTAAAGGAAATAAAAAAATAAAGAGAAAAAAATTTCAAAGAAGAGAAGCACAAAATGGAAGCCAGACAAGGAACGTGAAACACTATCAGCTGAGCAAGGTCCCAATAATGCCTGCAACACTGGCCACTGCTGTGGCTACCAGGCCAATCTGAGGTTGTCCAGCGAGAGTTGAGATTCCTGCCACTGCTGCTGCCACTGTCGAAACAACTTCTGCTGCCTCTGCTGCATCTGCCACTGCTGTTGGAAGAGAGAAGTTTCCCAAGTTGATATTCAAGTCTGTGGCAATGTCTCCGAGTCCATCTGCTATCTCACTTCCAAATCCTGCTGCTTTATAGACATCCCCTGCTGTTGTAGTGGTCGTAATGAGAGTGGTTGGCATTATTGCAGCGACTTTCGTGGCAGCAGTAACTGTAGGAGTGGTGGCTGTAGAAATGTCATTTTGATGGATAAATGATTGTTGACTAGCAGCTGCCTCGAAAATTGCACTGACAATAGTATCAATAAGAGCATTACTGCTATTCGAAGCACCAGCAATATCATTGAAATAAGAAACATCCACTGTATTATTACCAAGAGGAAGATCTGAAATAACTGCTCCTTTGGAGACTGATAAGACTAAAGCTAATGAAGAGAAAATAAATTTGAATTGCATCTTGAAAGTTTTTACTATTTAATTGTTATACTATTATTGAAAGAAATAACCAGCAGTTCTTATTTCATATTTCAAGGAAATTCCACCTTCCTTTTATATCATTATTTCACCATCAAAAACAGTTCCAATTAACATCTGATTTAATAACGTCCTATACTTTTGGATCAATTACTTTCATGTTATTCCATTTACAATATCTTATTAAAATTCACACAAACCTAAAGATTCAAAAGAAATGAACAAAAATGGCTGAATGTCTTCTGATTTGTTCAAAATTACTTTTTTTCCTCCRTTATTTATCTTAATCTTAACCTTAATATTATAATAATGATTCTATTTCCATTTCTTTTTCTATTTMCATTTCTTTTTATTTAGATTATTAAATAAAGATACAAGATTCGATCAATAAAAGTTTATAATATAATCAACGTGTTTGATTATGGAAAATACTCTGACTTGAGTTATTTTTTTTTTCCCCACAAGCTTTTCAATTCAATTCCAAATTTAGACTACAAATTTTCTAAAAAAGTTTTTGGTAATGATATCTACAAAAATTTAGTTTTTTTTTTAACAAATATTATTTTTTTCAATTACATTCAAGCATATATATGTAAAAGTTCTTATTATTGTAATATTTTGTTAAATATTTTTAGGTTCAGTTGGATTTTCAGAAAAATTGAATTTCTAGCTATTTAATTCAATTATCCAATTAATCTATAATTCATTGAAATATAATAGCGTACTAAAAACCCATATACCATCTTTTTCTTCAAAAATAATTTTAAGATAAGAAAAGAAAAAAAAAATCATATGGAGCCAAAATGTTAAAAAACTTGAATTTTTTCTTCTTTTGAGTTTTAAATTTATTTAATTTATTTAATATTTTCAAATGATGTAAAAATTACGTTATCCATTTTTTTTTTTTTGAACTAATTGCAACGCTTTTCAATCTTTTCTTTTTAATATCTACTAGATTTTGATACCTTTTGCTTTAAATGTCTATACAAACATGTCTATAAGTTCATTATTATTGAACTGTTTCAAAGCAAATAATCTATTTGTATGGTCAAATACTTTACCTGGTTATATTTACTTCCACTACTTTAAACAGTAATAAGGTGTATTTGATTATATTCTTTTGTGAACTAAAATTCCTAGCAAAACTTAACAAACTGTTCTTTCGTTAAATGAACCTTACAAGAAGTACTTCTTCATTAAAAAATAGTTCTTTTTTTTTGACTTCCTGTATTTGTTTAATTTTAATATAATTTTACTACCTTGATTTTTTTTGGGTTGCGATGCTTCAACAACTGAACGGTGAAAGAAATTACAGATAACTAGTTATTTCCCCAGAAGGGTCTAGATTTATACAATTCAGTCAAAGTACAAGTATAATTGAGCTTCAATTTAAAATTATATAAGAATTTGGTTGAACAATATTAAACTGTTAAATTGATATCAATCAAATATGTTAAATACGGTAGCCGAATTGAAACAAATTATCAAAGAATATAAATCATTTTTTGAAAGATTTGAATTAGACTCCAATTCAAGTTGCTTGAAGGATGAAAGCTTAAATGATTCTCAAAGTTGGATTCTTGTTAGAACTTTCGAAGGAAAAAATTATAATGTTTTTTTAAGTGATTCGGGATGGTCTGCCCTCAACATAGATGATAATATAAACAAAGATGTTAAAAGTGTTGAGTGTGAATTTTTTGATTCTTTTGAGAATCTTTTTATGAATATTTCAGAATCGTTCGCTAAACGGTGGTTTGAATCGGTATCAAATACATTGGAGCTGGAAACGTAAAAAAAGCAGAACCCCATTTTGTTAACTATCATTGAAATCTGTATGTTAAGATAATTCACTTCAAGGACGTTCTCAATGAAAATTTTAATGGTCCTAATTAAGAACACTTTTACAATGAAGGAAATCAAATGATTGTTATTAGTTACAGTTAATCCCTTTAGAATTGTTTAAGATTTTTAATGTTTATTATATTTATTATTAATCAAAGTTTGATCAAATATACATAACATATTTAACTTTACATTTTTGAGTTAAAATAAACTACAAATAAATCACATAAATGATCATAAAATATAGAAAAAAAAACAGTTGTTTACAGATATTATAGGGATTGATGATATTGATTCGTTAATATATAATTAATTAAATAATCTAATCAGCAGTTTTTTGAGTACCACGTAATAAACCAGTTCTTCTAGCAGCAATAAGACCTGCTTTTTGACCTGGAACAGCACCTCTAGAAATAGTAGAAGCTTTACCAATATGTTGATGGTTACCACCACCATGAGGATGATCAACTGGATTCATTGCTACACCTCTAGTTTTTGGCCATGAATTTCTTTTAACTTTATATTTATGGAAAGCATTACCTGCTTTTAATAATGGTTTATCAACTCTACCACCACCAGCTACAACACCAATGACACCTCTTGCATTTGAAGAAAGAATTTTTTTAGCACCAGATGGTAATTTTACTCTGGTTTTACCTTCATCTGGATTATGACCAATAACAGTTACATAACCACCGGAAGTTCTACCTAAAGCACCTCTATCACCAGCATGTTCTTCAACATTTGATAAAATAGTACCTTCTGGAACAGCAGATAATGGTAATACATTACCAACATGTAATGAAGCATTTTTACCAGCATAAATAAATTGTCCAGTATACATACCTTCATTAGCAATGAAGGTTTCTTTTCTTAATTTATATTTATATGGATCTCTGAATACAACTTCAGCTAATGGTGCACCACGACCAGGATCATGAATAATGGTTTTAACAAAACCTCTGATGTAACCATGACGTTCAGCATAATCTAAAGTTCTTAATTTGGCAGCACCTTTTCTTAATCTTGTATGGGATACAAAGATAGATCCAGCACCCTTTCTCTGATTTCTAATAACACGACCTATAATTTATGAATAAAATATGTTAGTAATTTTTTCTAAATAAATTTGAAAGTGTTACGGATCATTATATATTAAAGAGATCATTCTAATCAATAAATAAAATTTTCTTTAAATTAGGTCTAACAGTTTTGATTTTTTTATATTTTTGAGACAAATTTGGATTTTGTGATTGCCATTAATTTACAAAATTCATATCAAACATGATTATTTGAAAATTGGAAATGGTGAAGTTTATATTGTAAAAATGTTTTATTTGCTTTCAGCTTTAGAGAAAAAGTGATTATTAAAAAGGATTAAAAGGAATTTTAAAGGACTTTAAGACTAGAATTATTCTGAACCCATTAAATAATGACCAATTTTGAAGTAATTATTCTACATTTTTTTGGCCTTATCAATAGTTTGAAAGATCATATCCCTATTAAACAATATATTCTTGCCTTTTGATAATTCACCGGGAGATTATTTTTTTCACCATTTCATCTTTTCTGAATAGCCATTTTTCAATGATAAAGTAGATCTTTTTAAAAATCAATAACTGCCAATTTAATTTCTGGAGTTGATGTTTGACGTACCCATTTCTATATTATTATCTGTGTTTGTTTATGGTTGAAAGCCTTGGAATATATTAGATATAATTTTTTTATTGCTTATATTTCAGTCTCTTTCAATGTACTAATTGAATGTAGATTCTGCATTTGGTGAAGGAGGATGAAAAGTATTGAATTTTCCAAATTCTAAGCGCTCGTGCCCAACAACCAACATCCAGACAAAGCATTTGCACCCGTCAAAGGCCCTTCTCAAAAGCCAAAATCTTGTGTCACATGTCGGTCATCTCTTTGTCTGAGCGATTTGATTGCGAGCACCGCATTTTTTAAAAGACTGCCTTGAAAAGAGTAAAACATGTGCTTAGCCACGAGATATAGATTAGGGCTACAATTATTTATTTAAAAAGCCCTAGCTATGCTAGCTTACGTAAAAAATGACAAATCACTGAACATTTTCTAATGGTTGTAGTGGCTAATTCTGGTGATTGTGAAAAGATTATTAGAAGTTTAATCTGAATTTAATTATGTGTGTGAATCAAATTACTATCAATATTGAAAAATTCAATTGGTTACTTAAAATATTTACTAACTTAATTGCTGATTTATAAAAATGTGGCAATATCAGATGATTAATTTCAAATCTGTTTCTCGTTCTTTTGTCTTATATTTTATTCCTCTTAGTTTTGATCTTTGCAGTGATTACAAAAAACTGCGTTCTGTATATTTAGGCTTGGATTTTATTTTCACTAAAAGTTATATTTGCTCGTAGTTAAATCCTATTTTTCAAGTATAACATTGTTCAAATGAAAGTGATTTTAATATTACTTTATTGAGACATATGCACTCATTATTTCAAAGATTTTGACATTTTTTTCGTTCAATTAATAATTGAAATTTTAGTTTTTGCATTAATGCGATGAGCATTGAATCCATCAGAAGAAAAAGGTTCTATTTATCTTCTCTCATTCTTTATATGCTATTGTAATTTTCAAATTCCTTTATAATATTAACAGGAATTTTGAAAGGTTTTCTGGCACTTTACTGGAATTATATTTATCATTATTGGGAGCATATGCTTATGTGTAATTATGAGAGTATGTTTCTGAATAATTTCCATTTTAAGATAGAAGCATAGGATTTTCCAAACCTCTTACCAGATAGGAATATCTCATCACTTAGATTTTTCCTCAAATTGCCTAGCTAAAGAATAATTCAAATTAGTCAAAACCCAAAAAAAAAAAAAAGTAATATCACAATTCAAATCAAAAAAACGATTATTTCTCTTGAAGACAAAAAGAAAAGGAAAGCTGAAGAGTAGATATAGTAGAAGATTATTAAACTCTTTCAAAAAGCTTCTTCTCAGAGTATCAATTTCAAAACTTCAATATCTACAAACAACTTTCTTAAATCATGCTTACTGTATTCAAATCAAATTTTTTTAAAGACGGTTTTAATTATTATGCTACAATGATCAAAAAAAAAAAGGATGTTAGTGTAATTTCTTTGAAATTTCTCCTAATAGCACCCCTGACTAGAACAAATCAGTCATAAAGCTGTTTTTAAAAAACAATCCTTTACAAAATTGATCTTTAAAACTACAAAAAGGCCATTTAAAATAAAAACAGAAATAATTTTTAGTTCAATTATTTTATTCTTCAGTATTGACGATTTTTTTTATTTCAAAGGGAGTTTTTTAAAGACATTAGAAAATCCCCATATTCACAGCTTCATAGTGAATAATAATGAATAAAGTCTCCGATAAACATTGGAACAAAAACTTTTCGCAAATATTCATTTAGGAATGAATCCAACCATATTATGCATTCAGGCTCAAACATATGCAGGTATTAATACAGTTTTGCCGTTTCGGCGTCTCCCTGCGCATCACAGTGGCTTAAATGCACCGCGAATTATTCTCTTTTATTAATTCATCCTTAATTTAGAAAATGTCATTTAAAACTTAACAAAAGTTTTTTCATTTGCTACGCCCAAGGAATATTCAAATTTTTACAATAAAGCGTTGATTATGACAATGAAGCGTTAATTTAATCAAAAAATATCACACAAATGTTTCATTATTTTCTTGCAAAAAAAATTACCATAACAGCTTTTAAAATGATTTATATTGTTTTTTAATCCACCCGAGCAACAAGGAATATTTTATTCAATTTCAAGATTATCTTGAGATAATACAGAGGATTTTCATTTTTACCAAGAAAAATAACTGATTCTGATACACATACTGTTCGGATTTACATGATTTTTGTTGATTTTTTAGTAGTCGACTTTGGAAAGGGCATGCTCTTAAAACAATTACCTCCATTATTGTATCAGATCTTCTTATGAAAATCTTTATTAACCGATAATAAAACATATTGTTAGCATTTCATAAACGGTACATTAACAATCAGCATGGATATTAATCTAAATGAGAATCTCGGTTGTATAACCAATAACAAATATTATCCTAGAATTTTAATTCAAATATTTTGGTATTGTAATAAAGTCTCAGGGCCCAAGATAATACAAAGAAATAACAATTAATGGTGCTTTAATTTGCAGTAAAATTTTCAAATATTACAAGTTTACTATTTTAAATCTTATTCAATTTTATTCAATTCTATATTTCCGTTTTGAAATTATTTATTTTGGTTAAATCCGAAGAAAAAGAAGTTCATCCTTTCATATCAAAAAATTATATATAAGAAGACAGAATCCTCAATTAAATTTTCAAAAATGTTTCTCTTTTCCTTCATTATTATCAATTAATTAATCAAACTTACTTAATTATACTTATTATATTATTATAAATTATTATAATAAATCAAATATTTTGCAAAAAGCAATTTATTCAATAGTCTTTCCTTACTTTTTAAACAAATCTTTTAAATCCAAAACTCATAAACTTCTAGTTTATTTATTTCTCTTTAATCTCAATTAACTTATTAAATTATTAAAACAAAATGCAATTATCTTCAGGTTTCTTAATCTCTTTATTAGCTTGTGCTAAATATGCTTTATCTCATGGTATTGTTCAAGACCTTAAAGTTGGTGATACTTGGTGGACTGGTTCTCTTCCATATACAGATCAATATACATCACCAGTTCCAGAAAGAATTGTTTGGTCATTTTTCACTGCAGGTAATGGTCCAGTTGAAGATGTTACCTCAAATGATATTGTTTGTAATGTCGATGCACAAGCTGCTGCTTTAACTGCTTCTGTAGATGCTGGTGCAGATATTACAATGTACTGGACTACATGGCCTGATTCTCATAAAGGTCCAATTATGACTTATTTAGCTGATTGTGGTGGTGACTGTTCAGATGCAACTCCATCATCATTATCTTGGTTTAAAATCGCCGAAGATGGTTATGATGCATCAACTGAAACCTGGGCTACTACAACTTTAATTGCAAATAACAATTCTTATACTTTTACAGTTCCTTCAGATATTGCTGCAGGTAATTATATGTTAAGACATGAATTATTAGCTTTACATAGTGCCTATGATGCAAGTGGTGCTCAATTTTATCCAATGTGTGCCAACTTGAAAGTTAGTGGTACTGGTTCTGCTACTCCAAGTGGTGTTTCATTCCCAGGTGCTTATTCTGCTTCTGATCCAGGTATTTTAGTCAATATTTACAATTCTTTAACTACTTATACCATTCCAGGTCCAACTGTTTATGGTTCCTCATCAACCGCCACTGCTGCTGCCGTAGTTGCTGAAAGCTCATCGGCTGTTGTTTCTTCTGCAGTTGCTTCTGCCTCCTCATCAACTGCTTCTGCTGCCACCGTTTCTGCTGCCGATGTTTCTTCTTCAGCTACTGTTGCTTCAGTTGTATCCTCAAAAGCTACTTCTTTAGTTTCTTCTGCTGATGCTTATAATGCTACATTAGAAGCTTCATCCACTGCTTTTGAAGCTGCTACTACTTCCCCTGCCGAAGAAGCAGAAACCACCACTTTAGCACCAGTTGCCTCTTCTTCTGCCGCTGTTACTACATCCGCTGAAAGTGAACCAAGTACAAGCTCTGCTGCTGCAACTACTGCTGCTTCAACCACTGAATCCTCATCATCTTCTTGTTACTCAAACTCTGTTGATTTCAACAAATGTTTAGATAAAATTAATGTTTGCATTCAATCTGCTCAAAAAGCTGGTGGATATGATGGTTCTTCTTGTGAAACTGGTCGTTCAAGTTGTAAAATGTGTTAATTAATTTTTAAAGTTATAAACTAAATTTCTCTATGAGATTATTTTCCCTATCCAATTTCAGTTCAATTTTTTAAACATATTCCAATTTTCTTTTTATTCGATTACTTTAATACAAGAATACTATTTTGTTTTACTCAAATTTTTTTTATGTAATTGACAGATTTCTATGTCGATTTTATTACCGTTCTACTTAAATTTGTAAATATTTGTTATTCAAATCAATTTGTTGCAGAATTAACAACTTTTTTAATTATAGGCCAAGCTATTTATTGTGGTGCATTGTTGAATTTGAATGACGTTGAAATTTCAATGATATTATCAAAAGAATAATTCTCTTATGTAAAATTCGTTTACTATTCTTGATTCATTTATTTTTAATTTAGATATATTCTATAATCAGAATTAAAACTATCCAGATCTTAACTAAGTCAACTCTAAACTCGTATTTTGTTACTAAGTCTTTTTTTTTGCTTCTGCATAAAACGTGCAGTTTTCACTTTTATTTCAATTATTAAATCTTCAAATACAAGCTGCAAATACCTAAATTGCTTTTCTAACAATTATATTTCCAATTGTATCAGAACAAAATCTTGAAGTCAGAAAGCATGAAGTAAATAATCCAAAAGTTAGACCATGTAAGATTTAATATCAAATTGAACTCCACAAAGTTTTTTGCCTTTGAATTAATGTGCTATTAATGAAGATCAAAATATAATATTTGAAAAGTTTTAGAGAATTTTTATTATTTAGACTTATGTGTATTTAATTTTTGTCTGAGTTACCAATTGATTGTCGGTTTTGAAATGCACTTGAAAAAGATGATACAAACTTTAAAAACAAAGATTCTTTTATTGAACAATGCAATAAAAATCAATAGGCTAAAATTATTAATTGAGATAGATTTTCTTTATTCCCAATTCTGAATATGAGTGATGATTATTAGAGGTAATTATCGGAAGAATGAGTGTTATTAGTGTTATTTAATAAAATTGTTTAAAAAAGTGTTAAATATTAAACTGTGATGGTTTTTCTATTAGAGTTATGTAGAAAGAATAAAGTTATTGGGCAGGTTCATAAAATTTGAGAATTTGAAAATAACATGATAACAAGATAACATTGAAATGAACAATCGGTGATTTTGTTTTAAAATTATCTGAAGATCAAAACAATTATCTGAAAAAATAAATCAAAAGAAATGCTTACTTGAAAAAGAATGGTAAAAATCATGTATTAAATTTGGTAATAATCAATTAGAAATAAGAGAAATGTGAATAACAAATACTGTTATTCAAATTCCATTTCTTGGTTTCAGTGAGTTGGAACTCGATTTTCATAATATTTGAGATATCTTCAAACAATATTCAATTGATTACTGAACTTCTAAGAAAGATGAATGGAATATAAAATAAAGGGATTTTTTCCATTATTGATACCAGAAACAAATTTTTTTTTCTTAATATAACAATTCTTTAAATATATTTACTATAATCATTAATATTATTAATAATATAGAAGTATTAACAAAAATATATACATAATAATCTTTGAAATATTATTTTATTATTTCAATTAGTATTATTATAACTCAGTCGTTCCTTTTACCTTTTAAAATACTTTTCTCTTTTTTTTAAGAAATTAACTTTAATTTCTTTAATAAAAACCAATTCAGTTCAATTCAATTTACAAAACAAAAAAAAAAATAATTAAATAAAAATTATTTAAATTTTATTATTCCAGAATGCAATTACCTTCAAGTTTATTTATCGCCTTATTAGGTTGTGCTAAATATGTTATGAGTCATGGATATGTTTCTGATTTAGATGTTGATGGAACATGGTGGATAGGATCTAATCCATTTCAAGATCAATATATTTCACCAGTTCCAGATAGAGTTGTTTGGTCATTTTTTCCAGCAGGTAATGGGCCAGTTGTTGATGTTTCAAATACTAATATTACATGTAATGAAGGAGCATCAGCAGCTGCTTTAACAGCCACTATAGAAGCAGGAAAAACAGTTACAATGTTTTGGACAACATGGCCATCAGGTCATAAAGGACCAACAATGGCATATTTAGCTAATTGTAATGGAGATTGTACAACAGTTACACCATCAGATTTAGATTGGTTTAAGATTGATGAAGATGGATATGATTCTTCATCAGCAACATGGGCAAGTGATACATTAATTGCAAATAATAATTCAAGAGAAATTACAATACCATCAGATATTGTTGCAGGAAATTATTTAATTAGACATGAATTATTAGCATTACATGAAGCAGAAAATCTTGATAAAGCACAATTTTATCCAATGTGTGCAAATTTAAAAATTACTGGAGGAGGTAGTGCATCACCAGATACAGTTAAATTTCCAGGTGCTTATAAAGATACAGATCCAGGAATTTATTGTGATATTTATAATGGAATTAGTACATATACTATTCCAGGACCAACATTATATACAGCAGGAGGTAGTACAGGATCTGCTACAGCAGCAGCAGTTGTAGCTTCATCATCATCAGCCGCAGTTTCAGTTTCTTCTTCAGCTTCTTCAACAATTGTCAGTTCAACTAGTGTTGCATCTACATCAGCAGCTTCAGTTGAATCAGCAGCTACAGTTGCAGCTGTTAGTACAGAAGCTACTACTGCAGTTACTTCAGAAAGTGTTTCATCTACTTTAGCTGTTTATTCTGCATCTAGTGTGGCTGTTTCAGAATCTGCTAGTAGTATTAGTTCATCAATTGTTGAAAGTGCAACTACTTCAGAAGTTGCAACTGAAGTTTCAAGTGAAAGTATATCATCATCATTTGGAACTATTGAAGCATCTTCAACTGCATATGAATCAGTTATTGAGACTTCAGAAGCAGAAACATTAGAAACATCAAAAACAACAACATTAATTTCTTCAACCTCTTCAATTGCTTCAACTTCAGCAGTTAGTTCAGAAGCTAGTTCAGAAGCAGATTCAGTTGCTGCCACAAGTACTGCATCATCATCAAGTTCATGTTATTCAAGTTCAGTTGATTTTAATAAATGTTTAGATGAAGTTAATGTTTGTATTGCAAAAGCACAAAAAGCAGGTGGATATGATGGATCATCTTGTGAAGCTCAACGTTCTAGTTGTCAAATGTGTTAAATAATTCTTAGTTCATTCTAATTATTATTCTACATTTATTTATTATTATTCTTTATAGTAATTATATATTCTTCCAATAAATTTTTATTCAATCAATTCATATATTCAGTTTTTTGTTTTGTAGTTCATAATACAATATGAAGTTTCTTTCACATTATGCTTTATCTAAATGATATTTGTATTTTAAAGTCAATAGGATATATGAGACCAGTTATTCGGTACTTTGTTTTTAAAAAATTTTTTTAAAAAAAAAAGAGGGGACCCATGAAAGTGGCTTTGTTTATGATTTTTGGAAAGTTGCGGCAAGTAATATAA
The DNA here is from genome assembly GCA_001600695.1 of Ascoidea asiatica. Taxonomy (NCBI): domain Eukaryota; kingdom Fungi; phylum Ascomycota; class Saccharomycetes; order Ascoideales; family Ascoideaceae; genus Ascoidea; species Ascoidea asiatica. The sequence continues at coordinate 172,531 of BCKQ01000001.1, read as the reverse complement.
GCTTAATGCTGGATGACAGTGTTGAGTATGAGCCCGGGAACCCAGGAGCCAATCGCACGGCGGGCTTTTGGGCGCGCTGACAAAGAGCGCAGCGAATACTGGCACTATGAATAACTTTGCGCAGATGGCGCTGAAATTGGAGGTAAACCTTGGCTTAACTAGCGTTAGAGCAGAGATAATAGCGCGCATTTAATAAATAGCGGTAGTGATAATTAACTGAGCTGACTTCAGAGCACACTCACAGAAAGCGCGCTGGAAATTGGTGTCGAAGGATGATTTTAACCCAGTTAGTTCAGTTACTGAGATTATTCAAGGTCTGATTATTTCAATATTATTGATAATAATATAACAATAGTAATAGATTATTTGTGATAAATTAATAGAAATTTAAATATAATTACATAACAATAATTTATATTCAATAATTAATATTCAATAATTAGTATTCATACTCAAAAATATATCTTAGTAATAACAAAATGGAATACTTAAAGGATTTGTTAGAATCAGTTTTACCAACAGCATATGCTGAAGAAGTAAGTAGTCAATCAATGAATTATATATTACTACAAGAATATTGTTAAAATGTCAAAATATTGGGGAAAAAAAAAGTACTAACATGAAATCAATTATCACTTTAATAGGAAGAAAAAGAAGTAGAAATCGAGGTAACTGAAGACGCCGAAGAAGATAATGAAGACGAAGAAGATGAAGATGAAGATGAAGATGAAGAAGAACAACAAGATCCATTTGATAAATTAAAAGCAGACTGTAGTGAAAGTAAATCTTGTGTAGGTTTTTTACATCATTATAATGAATGTATTGAAAGAGTAACTAAAGAAATGGAAGAACCAGATTATGCAGATAAACATTATAAAGAAGATTGTGTAGAAGAATATTTTCATTTACAACATTGTGTAAATGATTGTGCTGCTCCAAAACTTTTTTATAAATTAAAATAAATTAATAAATAAATAACTAATCAATTATGTGATTACTTATTTAAAAATTTAAATTCTCTTATTTTATATACTTCACTCTCATAACTCACAATTCAAACTAAATAAATATTTGTAGTTATAGATATACAAATTCAATATTTTATCATGGTTACTATTCTCTATTATTCTCTATTCATGATCACCTCCAGTATTACTCAAGTAATAAATAACGATAATTATTGGACCATTATTGAAAATTCACCATTTCCATTCAGATAATCTATTGGAAGGAAGGTGATACTTATTATTGGCTTCTTGCTTGCCCAGACCCGCATATATGGTTGCGGCACCACAGTGTATTAATAAGTATAATCATGTAAGATCCACCCCAATGGATTTAATAAAATAAAATCCTGATCCGTTAAAAATAAATTTTATTTCCATGCTCGGATTTCCCAAATATCCGCCCATGCACACCTACGCGTTTCTCTGCAACCACACTTAGTTCACCGTGACCCACACCGCTTTCAGCTTTCTACCACTGCCAGCCACTCCCCACTGCTGCTACCACTGCTGCGGGTCCGCCTTTTCCCTCCCATGACTTTTTTGCTGTGCTGACAATTAAAAATTTCTCCCTTTGGAAAATTATCATAAACCTTTCTTCTTTTTTCTTTCTTCTGTCTGATTACCGTTCTGTCAACTCACACTAAATTTTCTAAATTTTCTCTAACTTTTTCTTATTTTTTTTTTTCACTGATTTATTAATCAATTTAATAAATAAAATAATTTATAAAATCCTTTAATAATTTCAAATTTAAATTAAATTAAACAAAAATAATATATTATTAATCTCCAATTCATTAAATTAATCATTATTGTTATAATTTATTAAATATTTCAATCTCAAAATTCAATTTATTTCAATAAAATTCAATTGACTTTTACTTCACTTTATATTTTATTAAATTTCAAATTCAAACTCAATTTCAATTTCAAATTCAATTTCAATTAATCAAAATGGCATCCACTGAATCTCCAGCAACTGCTCAAGTTCCTTCAAAAACAGATTTAAAAACTGAATCAGTAAAATCTGAAATTCAAACTCCAACTCCAGCTTCATCTACCTCAGCACTATCTTCCTCATCATCCACTTCTTCTTCTTCTTCTGCAACTCCAATTTCTGAAATTGATTTAGAATCTCGTGTTTATGTAGGTAATTTAGATTTCAAAACTACTGAAGATGATTTAATTAATTTATTTAAAAATTTCAAAATTAATAATATTGATATTCCAAAAAGAAAATATAATGGTAAATTAACTCCAAAAGGTTATGCTTTTATTAATTTATTAACAAAAGATGATCTACCTAAATTTATTGAAGAATTTAATAATATTCAATTAAATGAAAGAAAAATTTTAATTAAAAAAGCTCATCCTCCAATTGATAGATCTAAAAAAATTATATCCAATAATGATTCTAATGAAACTAATAATACTAATATTGATAATAATAATAATAATACTAATACTAGTAATACTGATGATCAAAAAAAATCAAATAATAAAAGACAAAGATCAAAAAGAAATAAGAAATCAAAATCATCTAATACTACTTCAACTGAATCAACTTCTGCTTCAACTTCAAATTCAAATTCAAATGAATCAACTTCTGATAATGAACCAAAACCATTAAAAAAATCTGTTTCTTTAGATAATGGTACTCCTTCAAAAACAACTGTTTATATCTCTAATTTAAATTATAATTTATCAAATAAAGAATTATCTGATTTAATTATTGAAAAAGGTTATAATCCTGTTTGGATTAAAATTCCAACAAGAAGATTACCAAAAGCTATTGCTAAATCTTTTATTGAAAAAGGTAAACGAATTAAAGGTAGAGGTTTTGCTTTTATTAAATTTGAAAATGAATCTATTCAATTAAAATTCATCAAAGAATTTAATGAATTTAATTTAAATGATAGAGTTATTAAAGTTCAAGTTGCAATTGATGCAAAATCTGAAACTTCTCCTGAGGAATCTTCAACTGAAAAACCTGTTGAAAAACCAGTTGAAAAATCAATTGAAAAACCTTCTGAAACTTCAACTGAAAAACCAACTGAAAAGCCAATTGAAAAATCTGTTCCAAAACCTGAAATTTCTAAAACTGCTGCTTAATTACTAAATAATTGCTTCTTGTTCTATTTTTTTTCTCATAATTTGGCTTAATTTATTTCTCTTATTATCTTAATAAATATACTTTTAATCCTTACTTTTAACTAGTATTACTAACTTTTTCTCTTCCTTTTTTTTCTCTTCCTTTTTTATTTTTGTTTTTTTAGCTTTTCAACTCTTTCTCTTTGAATATCTACTGATTCTTATTTTCTTCCCTTTTTTTTTTTATTTGTTTATTTCATTTTATTTTATTTTATTTTATTTTATTTTATTTTATTTTATTTTATTTTATTTTATTTCATAAAAGAGAACTTAAAAGATCTGCATTTTTTTCGCTAAATTTTTAATATATTTTTTTATATTATTATTTTATCCAAATCCTTCATTTATCTAAAAGCTTTTTTATTTTTTTTACAATTTTGTTGCCTTTTTCTCCGTCTCCTCTTTTATATCTCTTTTTTTTAAAATTTTTTTTTATCAACAAAACAAACAGTATTATTGTCTTTCTATTTTTATTTAATTTAATTTGCTTATCATTTAATTTTTATTTATTATTTTGTATCCATTTTTATTTTACTCTATTGTTTGTTATGTTTTAATGAAATAAGTTTTTCAGGCTAGTTTTATAAGTATTTTTTTATAAAAAAAAAAAAAAGAAAAAGAAAAAAAAAAATTTGATTATATATATCTACAAAGAAGATAGATTGTAAAGAAGGAACACACTATTGAAATAGAATAAAGTAGAAAAAAATAAAAAAATTGAAAACAGGTTATTCAATGACTATGAAATTTTATTGATTAGAAAGTATTTATAAGATTATAAGAGAGAAATTTTGCTTTTGAGAGAAAAAGAAAAAGTGTAATAAAAAAATGTTTTTTAAAATTTCAAAATTTACAGGAGATTAAAAAAAAAATAAAAATTTTAAAAATTGTTTGTATCTATTATTTTTTTATAATTTATATAATTAAATTTTTAAATAAAAGAAATAAACAATATGATTTAATAAGTATCTTGATAAAAATCAATACCAAATTTTTCACAATATTTTATTGATTGTGTATTGATTCTATCATTTAATAAAGATGGATCTATATCATATGCATTTACTTCTCTTTTAAAATCATTTTGATCAATAATTAAATCTTGTTGAGTTATTTTATTAAGATCATTATCATTTAAAATTTGATTTTTAAATTTTATTAAAATTTCATCAATAATTGAATTAATTTGATCATTATTTAAAAATTGATTTTTAGTAATTGCTTGATATTCAATTGTATTTACAAAATTATTCATGAATTTATTAATTTTAATATAATTTAAATCATAATATAAATTATTATCTTTTGAAATTTCTCCATTTTGATTTAATTCTGATGTTTGAATATCAAGAATTTCAAGAAATTTTCTTTTTTTAAGACATTTATCAAGTGCTAAAAATTTGGTGACTATCGGTATACTATTCTCTTTTTTAAATTTGTTTGTATCTTTATTTTCATTTTCATTTTCTTCTATATTCTCTATTGGATCTTTTTCTTTTGATTCACATTCCATATTTTCTTCATTTGAAGTTATAATAGTACTTGAGTTTAATTCTATTTCATTTGTATTTGAATTATCTGAAAGATCTTTAATTTTTCTTTTTTTATCCATTAAAGGTATTTTATCACCAATTAAGTCATTAGGATTTAATATAATCTCACTTTTCTCAGTATTTATATTAATTTCATTTACATTATTTGAATTTGAATCTAAGTTTAAGTCTGAGTCTAAATCTAGACTAATTTCATTATTATTATGAGAATCATCTTGTTTTCTTTTTTTTGAAATATTTGAATTATTAAAATCTTCTATGGAAGTGAATTGTTTTAAAGAAGTTGAAAAAATTGAATTTAAATATTTTAATTTATAAATTTTATCCTTTGAAGAATGAATAACAGTTGCAGTAAATTTAGTATGTAAATGAGCACTAAACCAATTTTTTGGTTTTAAATTAAATAATAATAAATTTGCAATTGGAGAACCTAATTGTTTTCTTTGAATATCTTTTTTAAAAAAAGGTTTATTTTTTAATAAACCTTTAAGATTACCAAAATTTTCAATATATTTTGGCCAATCATGAGATAAAAAAATATCTATTTTAGAATTGAAATTTTTATTATTATTTTCATTTGAAGTTAAGAATAATTTATTATATAAAAGTAATTTAAAATAATCTAATTTTCTATAATGATAAATAGATCTTAAAGATGATTGATCATATGGTAATTTTTCAAAATTTTTTAAATAAAAATTATAATCATTAAAAATTCCAGAAATTCCAGAAATTTTTAAACCTTTATAAAAAATTACATTTGATTTACCTAAATAAAAAATATTTGGAGCTATAAACCCACCAAATTTTAATTCATTTAAATAATTTGAAGCTTCATGATTACCACCAATAAATATTGTTAAAATTGGAGCTTTTTTTTTACCAATATAATAATCTCTAAAATCACCAATTTTTTGATATTTTGTTGGAATTGAAATACAATTTAAATCATTTTTATTTCTTACACTTTGAAAATCTCCACAAATTATTAATAATTCAGGTCTTTTAATATTAAAACGTTTTACTTGATTATCTATTTCATAATAAATATGATTTAAAGAACTGTGAGAACAACCCTCAACAGCAATTTTTATTGAATCTTTTACCATTTTTTTAAAAAGCTGAAGAGAACTTTTCATTTCAATTTCAATCTTAATCTGAAAGTGAATGTGAATCTCAACTGGAAGCTGTGAAGATAATCAAACAAAAGAAAAGCACAATAACTAGCAGATGATCACCAATATATCAGTCAACACTTCTCTTCTCTTCTCTTTTCTTCTTTATTGTTGATTGTTTATTTTTTATTTCACCAAATCCACCAAATCCAAACTCAAATTTTGATTCAAATTCAGCAGCACCCGGAATAAACCCTAAGTGGTAATATTTATTTATTGACCATGTGATTAAGCCTGTATATAACCATTCATATAATTACCGGATTGGGCTTATTTCTGTTTTGGCGTCGAAACTTCCTGAAAAAACGCAAAAACATTTTCAAATTCACCAAATTCACCAAATTCACCAAATTCACCAGACTCAGAAGTGTCAGAAGTGTCAACAAATTGCCAATGCTTAAGTTTAGTGCAAATTTTGTTGTTTCTTGGTTTTAGCTCTCGTTTTTTGTGTTGCTTTTGTGAGCTTTCGATTCAACTTCTGTTTTTTGTAAGGAACAATTTGTTTTGCTTTGATTTGAAGTTCAGCTTCAACTGATGTTATTGAAGTTATCTGTTTGCAGAATTATCAGAAGTGCTCAATGTCTGGGATAATCCCAAAAATAGGACCCAGAAAACTTTTGATAAGTGTTTAGAATATACTAAATATGTTTTGTCTTTTTCTATATATGAGTTTATAATGGTTCTTTTTCTTTTTTCTTTTCTTTTTCGTTTTCGTTTTCGTTTTCCCTTTTTGGTTCGTTATTATTGTTTCTGATTCAATATTTATTTATTAAAAAAACGAAAAGTTTTTATAAAAAAAGAAAAATTTGGTTGTATTATTATTAGTGTTTGTTTTATCTTAAATTTTGACTACTTTTATAATCAAATGATTTAAAAACTAACATGTTTTTGGGTTTAATTTTTTATTTATTTCTGAAATAGTTTAATTTTTTAATTAATGAGGTTTCAAAATCAATATAAATCTATTGATAAAAAAATCAAGGAACAAAAATTACCAAAAAAAGGTGGAGATAGAAAAATTAAAAAATCAAAGAAAGAGAAATTAATTGAATTAAAAATTAAAAGAGAAAAAATTGAAGAAAATGAATTTTTGAAAAATTTTATTTTTTCAAATAAATTTCCAGGTAAAAATTCTAAAAATAATGATTATAATTTATTTAAATTAAAAAAATTTAAAAATAAAATTTTTGTTGAAATTTATGGTGGTAAAGAATATGCTTTATTACCACAAGCTTATGTTAAATTTTTTACAAGAAATACTGATTATGAAATTACTAATGATGAAATTTCTGATGATAATAATTCAAAACCAATTTATTTTAATTTCAGACTTATTATTCCAGATGCTTTAGAACATATTGAATTAAATGAAAATGAAAAAAATTTCATTCTGTCTAATAAAAAATTTAAGAGACATAAAATTGATCATCGTAATCATATTTATACTATGTGAATCATAAAATACATCCAATTCAATTTGCTTTTCTTTTCTTTTCTTATCTTATTTTATCTTATCTTATCTTAACTTTGTTAATGAATTCCGGATTAATTAATGATTAAAAAATAATAATTCCAGAATTAATGATGTTTTTCCATTTTCTGAGAATACAATCAAATTAAAATATAAAAATATTTAACAAAATATTATAATAATAAGAACTTTTACATAGATATGCCTTAATGTAATTGAAAAAAAATAATATTTGTTAAAAAAAAAACTAAATTTTTGTAGATTTCATTACCAAAAACTCTTTTAGAAAATTTGTAGTCTAAATTTGGAATTGAATTGAAAAGCTTGTGGGGAAAAAAAAAATAACTCAAGTCAGAGTATTTTCCATAATCAAACACGTTGATTATATTATAAACTTTTATTGATCGAATCTTGTATCTTTATTTAATAATCTAAATAAAAAGAAATGTAAATAGAAAAAGAAATGGAAATAGAATCATTATTATAATATTAAGGTTAAGATTAAGATAAATAACGGAGGAAAAAAAGTAATTTTGAACAAATCAGAAGACATTCAGCCATTTTTGTTCATTTCTTTTGAATCTTTAGGTTTGTGTGAATTTTAATAAGATATTGTAAATGGAATAACATGAAAGTAATTGATCCAAAAGTATAGGACGTTATTAAATCAGATGTTAATTGGAACTGTTTTTGATGGTGAAATAATGATATAAAAGGAAGGTGGAATTTCCATGAAATATGAAATAAGAACTGCTGGTTATTTCTTTCAATAATAGTATAACAATTAAATAGTAAAAACTTTCAAGATGCAATTCAAATTTATTTTCTCTTCATTAGCTTTAGTCTTATCAGTCTCCAAAGGAGCAGTTATTTCAGATCTTCCTCTTGGTAATAATACAGTGGATGTTTCTTATTTCAATGATATTGCTGGTGCTTCGAATAGCAGTAATGCTCTTATTGATACTATTGTCAGTGCAATTTTCGAGGCAGCTGCTAGTCAACAATCATTTATCCATCAAAATGACATTTCTACAGCCACCACTCCTACAGTTACTGCTGCCACGAAAGTCGCTGCAATAATGCCAACCACTCTCATTACTACCACTACAACAGCAGGGGATGTCTATAAAGCAGCAGGATTTGGAAGTGAGATAGCAGATGGACTCGGAGACATTGCCACAGACTTGAATATCAACTTGGGAAACTTCTCTCTTCCAACAGCAGTGGCAGATGCAGCAGAGGCAGCAGAAGTTGTTTCGACAGTGGCAGCAGCAGTGGCAGGAATCTCAACTCTCGCTGGACAACCTCAGATTGGCCTGGTAGCCACAGCAGTGGCCAGTGTTGCAGGCATTATTGGGACCTTGCTCAGCTGATAGTGTTTCACTTTCCTTGTCTGGCTTCCATTTTGTGCTTCTCTTCTTTGAAATTTTTTTCTCTTTATTTTTTTATTTCCTTTAATCTTTTCAATAAATAATGTTTTTTATTTCTTTTGACAACAAAAACACAAAAACATAAAAACATTAAAGTTAATATGCCATCCACAAACCTGGTCACAAAAATACTAATATCTTTGTCGCCAATTATGTGGCTCTCCTCGTATCCGAGTTTTACCGTTTATTCTTTCAAGTCCATGTTAAATCATGCTTTTAGAAGTATGTACCGTCCCTCCGCAATTTGAATACCTGTTTCCACCTGCGTGTGCCTTAACTCCGTTGCCAGTGCTGTGGGTCTTATTGTCTGGTTCCTTCCGTCCTCCTCGGCTCGATCTTTCTGCCTGTTCTCGGATCGATTCCCCTGCCATGAGTTGGTCACAAAATAGTCCGCCAGTTTTAAATTTCTCCATGATCCAGAATTAACCTTCCAATTCCCTGCTCCAAGCCAATCACACCGGGGAAAGAACTGCTGACGGCCTCAGTTTATAAGAGATAATATTAAATAATAAATATTCTTTATTCAAATAAAAACCACCTTTAACATATTTGATTAATTTATTTAACTGTATATTCATAATTTAAAAATATTAATTATTTCTCAATTACTTTCAATTTCAATTCAATTCTATTCAATTTCATTCAATTTCATACAATTTGACCACTGGGTATCCACCATTCAAATAATTATTTAATCAAATAAATAAAGAAATATTAGCCACTTATTCAATTTATTTCAATTGAGTGACATCTCCAGATTTTGAAAACTTAAAATATTTAATTATAAATTTTATAAAATTTATAAAACTTATAAAACAATCTTAATTTCCACTTTTTATTAATTTCTTTAAATTTTATTAAACTTCAATTGATTTTACTAAATTATAATTAAATTTTCATTAAATTTCATTTAATAAAAATCAAATAACAAGTCAATAAAAAATGACTGAATATCATCAATTAGAAAATGTACCAAAGAATCCAGTATGTATTCAATTTATCTCAATTCAATTCAAATTATATTCATTATATTCATTATGATATACAAATAATATACAAAATAGTATATTGATTTATCTTTATTTATTTATACGAGTGACAATCTCAATAGAAATTTGTTTCTAATGAACCCTGAGTTTACATATTCTCTTATTCTCTTATTCTACATTGACAGTTAACTATTAATTATTAGTCACTATTCTCTTATTCTTATTCTTACTTTTTATTCTCTTAATCAGATCTTATTATCCTTATCACCATTCTTATCACAATTCTTATCACAATTTCAATCAAAACTCACACTTGTCCATTAAATTTTAAAATCATATTCTCCAGTCTCAATTTAATTTAATAAAAGTTTAAATTTACTAACAATATTTATTTATTTATTTACTTATTTATTAATTTATTAGATTATTATTGTAGGTGGAGGTTTAGCTGGTTTATCTGCTGCTCATCAATGTTTAATTAATGGTTCAAATATTGTTTTATTAGATAAACAAGCTTTTTTTGGTGGTAATTCAACTAAAGCAACTTCTGGTATTAATGGTGCTTTAACTTCAACTCAAATTGATTTAAAAATTAAAGATTCTATTAAATCTTTTGAAAATGATACTTTATTATCTGCAAAAGGTAAAGCTGATCCAAATTTAGTTAAAGTTTTAACTCATAATTCTTCTTCTTCAATTCAATGGTTAAAAGATTATTTTAATTTAGATCTTTCTTTAATTTCTATATTAGGTGGTCATTCAAATCCAAGAACTCATAGAGGTAAAGATTCAAAATTTCCTGGAATGGCAATAACATATTCTTTAATGACTAAAATTGAAGAAATTTTTGAAAAAAATCCTTCAAAAGTTTTAATTTTAAAAAAATCAAAAGTTATAAATTTAATTAAATCTAATAATAATAATAAAATTATTAATGGTTTAATATTTAAAAAAGATAATAAATTATTTAAAATTTTTGGTCCAGTAATTTTAGCAACTGGTGGTTATGCCGCTGATTTTAATGATAAAAAAAATTCTTTATTAAATAAATATAGACCTGATGTAATGGATTTACCAACAACTAATGGTAATCATGCAACTGGTGATGGTCAAAAATTAGTTATAAATTCTGGTGGTATTGGTATTGATTTAGATAAAGTTCAAATTCATCCAACTGGTTTAGTAAATCCAATTGATCCAGATTCAAAATTTAAATTTTTAGCTGGTGAAGCTTTAAGAGGTGAAGGTGCAATAATGGTAGATTCAAAAGGTAAAAGATTTTGTGATGAATTAGGTACAAGAGATTATGTTTCAAATGAAATGACTAAAGTTTCAAAACCAATAAGATTAATTTTAAATTCAAAAGCTGCAAAAAATTTACCATTTCATGTTTCTCATTATAAATCAAGAGGTTTAATGAAAAAATTAAATGGTAATGATTTATTAAAAGAAATGGGTGTTTCAAAAGAATCTTTAGAAAAAGAGTTTAATAATTATAATAATTATAGTGATTATACTTTGAAAAATCCTGGTAAAACTATTGATCCTTTTAATAAAAAAATATTTCCATCAACTCCATTTAATTTAAATGATGAATTTTATGTTTCTTTAATTACAAGAGTTGTTCATTTTACAATGGGTGGTGTTAAAATTGATCCAAATGCAAGAGTTTTATCAACCAATGATAACTCAAGTGATAAAAATAATAAATTTGAACCAATTTTAGGTTTATATGCCGCAGGAGAATTAGCTGGTAATATTCATGGTGAAAATAGATTAGGTGGTTCTTCTCTTTTAGCTTGTGTATGTTTTGGTAGAGTTGCTGCAGATTCTGCTACTAATTATCTATTACAAACTTTATCAAATAAAGATTCCTTTTCATCATACTCTTCATCAACAACAGATCAAGTACCACAGAAAATTGCTATATCTAGATTAAATCAAATTAGATTACATTTAGATCCAGAACAACCAAATGATATTGTTATAAGTTTCAATGATAATATACAAAATTCTTCTTCAAAACAACAATCATCTTTAAAATCAAAGCCATTATTGAAGAGTAAGAAATCTAATAAAAAATCCAATAAAAAAACGAATAAAAAAGCAGCTCCTGTTAAAAAAGTAGTTAAAAAATTTTCAATACCAACAAAAGAATATTCAATGGAAGAAATATCTAAACATAAAACTGATAAAGATTGTTGGATTGCTGTAAAAGGTGTTGTATTGGATGTAACTAATTTTTTTGATGAACATCCTGGTGGAAAACAATCTTTAGTAAATTTTGCTGGAAAAGATGCAAGTGAAGCTTTTGAAATGTTACATGATGATGATGTTATATCTAAATATGCTGCAGATACTTGTATTGGTAGAGTAAAAGGACAAACAATTACTTTAAAAGCTTGATTTTGAATTTATTCTTTCTCCTTTTTTTTCCTTTTCAATTCTATATATTTTTATTTTTTAAAATCATCATTACATATTATTACGTATCCATTATTATTTTCTTCTTAATGACATCCTTTATTTTCAAATTGTAAGTAATTTTCAGTACATCACCAGTGGTACTTTGGATTATGTATTATTCTTTTGTAATATTAACTGTTAACTTATTTTTTTACTAAGATTATTATTATTCTGAGTAAAACTAATGATATATTTCAGAACTGGTACGCATACCGTTTTTTTTAGCGTATTAATGCTTTTCGAACATAGCCTTAAGGCTTAGATATTTAAATATACTGAGGTATTCGTAATTTTTAATTTTATTTATAAATTTGAATATATTCTGTATTCACAGTTTTATAATTACCCTATTATAAAAATGGTTACTAAGAATCATTAAGGTTACAAAAGTTATAAAAGTTATAAAGTTTAGAAAGTAGAAGAAATAAAAGAAATAAAAGAATTTAAAAGACATTGAAATATTTATTTCCCCGGAAACACAACTTAATGAAATAAATATTATTTTGAAACAAAAGTATTTTAAAAATTACAGTATTTTGGAATAAGATTGAGTTTATTGGAAAATAATTAAAGAAATTAAAAGAAAAATAAGAAAGTGAAGAAGAAAAAGAAATAAATGGATATGATATTGAGAGACTATTACGGTTATTGTTATTAAAAGAAGTGAGAATTTTGAAAAAATGATCTATTTTTAAAAAATTTAAAACAGAAGAAGAAGAAAAGGAATTGAAGAAAAAATAAAATTGGAATTAATATAAATATTGGAGGAAATGTCTTTTAAAATGAATGAATGAAAGAGTAATAACCATCATCAATTAATTTTCAGCTTAATCAACCTGTCAATCAATCAATCAATCAATCAATTAGTCAATCAATTTATTAATCAATTTATTATTTCAAGTTCTTTTTAAAAATGTATTCTCAATTATTAACTATTTTAGCTACTGCAATTTCATCAGCTTATGCCACCACATCATATATCACTCTTGGTGTTGATGCATCTGATTATTCTGATATTAATACATTCGGAATTCAAGCAAGTCATGAAGGTGCTGGAATTAATTATTTTTTTATTCAAACAACAAATTCTAGTCAAACTTTAGATTATGATGATGAAGATGGATCATTATCAACTACAGATATTTATGGAGCTAAATTACCAGCATTTGTATCATTTACAGATTTCACTGCTCAACCACTTTTACAATTAAGTGCAATGGAATCTTATGATTCTTGGTCTTTTGATAATGATGGATATTTATTAAGAAATGGAACTTCAGAAACTTATTATGCTTGTAAAAGTATTGGTGATCCATATAGTTATTCTAATTCAAGTTATGCAATTCTTTTAAATAAAGCTTCTGATGATTGTGAAGCTTTAAAATTAAAAATTGCTACTGAATATAGAGTTCTTTAAGTGAAATGAACAATTTTTAATTCTTCTTACTAAAGTATATAATTTAATTTCAATATAAATTAATATATAATTCTTTTTTAAAAACTTTTCCATTGTAGTTTTCTTTTGAATAAATTGATCAATAACAAATAAAAAAGAAAAACTTAATGAAAGACAAACAAAGAAAGAGAACAGTAAATCTAACTTTTTCAATATCTTGTATATTTCGAGAATGCAAAATCAATTGCAAATACAAATGGATATAAAAAAGTGTTTTATTTCTTAAAGCCAGAAAAGACAGTCTCGGCTATCGGAAATACGCCGGGTATTGAAATGCTCGATCTCCGGTAACTCCATCTGCGGGTAATTATTACCCGCGCTCCCGCATTTTTTTTTATTTCTCAATCAGAACGGCTAAAAATGCCCCGTTTCCCGTGCGCAGTCTCCGATTCTGTTTCATTTTTCATTTAACGGAGCTCACCGGCCCGTGATCCTCAACTGTTTTCTTCTATGGCTTTGCTTAACTCCATTCACACCGCGGTACTGCACAAGTACTACCACTATTATTGATACTGAAGTAAATGCTGATTTCTTTAAACCCGTTAAACCCAAGTAATTCTTTGTTAGTGACAATAAGAGCCTAAGTAATTGTAAGTCTATTATTATTAAATCCTTAAAGCTTGTTTAAACTTGAAAGACTACTGAATGAGAAGCAATTGCTTATTTTCTATTAGAATATTTCCATTGATGTAATGCTGATTGAAATTCAAATTACTTGATTAAAAATACATTATAAATTGAGGTAGAATCCTTTAATTTTTCAGATTTCAATTTTTATTTTTTCTGCTCATTAACACACTCAATTCAATTCAATTCAATTCAAATTAATTTAATTCGATTGTCTATTATAAAATATTTATATATCTTATTAATCTCAAGTATTTTTAATTAAAACTCAATTACTTTTCTAAAAACAAAAAAAAAAAAAAATGTCTTTAAATTCAGTTCCATATAAAAACTTAGGTAACTCAGGTTTAAAAATTTCAAATGTTATTGTAGGTTGTATGGGTTTTGGCTCAAAAGAATGGTTTGATTGGGTTGAAGATGATGAAGAAAAAATTTTTAAAATTTTAAAAAAATGTTATGATAATGGTATTAGAACTTATGATACTGCTGATTGTTATTCAAATGGTAAATCTGAAGAAATTTTAGGTAAATTTTTAAAAAAATATAATATTAAAAGAGAAACTGTTGTAATTTTAACAAAAGTTTTTCTTTTAACTTTAGAAGATGATATGTCTTGTAATTATTTAAATGCTCATTTTTATCCTCAAATGATTTCAAATAATAGATCTGGTTTATCAAGAAAACATATTTTTGATGCTATTCAAGATTCAATGAAAAGATTAGGTACTTATATTGATCTTTATCAAATTCATAGATATGATCCAGAAACTCCTGATGAAGAAATTATGAGATCTTTAAATGATATTATTGAAAAAGGTTATACAAGATATATTGGTGCTTCTTCAATGCATGCTTATGAATTTATTGGTTTACAAAATATTGCTGAAAAAAATAATTGGCATAAATTTATTTCAATGCAAAATTATGCAAATTTATTATATCGTGAAGATGAAAGAGAATTAATTCCATACTGTCAAAATAATGGTGTTGGTATTATTCCATGGTCTCCAAATGCAAGAGGTATGTTAACAAGACCTTATGTTACTCCAAATGATTCAAATTCAACAAAATCTAAAACTGTTAGAGAAAAATCAGAAGCTCAAATTATGAAATATTTTTTAGGTGATATGAAAAGTGGTGATATTGAAATTATTAAAAGAGTTGAAAAATTAGCTTTAAAAAGAAAAGTTTCAATGGCTTCAATTTCTGTTGCTTGGTGTATTGCAAAAGATTTTGCTCCAATTGTTGGTTTAAGTTCTGAAAAAAGAGTTGAAGATCTTATGATTGGTGCTAATTTAAAATTATCTGATGATGAAGTTAAATATCTTGAAGAAACTTATGAAGTTAAAAAACCATTAAGCTTTTAATTAACTTCACTAAATTATATATACAAGTATATAATTATTTCTACTCATTCTTCTTTTCACAATTAATTTTGTATTTATCTCCTTTTATCTCCACAAAAAAATAAATTCTTAAATTAAAAATATTTTTTATTAAACTTAATTTCGGAAAAACTAAATCCTATTCTATGCACCTTACTTTTAACCCGCATTCACATACATACGAATTGGATACCCGAAAAAAAACAACGACGAACTTTCGGGGTCTATTCAAACGCAATCCCTACTGCTGGTTCTGCGCTGAAGGAGTGTTATTGTTTATTGGCACCTTTGTACCGGTTTCTACTGAATTTCGTTTTTAGTAATGAGATCCTGTAATAGGAATGAGTTAACCTAAAATAATTAGTAATTTATTGATAAGTAAATAAATAAATAACTAAAATATATTAACATCAATATAAACTGAGATTAATATATTGAATATATCTAAAGAATTTGATATGAATGAAGTAATTGATGAAGCTAAATATGATAGACAATTACGTCTTTGGGAATCAACAGGTCAAAGAAATTTACAGAATTCCAATTTATGTTTTATAAATTTAAATGTATTAACTTGTGAAATTTTAAAAAATTTAATCTTACCAGGAATTGGAAATTTCACAATCATAAATAATTATAATATAATAAATCAAGATGATTATTCAAATAATTTCTTTTTAACAGAACCTGAGATTGATGGTAATGGTAATGGTAATCAAAATAATCATGATTATAATCATAATATTTTAAATAATTTACTTGAATTAAATGAATCTGTTAATGGTAAAATAATTAATAAATCTTTAGAAGAAATTTTAAAAGAAGATAATAATAATAATAATAATGAAATGTCAATATTTAAAAAATTTGATATAATAATTTATTCAAATGGTGGTAAAAATATTTTAAATAATTCATATAATGAAAATTTAATAAATTTATTAAAAAAAAAATTATTTTTAATTAATAAACCATTAATTGAAATTTATTCAATTGGATTTTTTGGAATTTATAAAAATTATTTTAAAGAACATTGTATTATTGAAACTCATACAACTCAATCATTAATTGATTTAAGAATTAATAAACCATTTAAAGAATTAAAAGATTATTCTAATAAAATTAATTTAAAAGAAAATTTAAAAAAATTTAATTCAATGGAAAAATCTAATATACCATATGTTTTATTATTAATTTATTATTTAAAATTATTTAAAATTAAAAAAAATATAAAAAATGAAGATTATATATTAACATTTAAAGAAAGAAAAGAATTTAAAGAATTTTTAATTAAAGAAAAAAATAATGAAGTTAATTTAGAAAATTATGAAGAAGCAATTTTAAATTGTTATCAAATTTCAAATGATAATAAAATATCTAATGAATTAAATGATATAATTTTTAAAAAAAGTGAAAGAATTAATTTATTATTATTAAATGATAATGAAAATAAAGAATTTTGGATTTTAGTTAAAAGTTTAAAAAATTATTTAAATAAATATAATAATTTATTACCATTATCAGGGGTTATACCAGATATGGAATCAGATTCAAAAAATTATATTGAATTACAACAAATTTATTTAAATAAATCAGAAATTGATAAAAATAATTTTAAAATTGAATTAAATTCAGTAATTGAAGAGATTAATGAGAAACTTTATGAAAATATTAATATAAAAATTGATGAAGAATTAGTTGAAAAATTTTGTAAGAATTGTAAATATTTATTAGTTCAAGAAAATGAAAGTTATTTTAATTTCAAAAAAAATAAATTTGAGGATTATTTAAAAATGGATTATAATGATGAAAGTTCATTTAAATTTAATAAAATTTATTTAAGTATAAATCTTTTCTTGAAATATATCAATTATATCAATGAAAATTTCGAATTAATTAATTATGAAATTTCATTAGAAGATTTATATTCAAAAATTCAATATTTTGAATTCTATGATAAAGAATACGAATATGAATATGAATATGAATATGTAAAAGAGGATGAAGATGAAGAAATAGAAGATGAACAAGATACAGAAAAAGATATGTATATTAATGAAATTAAGAATGATGAAATATTAAATGAATATTTAGAAGAATTAATTAGAAGTGATTGTAGTGAATTACATAATATTAGTTCATTTATGGGAGGAGTTGGAGCTCAAGAAATTTTGAAAATTTTAACAAAACAATATGTACCAGCAGATAATACAATTATTTTCGATGGTATAAAAAGTTCAATTTATAAAAAAAAGCTTTAGTTTATAATTATATAAATTATTTATTTCAAAAATATAATTAGCTCAAAATATTTTTGCTTGAAATCAGTTGTAATAGTAGTAATTTAGTAGTAAATTCGAAGGAAGGTAGCCCACCGTTCTACTCAATACGATTTGAGAAACTACTTAAAATCACGAAGGAGGATCATAAAAACGTCTCAATGACCATTTTTTGAAGCGCAAAAAACAACAAAACTTATATGAAGAGAAAGCTGAAGAACCAGAGAAGAGAACAATATAAAATACAAAATGAAAAATGTAAAAAAAACAGGTAAAATCTCTTTGTAAAGCGTGTCATCCTTATGCAGGGGCCATGCTAATCTTCTCTGTATTTGTAACAAATTGACCAAATGTCCACAAGGGACGAAAGACAACTTTTCCACCGAGTTTTGACAAATTAATCACAATTAATTTAATTAATTTAAAAGGAAAAAAGGGTAAAGTGCCGTCGCCGTGATTCGAACATTGGCAGATAAACGCAAGAGTATGTGCTTTAATACATGTAGCTGCAGTGAAACACAGATAAGACCCAATTTTCTGGTCTCGTTTGTTTTTATGTAATTTATTACGTAATCGAATATATTTCTGACGTAAGCTTTCTCACGTCAATTTCTACAGTGGTTATTTCACTTTTTGTGTTTATTAACTACTTATTAACTTGTTATTAACTTATTATTAGTTTGTTATTTATTGTTTATTTCTATTTGAGATTAGTAAGTTACTATTAACTCTTATTTAATGCCTATTTAATTCTTAATGAATGCCTTCATGATTTGATTAGTTTTCTGAATGTGAAGTAATTCATTGATTCTTCTGTGGAAAAAGTAGAATGTGCAACTAACAAGTAAATCAAAAATCCCAAGATAATATAAATAAAAATTCCAATAAATGAGAATTCTAAAATCATCGAAACTTCATTTTTAACTTTTTCATGTGTTTCAATAATTTTATTTGCAATTTTTTTCTTATTTCTATTTCTATTACCATTTCCATGTGTATTAATATTATTAAAATCATTAACATTTGAATTATATGTTTTTTCAATATCATTAATAGTAAAATATGAATTGATGATTGTAATTACATTATAAATCCAAACTATTGGTATAATTAATCCAATTTTTAAAAATAATCTTAAATTTTCTAATTTCTTATTATTATATTTACAAAATTCACATAAACATTTTTTATTTGATAGATTTACCGTTGGATATTCATCTAGTAAAATTCCTTCTGAATATCTATCAAACATTTTATCTTTTTATATATCCTTTTAGTATATTTATTTTTTTTTGTATTAATTGTATTTTTTTTGCTTTTTTAATTCTTGTTATAATCTATATCTAAATATTTTTCCAAATGTTATAAAATTGGATAATTTGATTACATTTATATAATAATTACAATTCTGAATTCTTTGATTAATAAATAAAATGAATAAAATTATTTGATTAATCCTTTTAACTGAAAATTATTTTTCTTATTCTATTATTTATTTCTTTAAACTTTCCTATTATTCAATTTTGTGTCAATTTATTTAAATAAATCTAAAATTAAAAATGAATAAAGTTTCACACCAAATTCCAATCTCTTTCCTAATCCGGACATCTCAATGGCCATATAATAATTTAACTATATTTATTTTCTGAAACTTTTATAACATTTATAGGTATTGGAATTTGAATTAAATATTCATCATTTAAAATTGTTGAAACTCGTATATAATATAATCTAGAAATTAAGCAACTTGAAAAATTTGGTAATATAGTTTCTTTAATACTAGGAATCAATTTACAATCAATTTCAATACAGCATTTCCATAAATCTTCTTCTTCTTTCTTTTCCCATTCACTACTTTTAAATCTTTCTACTTTTAAAACACTATATATATTTTTTTTAAAATATTTCATATTATTAATTGATTCAATTGAATTTAAAATATTTTTTGGAATTTGTTCTTTTTCAATTTCAGAAAATTTTGAAATTCTTTTATCAAAATTTTTAAATATCTTTTTTAAATTATTATATTTCTTAGTATTAAACAATAATTCATAATTCAAATTAATTGGTATTGATTTATTTGAAACAATTGTAATCGCAACTAAATCTATGAAAATATTTGTAAATTTTATAAAGTATTTCTTAATCTTTTCATTACTTTTTAGGAATAATTTATACTTTAGTTTATAATTTCTAACTTCTTTTTCATTATTATCTAAAAGATTTTTAATTGGACAAATATATGGTAAATTGAATCTTGGAATTTCAATAGAACATGAAAAACAATTTATTATTTCATTTATATCAATTATTTCTTTTTTGGTTTGTTTAAAAAATGAATTCAACTTATTATTATTTATTTTTTTAACTTTTAATCTTTCAATATAGTATTCATTTTTATTCAAATTGAAGCAATCTTTATCATTATCAATTTTAATTAAATTTTGATTGAAATTGAATAATTCATTCATTTTATTTTTACCATTATCAAATTTTAAATTATCATTTGCTCTGTTTGAACTTTCATTAAAAGTATATTCATTTTCATTTACTACACCATCATCATTATTACAATTACTTTGAATTTCATTCAATTCAGAAGATATATAATTAATTAACTCTTTTATTTGTTGAAAAGAAATTGAATTATTAATTTTAAAATTATTGAAAGTTTTTTTGAATTCATTTGAGATATTTTCACAAGGTACAAATCTTAAATTATATTCAGATTTTGAAGAAATAAAAAATCTATCAATTTCAATTTCAACTTTAGTTTTTTCTTGATTAATAGATGAAATTAAAATTGCATTTATAGAATAAGATATTGATAATTTATTATAATTATAATCATTAAATGAAATTTGAGAACCTGGAATATTTTTAAATGAAATTCCATAATCATTAAGATTTAGTCTTTCTTCAATTGGAATTTTGAATTGATTTATACCAAAACTTGGAGGTAAATTCAAATGATTATTAATTTTATTATTACAAATTGTATCAATATTTTTGAAAGGAAATTTAAAAAAGAAAAATTTTTTATATTTTGTTTTTGATTTTAATAATTTTGTATTTGGTAAACCAATGATTGAATTATCAAAATTAGATATTTGATTTTTATTATTTTTGTAATTATTTGAGTTAATATCAAAATTTGAGGAAATTGAACCAAGTGACCAAGAAGCACTTAAATCAATCATTTCTAAAAAAGTTTTTGAGTTTAAAACTTCTTCTTGTTCATTGGTATTATTATTATTATTTAATAAAGTTTTGGAAGTACCTTTGAGAGAAACATAAAAATTATTAAAATGAAAATCATTTGAAGAATTGTTTTCAATAATTATATAACCTTTAATTGAATCACCTGAAGTGAATTCTTTTAAAATATTTAATTTTGAATCATTTGAAGAATTTGAGGAAATTAAAGAGTCAGATAAAAATATTTGAATAGTGATATCATTATTCAAATTATATTTTAATTTACGTATATTTTCATAATTAATATTTGAAAAACAATGATCATTAATAGTATTTAAAAGATTTGAAGATTGAATTGGTTGAATTGAGTTATAAAGTATATCATTTGGAGTTATATGAAATATATTTGAAATTTCTTTTATATTATTTTTGTTATTATCATTATCATTATCGTTATCATTATCATTATCATTATCAGTATCATTTTTATAAGATGGAAGATTTGAAATATTTAAATTTTGAGAATTTTGAATTAAATTAATTTGATAATTATTTGTATTATTATTTGAAGGAATTGAGTTTATGAAATATTCAAACATTTGAAAAGAAGGTAAAATATGAAAAATGCTTAAATCATTATTATCATTTTGATTATAATCTTTTTTATTTTTTGAAACTTTAACTTTATCATTTTTTAGTTTATATTTTGTTAAGATTGATTTCATTTAGAGTATAATTTCTTTATATAATTAATATGTTTATATAACTAAAGGAAAATTTAAATAAATTTGAAAATAAAGTATAAAAAGAGAGTTCATTATTTATATAGAATATGAATGAAAAGAAATGAAATGAAAATGATGGTTAGTATGAAACATAGTTACAAAGAGTAGTAATAGTAATAGTAATAGTAATAGAGATAATAGAATAAGGGATACATGAGGTAATTAATCATGAGGATTTGTTATTATTTAGAAGATAATAAATATAATTTATATTACTGTAGATTTGAAAGATAAACAATAGAAAATAGTGGTGGGTAAAAAGGAAAGTTTGGTAAAAAGACGCTAAAAGGACCCTGCGTCAAGTCACCAGTTGAACTCCGGAGATTCCGAGACCGAGGGCATTCCGGGAACTATAAAAATATTACGAGGGTACACCGGGGTATTTCGAGGGTATATAGGGCTATTTTGATTAAAAAGTATTTGAGCCCTTTATAATTTCACGGGATTTTGAGGTTGTAAATAAATTATTGTTGAATTTAAAGGATATTTTGAATATCACGTTTTGTTGTAAAAAGACTAACAAGGAAACAATGCGGAATTGAATTTTTAGAAAAAAGAAGAAAGGAATCTTAATTAGATTATGAAAAATAATCATTAGATATGATATTAGTTTACTGAGTGATTATTTATATATTTATTTTTATAATATTTTATATTTTAAATTTTTTAAACTTGGTTTATATTTATATTTATATCAATATTAATAATAATAATAATAATTGGAAATAAGAAATATAATTAACAAAAATGGTATGTCAAACATGTTATTTGGATGCTTTTAGAGCCAGAATAACAGATGAATTTGACTTTTAAAAAAAAAAATTCTATTGAATATAATAAATTTTTTTAATAGATAAATGAATATAATACTAACTTAAATAAATACTTTATTTTATTATTTTATTAAAAAAAATAGGCACCATCAAAAAAAGTAGCAGCCAATCCATTTGGTAAAAAAAACAAAGCAAGTAAAAAAATTTCAAATCCATTAGTTGAATCAACACCAAAAAATTTTGGTATTGGACAATCAATTCAACCAAAAAGAAATTTATCAAGATTTGTTAAATGGCCAGAATATGTTAGATTACAAAGACAAAAAAAAATTTTACAAATTAGATTAAAAGTTCCACCTGCAATTTCTCAATTTCAATATACTTTAGATAGAAATACAACAGTACAAGCATTTAAATTATTAAATAAATATAGACCAGAAACATGTAATGAAAAAAAAGAAAGATTAACAAAAGAAGCATCAGCAATTGCAGAAGGTAAAAAAGCATTTGATGTTTCAAGTAAACCATTTGTTGTTAAATATGGATTAAATCATGTTGTTTCATTAATTGAAAATAAAAAAGTTAAATTAGTTTTAATTGCTCATGATGTTGATCCAATTGAATTAGTTGTTTATTTACCAGCATTATGTCAAAAAACAGGTACATCATATGCAATTGTTAAAAATAAAGCAAGATTAGGACAATTAGTTCATAAAAAAACAGCAGCAGTTGTAGCTTTAACAGAAGTTAAAGATGAAGATAAACCTGCTTTAGCATCATTAATTTCTGCAGTTGATGTTAATTTTTCAGAAAAATATGAAGATACTAAACGTCATTGGACTGGTGGTATTATGGGTGCTAAAACTCAAGCTAAATTAGCTAAAAGAGCTGCTAAAAAAGCACTTGAAATTAAAATCTAAGTAATAATTTAAATTTTGATTTTAATTTTAATTTTTAGTTGTTGGATAGATTTATTAGATTTAATAGATGATACAATGATGATCTATTGTTCAATTTGTATTTGTATTTGCATGATTGTTTGTATATATATAACTTGATATGATTATAGAATTTATTGTATCTAATAAATTTGTTTAGTTTAGTTAATTGTTAATTATTGTTAATTATTATTATTAATTTATGTATCATAGTCTTATTACTATTCTTTCTATTATCCATTAAAATACCCATTAAAACACATATAGGTATTTGAATTAAATTCTTATATAAGTGAGGCCAATACAGTGGGTCTTCTTTTTCAAACCAGTGCCATGGGTCGAAACAACTGAAACAAGCAACGGAAAACAAAGAAATGAAACCGGGACGTAACCGCGGTGGATGCCCGTCTCCGTGGTCCGGTCTGAGAAAAGGGGCAATTACCACCACTGCACTCTTATTCTCTCACTACTCTCACTACACTACTACACTACTACTACTACTACTACTACACTACTACAACTACTACTACTACTGCTACTCCTCTGCTCACTTTCTTTCTTTCTTGCCAGGGCCTGGGAATGGTGCAGGATTGTGATTTGGTTCAGCGCACGCCTATTTTAATTTATTTTATTTTATCAGCACTCACTTTCTGGTATTTATATTTATATTTGTATATTTATATATTTATATATTTATATATTTATATATTTATATATTCATACTGTATATATTTACTTATATTTCTATGGCCATTTGTATTGTTGAATCAATTATTCATGGAAATATATAAATAAATATATATATAATAATATATATCTACTCTTTAGATGTCTATATCTTTCTTTGATTATTGATTTATCTTATTCCATTTGTTTATTATCCTATCTTCTCTATCTTCTCTTCTCAGATCTAATATCTAATATCTAATATCTAATATCTAATATCTAATCTTTAATCTTTAATTTGTAATATTGGAGTTCCACTCTTCCTCATATAATTATCTTAATAATTTCAATATCTAATAAGAAATAATTCAAAAATATATAATAATTATCTAATTAAATAAAACTTATATTAATATTAATGTCGTCGTTTTTAAATTCTACTAATAATCATCACATTTATATTAATAGTCTAAATTCAAACTCAAATAGTAATTCTAATAATAATAATAATAATAACTCAAATTCAATTTCAAATACAAATACAAATTCAAATACAACAACTACTACAAATACAAATACTATCTTAAATAGTAATAATAATACTCCAATTATCACTCAACCAAATAGAAAAAGAAGTTCTTCAACTTTCAATTTCTTTCAGGTTTTTACAAGTTCAATCAATAGACAACCAAATCAATCCATTAATACAAATACAAATACAATTACAAATACAATTACAAATACAACCACTAATAATATATCAACTGATAATCATTCAAATATTCTTGTAAATAATCTAGTTAACTCAATCAATACCACCACCAATAATAATAATAATAATAATAATAACTCTCCTATTTTATCAAACTCAATCTCAATTCAAAATATGAGTTCAATTCCAAATACAAATACAAATACAAATACAAATACAACCACTAATAATAATACAATATCCACTCTTGAATCAAATAATATAAATAATATAAATAATATAAATAACATAAGTAACACTTCAAATTATCATAATCATAAATCTAAAAATGGTTTATATTCTATAAGATTAACTCCATATATAGATAGTTCATCTTCAAATTCTTCTTTATATTTTGCTCCAATTAGAAGAAAATTAAAACCAAATAATAAAATTCAAATTGGTAGATATACTGAAAGAAATAAAGATTCTTTATTAGCTTCTTCAAATTCTTCTTCTTCTATAGTTTTTAAATCAAAAGTTGTTTCTAGAATTCATGCTAATTTCTTTGTTAATAATTATGGTATTTGGTTTATAAAAGATTTAAAATCTTCAAGTGGTACTTTTTTAAATAGAAGAAGATTATCTTCCCCAAATGAAGAAAGTGATAATTGTCAAATTAATGATGGTGATTTATTACAATTAGGTATGGATTATAGAGGTGGTAGTGAAGAAATTTATAGATGTGTTAAAATGAGAATTGAATTAAATAAATCTTGGATTATAAAATCTTCAAATTTTAATAAAAATACTCATGAAAAATTAAAAAATTTAAATTTAAATTTAAATAATAATAATATTAATAATATTAATATTTCTCAAAATTTAATTACAAAAAATATTAGTAATACTGAAAATAATATTGAAAAAATTAATACAATTACAAATTCAAATTCAAATTCAAATTCAAATAATAGTATAGATAGAAAAAGTTCAGATGAATATACTGAATGTGCAATTTGTTTAGAAAATTGTAAACCATGTCAAGCAATTTTTATTTCTCCATGTGCACATTCTTGGCATTATAAATGTATTAGAAGAATTATTATACGAAATTATCCACAATTTTTATGTCCAAATTGTAGAACTGTATCTGATTTAGAAAGAGATATTGATGATGAAAGTGATGATAATGATTCAAGTGATTATGAAAATGATAATCAACATCCAATTAATAATATTTCCAATAATAATGATTTACATATTGATCATTTATCAGTTGGAATGGATCATATGAATTTAAATGATGATTTAGCTATAACACCACCTCAATAATACTTATAATCTTTAAATCTAATAATTTAATAATTTAATAAATAATAGCTTTTAAACATTGATAATTATAATTAGTTTTTTATAACTTAGTTTATTTTTCTTTTTATTACTTGTTTTTATAATTTTGTTTTATTTTGTTTATTTTATTTTACTTTTTATCTTTCTTTTGTTTTTCTTTTGTTTTTGTTTTTGTTTATTCATTGTTCATTCATTGTTTTAATCATTCTTCAAATCATTATATATATATTTATATTTATATATATATATATATATATATATAATTCATTTTTTTTAAAAAACTAAATTTACGATTCTCATTTCAAATTACTTAATAAATATAAAAAAATATTAATAAAATAACTATGAAATATAAGTGTAAATATATAAATATAAGTGTAAATATATAAATATATAAATATATAAAAAAAGATTATAAAGAAGTAAATTAATTAAGCATAAACAAGTCTAAAGATATCATTATAAACATAATATGAATCTTGATCAGGAATTAAATGAAAAACTTGAGAATAATTTTGTGGATGATCATTACCTTCCATTATTAAACTACCAGTTACCATAACTAAAACATCACCATTTGCAGAAGCAGGTTGAGCATCTAAAGTTGCAATATTATGTTTAATTTTACCAAATGGTAAACTTGTTAATTTTTCAATAATTGAATTAATACCTTGAACTTGATTTGTTTCAAATGTTAACATTGATTCATTTCTATATAAATTTGCTAATTGAGCTCTATCAGAATCAAATTGATCATAATAAAATTGAGTAAATTGTTCTAAATTATATTATTATTAGTATTATTGTTATTATTATTATTATTATTATTATTATTATTATTATTATTATTATTATTATTCAAGTTAGAAATAATGAAATTAAAATAAATTGTTTACATACTAGCTAATGCATCAAAATCAAGAGCTATTATTATTTTAATAAAATTCAATAAATTTTTATATTGGATTTAAATTTAATTGTTAGTTTTTTGAATATTAATATTATATAAAAGAAATATAAAAGAAGTGATAAATCAACAAGGATTTCAAACTCAAAGACATACACATTCTGAATTGTTTATTTATTTATTTATAATGACTGTATTTAATTAAGATTTTATGATTCAATTATTGATAATTATTGATAATTATTGATAATTATTGATAAAGACTGATTGAGACTGATAAAAAAGGATAAGAAAGTGGTAAAATTTTAAAGGATAAAAAGCAAAGAAAAGGAGTTGTATACAAACAGACAAAAGCCAGGCAGATCATGGAAGGGTCAGGTGACGTACAAGAGATACGAGGGTAAATGACCGGAAGTTGCAACGGAGAAGAAGATCCGTGTATCGGAAGTGGTGTTCCGGACACGGAGGATCAGAAGGCGAAGATCTGAGAATATAAATAAAAGAGGAAAGAAAGAACAGGAGGCAAACAGAAGAAGAAGAAGAAGAAGAAGAAGAAGAATTAGAGGAATTAGAGGAATAAGAGGAAGAGATGAGTGAATTGAGTGGTAAAGACGAGAAGAAGAGCATTGATCAGAGCATTATTCCAAAGATAAGTGAGAAGAAAGAGGAAAAAACAGATTCCTCAGATTTGCAATTCAACTTATATAAATTCAAAGCAGAAGAAGAAACAGTTGAAGAAGAAGAAGATGATGATTATGATGATAGTCAATATCAATTAACTGTTGAACAAGCAAGAAAATATCAAGATATTTTGAATAAATCTGCAAATAAAAAATCAGCTTATGTTGAAAGTAAGTTAAAAAAAGAAAGAGAAGAGATTGTAAATAAAAAAAAAATTAAGAATAGTAGTATAAATAATGAACATTTGGAGAAATTTACAATTAGAATTAAATTACCTGATAATATATTTATTCAATTAAATTTAAATTCAAATCATTATGTTAAAGATATATTTAAAATTATAATTGAGAAATTTTTAATTAAACAGGAAATTAAAAATAATGAAAATTTTAAATTTAATTTAAAATTACCACCAAATTCATTTTATTATAAATCAAATAATGATAAAAAAAATTATAAAACTCTTGAATTTAAAGAAAATAAAATTATAATTAAAACTTTTAATTATAAAGATTATATAAATAAAGAAAATAATGAAATAATGAATTTAAAATTAAGTAAAATTAATATTAATAAAAGTACAATAATTTTTGAATTATTAGATAATAATGATATAAATTTGAATAAATTAAATTTAAAATATAAAGGTCCATTTTTAATTGAAACTTTAAATAATTCAATTAAACAAATTGATATTAATGAAAATAATAATAATAATAATAATAATAATAATAGTAATAATAATTTGGTTGATGATAAAAATAAAAATAATGGTCATAAGTTAGGTGGTAATAAATTGGGAAATAGTCTTGGATCAAATAATAATGGTGTTAAAAAAGTACCTAAATGGCTTAAACTTGGTAAAAAATAATAAATTTATTGAAATATTTTTTATATGTTATTATATTATACACATTATATATATTTAAGTAGTAATTAGATTGATGTTTCTTGTTCTGATTGAATTTTCCTTATTTTATTTGGTTCAATATTATCATTGTTGTTATTAACAATATTATTATTGTCTTCATTAGATTCATCTAAATTTCTTTTTTTATCATTTAAATTATTAGATTGATTATTATTTTTATTTCTATTTTTTAATTTTGGTTTTTTATGAATTACAAGAGTAATTTGAGATGAATATCCATATTTTATTGTTTTTAACGATTGTATAGATGAACTTAAATTAAAATCTAAATGTCTACTTCTATGTTTAAAAGATAAAACTTTATTTTGATTTAATTCTAAATCATTTAAAAAACCAATTGGAAATAATCTTTTTAAAATATCAGAAATAATAAAATCTACTGATTTTTTTGTAATTGAAGAAATACTTGTTAAATTTCTATAATATATACCAATACGTGAATAAGGTATTTCTAAGTCATCACTATTATTATTATCATCATTATTATCATCATTATTGTCATTATTATTTTTGATTTTATTGATATATGTTTTAACTAATTGAAAATCATCAAATTTAAAATACAAATCAGCTACTGGAACTGAATCATTAGTTAATTTCAATGTTGATTTTATGTTTTTATTTTTTATTAATAAAATATCTACATGAATAAAATTTGGATCTCTTGAATCTGAAGGTATAGAACCTTGAAGTTGAGAAACTAAAAGAGAACCTTTAGTTAAAATTAATCTATGACCATTAATATAATATTCAACAGCAGAATAATCATCAATTATTTCAGAATAATTATCTTGAAATTTATATTTAAAAAAAGTTAAAAAATCTTCAAAAATTGGATTAACAACTGCATTTAATTTAACTCCAAAAAATGAAATTACTGGAATATTAATATCATTTATTGGTCTAAATTCAATTATTGTTTCTGTACTTTTTAACCTATACTTTTCCTGTTTTCTTTCAATTCTTGAACCATTTCCCATTTTGATTGTATTAATATACAAATACTTTTTATTTTCCTCCAGTTTTTATTTGATTATTTCATTTGACACAAATTTAAAGCTTTTTTCACCAGGAAGAAAGCTTCAAATCAAATCTAAAGAAACAGAATCAAGTAAACTGTACAGAGTCGAAATGATCACATGGCTTCTTTGAATTCCGAGGTTTTCAATTTAAGTTCACTAGCCACCATGTACCAGCCACGTCCATTTACAGACTGTAAACCCTCAATAAATGGCTGAACCAGACCTCTAAAAAAGTTATGCACTTCTACGTGTACCTCAGCACTCCCATGCACTACTGTCCCAATGGCTGTCCTCCTGCCCCTGATTTTTCCCTTCGCCGTCCCTGCCCTGCTCTTGTTGCGTTGTGGCAGAATGAAATCCGCTGAATTTGAACTGAATCAAACCACTCGAATTTAGTTTCTGTTTTTGTTTTTGTTTCACCTTCAAACAATTTCAAAACGTCCAGGAAATTCGCCAGCTCCAGCAGCTTCACCACCACCAACAGCAATTTCAAAACTCCCAGAGTCAGCTTCATTGTTATATCATTGCATTATTAGATTGATTTTGATATTAGTATTGTTATGTTGATATATAGCTTTAGTATCAAATTTAAATTTTTATTATAATATTTATTCACTGAAAGATCTGTGTTAAAAAGAAACCTATTATTGCAAATATTGTATATATATATAAATATATACATTTCTATTGTTATATATTACAATTCTGATTTATTAGCAGAAAGAAAAAAAAAAAAAAAAAACCTACAAGTGTTGAAAAATATTTTCATATAATATAAAAAATCTAATTTAACTTATAATTAAAAATAATTTAATTAAAATGGGTGAAGAACCAAGAAGAGTTTCATTTAATGTTTCTGATCATTATCAAATTTTAGAAATTGTTGGTGAAGGTGCTTATGGTATTGTATGTTCTGCAATTCATAAACCTTCAAATCAAAAAGTTGCAATTAAAAAAATTGAACCTTTTGAAAGACCAATGTTTTGTTTAAGAACTTTAAGAGAATTAAAATTATTAAAACATTTTAATCATGAAAATATTATAAGTATTTTAGATATTCAAAAACCATCAAATTTTGAAAATTTTAATGAAGTTTATTTAATTCAAGAACTTATGGAAACTGATTTACATAGAGTTATAAAAACTCAAAAATTATCTGATGATTATTGTCAATATTTTATTTATCAAACTTTAAGATCTTTAAAAGCTTTACATTCTGCAAATGTACTTCATAGAGATTTAAAACCTTCAAATTTATTATTAAATGGTAATTGTGATTTAAAATTATGTGATTTTGGTTTAGCAAGATCTATAGCTTCAACTGAAGATAATTATGGTTATATGACTGAATATGTTGCAACAAGATGGTATAGAGCTCCAGAAATAATGTTAACATTTCAAGAATATACAACTGCAATTGATGTTTGGTCTGTTGGTTGTATATTAGCAGAAATGATAACTGGTCAACCTTTATTTCCTGGTAGAGATTATCATAATCAATTATATTTAATTATGGAAATTTTAGGTACTCCTTCAATTGATGATATTCGTTCAATAAAATCAAGAAGAGCAAGAGAATATATAAATTCATTACCAAAAAAAATTAAAATTCCATTTAATCAACAATTTAAAAATTCAAATAATAATCCATTAGCAATTGATTTATTAGAAAAATTATTAACTTTTAATCCAATTAAAAGAATTACTGTTGAACAAGCTTTAGAACATCCATATTTAAAATTATATCATGATCCAAATGATGAACCAATTGCAAATCCAATACCTGAAAATTTTTTTGATTTTGATAAACATAAAGATCTGTTATCTTTAAATGATTTAAAAAAATTATTATATAATGAAGTTATGGCTCCATTACCAATTTATAATCAATAATTTCAATCATTAATTTCAATCATTAATTTCAATCATTAATTTCAATCATTAATTAAAAATTTTGTATATTCTTTAAATTTCTTCAAGTTTCTTTTTGTTTTTTTTTTGTTGTTTTCAAATCTTTCAAATCACAATCAAACAATCTACTATTTTTCAATTCAATATCTTTCTAGTTCCTTTAATCATTATCATTATCATTTATTTACACATTTATTTATGAATTATTGTTTTAAATCGTTGTTTCAATAGAAATAAAATGTAGTTTTTTTTTTTTTTTTTTTTCAATTACTGTTGTATTTGCAGGGTAACACTGAAATATTTAAATAACGCGTAAATTTTAAATTACACATAAATGAAATAAAATAATAATAATAAATATTTGTTGAATAAGTGGATTAATATAAGTAATCAATTAATTAATATATTTTTTTAGAGGTAATAGAGTATAATATAAGTGATATATAATGGATATTAAGAATTTAATTCAATCATTTTCACCAGAAGATTGGACATGTTCTTCAACAGAATGTATGAAAATTTCAATTGTTAATTCTAATGGAATTTATTCATTTAAACCAATTTTTACATATCCAATATTTGGAGATTCTGAACAAATATTTGGATTTAGAGATTTAAATATTGAATTAGCATTTGATTCAATTACAATGTTACCATTTTTAAATATTAATTATAGTAATAAATTAAAATTACCAAATAATGATAAAAATGAAATAATAAAAATTGAAGAACCAAATTTAATTTTAAAAAAATTTCTTAGTAAAGATTTTATTTATAAAGATGAAAAAAATTGGATAAGAATTATAAAAAAAGAACAAGATAAATTTTATGAAGAATTAATAAAAAATTTAAAAGAAATTGGGAAATATTTTAAATTTAATAAAATTTTAAATAAATTTGAAGAATTTATAATTTTAAAAGGTAAATTATTTAATAATTTAAATTTAATTAAATTTCATAAAAGAATTCAAATTTTTATATTATTATTTATTGAAGCAGGTACATATATTGATTTTAAAGATGAAAATTGGGAAATTTTTTTAATTTTTAATAAAAATAATTTAAATTTAATTGGATTTTCAACAGTTTATTCATATTGGAATTATCAAGGATATAAAATTCATGATAATAATTTTAATTTTAATTTTCAAGATAAGTGTGATAATGATAAGAATAGAACAATTGATTTAAAATTGAATGAATTAGATAATAAAGATAGTAATAAAGATAAATTAAATATATATTTAAGGAAGAAAATAAGTCAATTTATTATCTTACCACCATATCAAAAATTAGGTCATGGTAAAGAATTTTATAATAAATTATATGAATATTGGTTTAAAGATGAATATATTAAAGAGATTGTTATTGAAGATCCAAGTGAAGAATTTGATGATTTAAGAGATAAATGTGATTTAAAAAGGTTAATAAAAATTGGATTATTTAAAGAAATTTTAAATAAATTTTTTATTTTAGATAATAGTATTGATAATAATATTGATAATAATATTGATAATAATATTGGAAATAAAAATATAATTGAATATAAATGGTTAGAAGATAAAAGAAAAGAGAATAAATTTGAAAAAAGACAATTTTTAAGATGTATTGAGATGGGATTAATTTATTTAAAATATATTTTAAAATTAAATAAATTTAAAGATATTAAAGAAGAAAAAATTCGAATTTTTATAAAAATTAGATTATTTGAAAAAAATAAAGAATTATTAAATGAATTAGAAATTAATGAAAAAATTAATCAATTACAATTAGCTTATGAAAGAATTAAAGAAGATTATATTAGAATTGTTTCAAATATTAAAATTGAAGAAATTGAAGAAATTGAAGAAGAAGAAGTTGGTAGTAGATTAAAAAGAGAAAATGATGAAAATGATGAAAATGATGATAATAATCGAAAAAAGATTAAAATATGAATAAAAAATTACGTAATAAAAAGAAGACTTGCTTTAAGTTAGTTGAAACTAGTTAAATTTATTAAATAATTATTAAATAATCAATGAAATTATTGTAAAATAATGTGAAAATAATGTAAAATTTCTATATTTCAATGTAATTTCAATGTAATTTTGCATATTTTCACCAGCTTCAATTTCATGAGCAATCAAAAACAGAAAGCAAGCAAGAGCAGCAAGCATGGAAAAGGTGCTGTTTGCGGAGGGAAGTTAAGGGGCAAGAGTGCAGCCGGAGAAGAGACACGCGGTGCAGTTGGCCTGCGGAGGTGGAGTATTACGTAATGGCCACCGTTACTGAGGTGTGCAATGTCCCTATTTCAGAAGGTATTTGTGTCATCGGTTGCGTGGATGAGTAGGGAATATAAGGAAAGAAAGCTGAAAGAGGAAAGCGAGCAGAAAGAAAGAAGGAGGAAGAGAAGTAGTAAAGTAGAGTAGTAGTGTAGAGAGTAGTGTAGAGAAGTGTATTTCCTTCTTTCTTTCTCTCTGTTTCTTATTTATTTGCTGATTATCCCATAAAGATTATCATTATATTATTATATTATTATATTATTATATTATATTATATTCAATTGTTATATTACTCAAGTGCTATATACCTACTCACATACCCACGTACATACTAATACTAATATTAATTAATAACTATTAAAATGCATAGAACTTATTCATTAAGAAATTCAAGAGCTCCAACCAATTCTCAATTACAATCTCCACCACCTCCAACTTCAACAACTAAAGGTAGTTTTTTCGGTAAAGGTTCAATTGGTGGTACAATTCGTAAAAATACTGCAGGAAATTTTGGACCAGATTTAGCAAAAAAATTATCACAATTTATTAAAATGGAAAAAAATGTAATGAGAGCTGTTGAATTAGTTGCAAAAGAAAGAAGAGAAGTTGCAAAACAATTATCACTTTGGGGTGAAGAAAATGATGATGATGTTTCTGATATTACTGATAAATTAGGTGTTTTAATTTATGAAATTGGTGAATTAGAAGATCAATTTATTGATAAATATGATCAATATAGAATTACATTAAAATCAATTAGAAATATTGAAGCTTCTGTTGAACCTTCAAGAGAAAGAAAACAAAAAATTACTGATGAAATTGCAAAATTAAAATATAAAGATTCAAATTCTCAAAAAATTCCAATTTTAGAACAAGAATTAGTTAGAGCAGAAGCTGAATCTTTAGTTGCAGAAGCTCAATTATCAAATATTACAAGAGATAAATTAAAAGCTTCATTTAATTATCAATTTGATGCAATGAGAGAATTGGCAGAAAAATTTGCTTTAATTGCAAGTTATGGTAAAGCTTTATTAGAATTATTAGATGATAATGCTATAACTCCAGGTGAAACAAGATCAAGTTATGATGGTTATGAAGCTTCAAAACAAATTATTATTGATGCTGAAAATGCTTTAGCTAATTGGACTTTAGATTCTGCAGCTATAAAACCTTCATTATCAATGCATGCAACTGTTGATGATGTTTATTCAAATGATCAAAATGATATTGAAGATTCTTCTCATATAATTGATGAAGAAACTGAAATTGATAATGATCAATGGGTTGATCAATCTCAATCTCAATCTCAATCTCAATCTCAATCTCAACCACAAACTACAGTAGTTTAATTCAATTTTGAATTAAAACTATTCTTCTTTTTTTTATTCTATTTACTTTTTTCTTCTTCTTATTTATTTATTATTCTTTATATTTTGTTTGTTTTCTTTATTGATAACTTTTTGCTTTAGTTCAATAGCCTTGTTTGTATGCCTAACAATTCTTGATTCTTCAAAAAATATTTATTCTTTCTATTCTATTCTATTTTATTCTATTTTCTTTTCTTTCTATTTCTATTTCTATTTCTGTTTTATATTAGGTTACTATATTTTGTTATATTCAGGTTACTCTGTTCAGGCTTCTTACTGCTCTATTAATATATTACTACTACCACCAACAGCTTCTTTGTGTACTTTCTCAGCCACTCGACTTCAATTGCTGTGTTTGTTTATTTATTGCTTTGTTCCTTTGTTTTCTTATCGGTTGGGGCAGTAAGTTAAACAATATAGGACGGTGAATTGAGACAAAATAAACATTATATAGGACACCGGCCACGTGGTTTAAACCATCCACGTGTACCCGTGTGTGGCTGCTAATTTGTGGCAAATTAAAAAAAAAACATCCCGGAATGGAAACGTGTCCCGTGACATTGCCAGTTTTAACCGGAACTCGTCTTTTTCATTGCAGAGTTCTCGTACGAAGCAAAAAAAAGGGCAAATAAACGAAATAAAGAAGAAGTAAAAATATAATGAAGTGATGAAATAAAGATATAAATAATCAAATAATCAAAGAATCAAAGAATCATAAATAAAATAGAGAAATAACAAATAATGCATTTTATTTAATCCAAATATATTTCAAATTAACCATACCTCAGTCCTCAGACAATCATTTCTGCTGATAACTTCCTGATTTCAATTTAAATTCTCTTCCATTTTTGACTATAAATCCTGCGATACATTTCTTTATTCTCATGACCAAAATAATATTTACTAATTAATAAATAATAATAATAATAATAATAATAAAATATTTATTAAATAATAATCATTAAATATCATTAAATCGAAAGAAATCTAAAAAACATATAAATAATAAAGAGAAGTTTTGTCATCATCAATTATTTACTAATATTCTTACATTCATTAATCATCTTAATCCATATTCTTTTCTCTAATATAAATCTTGTATATATAATTAATTATGAATTGTATGAATTTATCTCAATATATAATTACAAAATCAATAATATAATAATAATAATAATAATATTAATAATAATAATATTAAAGAAAAAATGAAATTTGGTAAACATTTTGAACAAAGTTTAACTGATGATGATATTCCAAAAGAATGGATAAATCATGCAATTCAATATAAAAAATTAAAAAAAATAATTAAAAAAATTGTACAAGAATTTGATTATATAGGTTTAAATAAAGATATTATTATAACTTTATCAAATAAATCAATAATATCTTATGATTTAATTAATAATAATAATTCTTTACAAACTAAATTAACAATACGTTTTAATAATAATAATAACAATAATAATAATAATATTGATAATGATGATGAAATTGATATTCTTTTGAAAAATTTATTAGATAAAAATCATAATTTAGAATTAATTCAAAATTCAATATCTCAAGATAATAATCAAGAAATTAATTCTAATTTAATTATAATTCATTCAAATAATGATCAATTATTCTTTAATACAATTTATAAAGAAATTACTGATTTAGATCTTTTAAAACAAAATCAAGAATCTTTAATGATTGATCAAATTAAATTATTAAGTAATGATATAATTCAATCAATTGATCCAAATAAATCCAACAATAATAACAATAATAATATTTCAAAAAAATTAAATATAAATAAATTAATTAATATAAAAAATAAAAATAAAAATAAATCTTTATCTTCTTTTGATGATGATTTATATAATTGGAGATTAATCTTTAAAATTTATATGGAATCTGAAGTTTTTTATAAATTTAATCAAATTACTTCAAATGAAAAAAATTTTTATAATATTAATAATAATTTAAATTTATTTATAAAAAAAATTCTGAATTTAAATTTAATTTCAAATTTTAAAAATAAAAAAAATAATTTAAATTTTAATAATTTTTTAAATTTAAATTTAAATTTATTATCTGCAATTAAATTTCAAAATTTAAATAAAATTGCAATAACTAAAATTCTTAAAAAATTTGATAAAAGAACAAATTTTAAAATTAAATCAATTTTTCCAAATTTAATTTTAAAAAATGATCCTTTTATTAATGAAAGTTTTGCTCATTCTTTATTTTTTATAATTTCAGAAAAATTATTAACTATAATTCCTCAAATTGATGATTATCTTTGTCCAATTTGTTGTTCAATTGCTTTTAAACCAATAAAATTAGATTGTAATCATTATTTTTGTATAAGATGTCTTGTTAAATTACAAAGATCAAAAACTGATAAATGTCCTCTTTGTAGAAAAAATGTGGTTTTAAATGCTGATCAAAATAATTTAGATATTGCAAGATTACAATTTTTACAATTATATTTTCCAAAAGAAACAAAAGAAAAACAAAATGAAAATGAATTAGAAATTGCAAAAGAACAATATGAAGCTGTACTTGGTAATCAAAAATGTATTATTCAATAATATCACTTTCTTTATTAGAAATTTTGTAATTTTATAATTTTATCGTTTTGCGTTTTTTGTTTTTTTTTCTTCTTTTTCTTTTTTTTCTTCTTTTTCTTTTTCTTAACTTCCTATACATTAGAATTCAAAATCATCTTTTATTTTTGTTACTTTCCTGCTCTTCTTCATTCTCTTTTTCTATTTTTCTCATTGGTTATTTTCCTCCAATTCTCTTTTAACTTTTATTCTTTAATAGAATTTATTTTAATCCATTTTGAAAGAAACTTTAAATTACTTTTATAAAATAATACAGCGTATTTACTATGTTCAAAAACACAAAACTTTATATAAAAAACAAAAAAAGCAATTAAAAAAAAAAGCAAAAGAATTGAATTAACAAATGAGTTTGTTAAATTTTTCAAAAAAAAGATCCTAAATAAAAATAATCACAGATAACAATAGGAAAACATAAAATTATAAAAAAAATCTAAAAAATAAATGCAACAATACGATTCATTAATTTTAATCTGTTTTTGGAGGCATTGGAGGTTTATGTCCTCTATGAGTTTTAGATTTACGTGTAGTTTTACCCACTGTAGATGTTCCTGAAACTAAATCTAAAAGAGACATGTCAACTTGTGTTTTTTTACCAGCTTTAGACCTACCTGTACGTCTACTTCTAGTTGGAGCTTTTCCATTTGCAACATCCACCAAGGAAAATCCACTAGACTCAGTTTTTGAAGCAGGTATAACAACAGCTCCATTGATAGATGGTGATGGACTTTGAGTTACTGGGGGAGTATTAATGCTTGGAACAGGAGTACTTAAACCATTTGATATTGATGGGGTTTTCTTTTTATTTTCTGTTTCTGGATCTATTGGATCTTTAACATCCTTCTCCTCAACAGCAATGGTATCGTCTACTTTATTTACATCAACACTACTAGTCGAGGGACTATTCATATTTTTGATTTCCTTTGGAGGGGATTTAATTGGTTGTTTTGGAGGTAATCTTGGTTGTTTCATAGGCATCTTTTTCATTGGAGGAGGTGGAGGTTTAGCTACTTCTTCTTTTATTTCTTCACCTTCCATAACCCATCTTTTCAACTTTTCATCATAATGAAATTTACTTTCTTTTCCTAATTTTGCCTTATAAACTGTTGGTTCTTTTTTATTATCTTTTCCTCTAGAAAGAAATGCAAACCATCCTTTTTTAGGTTCCATATCATCTTTTTCGGATTTTTTATTCAGTTTAACATCCGACTCTTTCTTTTCTGATTTTTGAATCCAACGACCTTCAAACTCATCGTAAACAAATTGATTTTCATTACCTAATTTTGCTTTATAGATTTTTGGGCCCTCTTGTTTAGGTCCAAACCAACCTGAAAACCAGCCCTTTGTTTGAGGCTCATTTCTTCGAGCATCTTCCTGTTCTTGGTCTTTTTCATCTATCACATCATCCATGATATTAAATGGTTCCGATGAAAGGCTATCAGCAGCAATCTCCAGACCATAATTAAGGGTGGTTTCGAGAGATGTGATTGGCTCTTCTACTTGGTCAGAAATATGAGGAGCGTATCTATTAATAGCAGCAGGCATATATCTTGAATTGGTAACCAGTTCAGTAGGAGATGCATTTAAGGTAGGAGGTGTTTCAACACTACTTTTTTCATTTTCTGCTGGACTAGAATGAAAATTGTTTTCATTTACATAGTTATCATAAACAGGGTATTCATTCTTACTAGAGTATTCCTCTTGAACAGGATATTTTTCTTGTAAAGGATATTCTTCTTGTATAGGATATTGTTCTTGTATAGGATATTCCTCTTGGATAGGGTATTCCTCTTGAGTAGGGTATTCATTTTGAACTGAAATTTTAGTGGTTTCTGGAGATGAACTTTTTACTTTTGAATTATCTGGGTTTTTAGGTGCGTATGGGTTAGCTGCAGGGGGTAAATATTTAGAAGAAATCGATGGCTTATTTTTTAAAGTTGGATAAGTATTTTGTTCTGGAAATTTATGAATGGACTGCAGAGGTTCAACTTTAGAAACAAGAGGTGGTGGAGAAGGAGGGGCTGGGTTTGATATTACTGATCCTGGCGGTAATAATTGAGTCTCTGGACTTTGGGCATTTTGGGGTGAAAAATGTACAGATGGTGTAGCTTGAGTAACTGGAAAATTATGAATAGGTGGAGATGTTTGGGAAGCTAATGCAACTTGGGCAGGAAGTGAAAATTGCTTTGGATGATATGGCTTAGAGTTTTGATTTGATGCTAAATTGTTAAAATCTACCGAGATTGACCCCGTTCTCTCAGTCAGTTGTTGAGGACCATCCACATTATTTGCCTTATATTTCAAAGAGCTACGGATAGAAGATGCAGGATTATAGTCAGTAGCTTTACCATAATTGGTATTGTGAGATGAAATATCAGGACTTCTAAAATTGGAAGAATTATTTTCTCTAGTATTATATTTGCTTTTTTGGACAGAAAAAGTTTTATCTTGTTTGTAGTTGTTTCCCTGCTTATTGATGATTTGAGCAGGAGGTGAAAATTTAGATATACCAGTCTTGGCTGAATTTATAACCGGTTTTTTCTGCGAATCTGATTCATACATATCATTCATTAAGCTATAATTCAATGAGTTGGGTGTAGAAAATCTAGGATGAAGCTCTACAGTTTTTGGAGAATCATTATAGAAAGTCGGAGGATTGGAAAGTTGTTTGAATTTAGATAAACTTTCTCGTTTCTTAGGAGAAAACTTTTTCTTTGAAATTGGTGGTGAAAAATGATTTTGATGTGAAGAAATATTTTGATTGGAAGGAACATTATTTTCTTCAGCAACAACAGAATCAAATTGAGAAAACACCGTAGGTGCTGAAACTGGCTTGTCATCATCTTCTCCTGATATGAATTTATTAAAAAGTTTATCTAATTTTGGTTTTCCAAACCAACCAGACGATACAGGGGAGTCTTCTGTTTCTTTTAATCTATTAAGTAAGCTATTAAGCTCATAAATGACTATAGGAGGAATGAAAGCTTTGGATGTGTTTACAAAGTTATTTAAATGCTCAGCCAATTTTAAACTTTCCTTTAAATAACCATAGTCAGCTAAATATTGGGCACGAGCTAGCTTGAAAGGTAAAAGATGAAGAAAACTTGAAGAATTCATCATATTATTCGAGGCAAGAATCAAAACAAACTCATATATTTCACTCATACAGGTTGATCTAGGCGATTTCCCCAACCCGGAGTACCCTATTAAATTGAATACAATACCTGTTTGTAATGGAATAGTGCTGAAAGGGACTAACGATATCATGAAAAAGACATGAGCCAAATTTAGAAAACCCTTTTCAATAAAAAAAGAGCCAAATGCAATCAAAAAATCTCGCTTGAGATCGGAATTAGAAGAATCAACTAATATTAAGGATACAATTTTGTTCCAATGATTCAAAGCAATTTCCTGGTTTATGGAGGCAATTGATTCCCTAATTCTTCCTGATAGAATGAGAAGAGAAAAAGATAATAATTTGCTATCAAGGTCGCTTTTTGTTTTGAAACAATCATTAATATACTGATCAACAACCATTGAATATTTCTCAGGACAAACGGTGTTTGCTAAAAGTAAGGCTAGAGACCAATCTTTTTCATTAATACATTTAGCCAAAGCTGCCGACTTCTCTCCCTTTTCAAGTAGCTCCAAAATTGAGCTGGAACTTACTCTAAACCCAGAAGCAGTACCGATTGTTGATGATCTAGATCTCATAGAGTTTAAAAGAGCCCCTGAATCAAATGATATTTCTACTTTCGGATTCAAAATGTTGCAAATTGATTTGATGAATAGTTGGGAGTCAACGTTTCCATCATTATTTAAAAGAATTAATAAAATATTTAAAGTTAATGCATCATCTCCACCAAAATCTAGGGATTGAATTTTTTGTTGAAGCCAACGTATAAGCTCAGCTTTTTGCTTTTGTGTCTTAGTTAAATTTTGAGTGAAATTTATTATAGGAAATGACTCAATTAAAGGATCACTTTTAAAAATAGATTGAATTGTTTTGAGTTCAATTTTATTTTGAATAAAATGGTCATTTGTTGGTATAACATGAAGAATTTTATTGGAATTCCATTTAAAAATTGGAATCTGATATGTTAGATGAAGAGAATACGAATCTGGAGATGCCAAAATAGATTCCCTGTTACTTTTTCGTCGAACAGGAGGTTTATCACTCATATAAGGTGTTACAGGTGTATATGGTGAGTTGTTTTTTCCCTTGAATAAGGAAGGATCCTGGACATTTAAATGTAAATTTGCTATTTTTTTACTGGAGTATTTTTCGGTAGTTTTTAATGAGCCATTCAAACCAAACCCTAATTGAGGTAATATAGTGTTACCTTGAGAAATAGGTTGAGATACTGGGGGATTGAAACCAAATCCTAATTGTGGTGATATACTAGTTCCTTGAGGGATAGCTTGTGGAATTGGACCATTGGAATTGAAAGGAAGAACCTTAGGTGGAGCGTTTTGAACCAAAGAAGAGTATTGATTTATGGAACCATTAGGATCTAAAGAAGGTTCAGGGGGTTTATATTTACTTCTTTTTGTATTTTGAGGAGGGTTAACGGAGGATGAATTGACATTTGATGAGAACTGTGGATGATTAATTTGGGATACTGGATTATATTGGCTTATAACTGGAGTTTGAGAAAATTGTTGAGAATTTAAAGTTGTTGGTGGTGGTTGATATAAATTAGGAATACTCATTTGAGCAGAAAGAATTTGCGTATTTGTATTCATTGGCATTTGAGAAGCAAGATTGAAATTTTGAGAATTAAAATTTTGCTGTAAAGGAGGAAATTGAGAGCCATTATAATTCAAAGGCACTTGAGATGTTGAGTTTGGAACCGGAGGATTATATTTCGAAGGTAAGGTTGGAAATTGCTGACTGATTGGTAGTTGATTCATTTGAGGATTCATTTGAGGATTCATTGGTAAAGAGTTCATCTGTGGTGGATTCATTTGTGATGGGTTCATTTGAGGTGGTAAATTCATATGTGAGTTCATATTTGGAGGATGAGATTGATTCATAATTGGTAAACGTGAATGAGATTTTGGTTTTCTAAAAGCTTTTTCTGGTATTAATATTGGTAATTCTTCAAAAAAAGATTTTTTTTTTGAAACTGTTGGTGGCAGTTTATTTAAAGTACTAGAACGAGATCTATTCAAAGTATTAAAACTTTTCTTTTTATTTAAAAAGTCATATCCATTAGTATTATCATTGAAATTATTATTTTGAATATTATTTTGAATATTTTTTTGAATGTTAAATTGAGGTTTAACTGGTAATATAGGTGAAGTTTGATTATTAATTTGATTATAATTCGGAGAATATTTTTGTTGTAAATTTTGATTCTGATTTAATTGACTTTTATCAATTTGAAGAACTTCAGATGGTTCTTCATCTTCACTTTCATCATCAATATCATCTAAGAAAGCTAAAGATTTAGAAAGGTCCGTACTTTTTTGAGGTTGTTCAATAGCACCTTTATTTTCTTGATCGTTGCCATCATCATCATCTTCTTCATCGTCTTCTTCTTCTTCTTCATCGAGATTTTCTAAGAACGCCAAAGATAAAGTTAGATCCATTTTTTTATTTTCAGAGATATTTTTATTTTTATTATTATTGTCATTATTATTATTTATATCATTATCAATATTATTAGTT
The DNA here is from genome assembly GCA_001600695.1 of Ascoidea asiatica. Lineage (NCBI taxonomy): Eukaryota > Fungi > Ascomycota > Saccharomycetes > Ascoideales > Ascoideaceae > Ascoidea > Ascoidea asiatica. Next base: position 128,775 of record BCKQ01000001.1, on the reverse strand, counting down.
AAGTTTAAAGATATTGGAGATGTTATTAGATCAGAATTATTATCAGTTACTTTCATATCTATTGAATCATTATCAGATGATTTAGTATTAATTGATTCATTATCTAATAAATTTTGAAAATTTAAATCATTGTTTATTGAATCATTATTAAATGGATTATAATCATTTTCATCTTCATTATTATTGAATGGATTATTATCATTATCATTAAATGGATTACTATTATTATCATTTCCATTATTTTTAGAGAAATCATTAGAGAAATTATTGGATAAATTATTGGATAAATTGTTAGATAAATTTGAAGAATTATTAATCAAAGGATTAGTATCAGATGGAATAGTAGTAGGAATTGAATTATTAATTTGACCAAATATATCATCATTGAGTGAATTGGTTTTACCAAATATATCATCATCAAATGAATCATTTTTACCAAATAGATCATCTATTGAATTATTATCAGTTTGAAAAATGTTATTAATTTGTTCATTATCCATTGAGTTATTATCCATTGAGATGTTTTCAATTGATTTATTATCTATTGAGTTTTTATCAATTGAATTATCCTCAAGTAATTTATTATTGATTGATTTATCATCTTCTGATTTACCGTCCATTGATTTATTTTCCACTAATTGATTATCGAATGTTTCATTATCAAATGATTGATTATCGATTAAATGAATATCTATCAATTTCTTATTGATTGATTCAGTCTTGGCTGATTCGACAAGATTTGATTCATTGCTATCATGATCTGACTTCATATCAATCAAATCAACGTTATCATTGCTTGAATCAATAATAATTACATCACTGCTTATATTTTTTTTATCATTTATTGGAATATCTGGAGTTGAATTTATTTCAACAACTGACTTATCATCATATATTTCACTATCATTTGATTTATCTTCAGTTAATTGATTATTTATCGAATTAACTTTTTCCAAATTATTATCCATAGAAATATAATCAGATAGAGTTTCACCTATTATGGGATTATCTATTGGAACATTATCTATTGGAGCCTTATCTATTGGCATCTTATCGATTATATTCTCATTTATTAATTGATCATCAATATCAACTAACTTATCTTCACTAGAATTAACAGTTACTAAATTGTCATTTTGTTTGCTCAAGCTCACCAATGAAGAATCTGATTGAGATTTAACAGAGGCAGACATGATTTTAATTAGTTCTCTTCCAGTATGTCAATAAAGGACATTAATAAGTCTTGAACAATTTAATTTGTAAATGTAATCAATTGAATATGATTTATTTATTGATATTTATTGATATTTATTGATATTTATTTATTCAGAGATGTTGCTGACTTTGGATAATGCAATCATGACAAGTTGTAAATAAAAATACGCGAGCTTTTTACTCGTTTTACACGCACTGAGGAAACTGTCTTTTTTTAGTTGCGTGAGCGTGGCGGAGACCACTTTCCCGGGTCTCCTCCCAAACTGGTATAAAAACTATTTAAAGCTTCTTTTTATCTATTTCTCTGTAAACAGAATACGTGCGATAACAATTTATACAGAATTAGAATGAGAATGAGAGTTAAAATAAGAACAAGAATGAGAATAAGAATGTATATTCAGCTGAGGAAACTAGTTTTCTCAAGAAAACTGATATGTCCTTTGATATCCTCACATAGCTTCATTAATCCATATCTATTGAAAGATTCAATCAAGTTAACATTTATCTTAGGATTCTTTAAATCACAAATATAAAATTTCATTTCATTGAATATATCTAATTCAAAATCAATTTCTCTAATTTTATTACCAATAAATTCTCCACCAAAATGTCTTAATCTTTTTTCATTTTTATTATCTTTCAATTGATCAAATTTGAATAAATTTGATGGAATTAATTTTGGAGTATTTGCATGAATAAATAAAATTTCATCAAAATTAATTGGATTAAATTGAACCATTGAAGTTATTTGAAAATCTTTTAAATTTTGATGTCCCATAGTTTCAACAATTTTTGGAACTTGATAAAATTTTTTATTTAAGATTACTGCTGATCCAATAAATGTTTCTTTATCTCCTTGTCCTAAAGTTCCTTGTGATAATAAATCATAATAAATATTTGGTCCATAAATATTTAAATATAATGTTAATAATAAAGTATCAAATTGTTTAAATTTATCAATTATCATTTGTCCACTTTCACTAGTTAAATCTGGAATTGTATTACTTCTATCATGTAAAGGTATTTGTCTTTTGATATAATTATTATCATTGATAAGATTGTCAACATTAAAATTATCATTAATATAAAATCCATTATAACTTTTACTTTTTCTAATTCTTTTACCAATTTTTAAATCTGAAATTTCATAAAAAATTGGAGATGTACTTCTTTTCCAAAAATCTGGCCAAGTGATTAAACCAGTTTCTTCAAATTTATCAAATTTTAATAAAAAATCTAAATTTTTAATTGGTATATTATCACTATCCAAATAAATAATTTTTTTAAAACTTGAAATTAAAATTCCTAAAATTTTATATTGATATCCATTTATACCTAATTCTTTAAATAAATTTTCAGATATAATTTCTGGTAAAAATTTACAATTTGCATTATAAATTGGTAAGATATTTAAACATAAATCCATATCATAATCATTTAAATTTGGTATAATTACTTCTATTGGTAATTTACTTCCTAATTTTCTAATTTGTTTTACTGAAACTAAACTTAACCATGTATATGTTTTACCACCTATAAAAACTATTCCTTCTTCAATTTCTTCTTTATCATCATCTGTATTTATATTCATTTCTTTTGAAAAATATTTTTTTTTATATGTCTTGATTAATGATTTCATTTCTTTTTTAAACATACTTTGTTTTAATTTAAGTTCTTTAATATCTTCTTTATTTAATTTTAAAAATCCATTTAAAAATTCTTCACTTAGAATTTCTTGACTACTATGATTAATAGTTTTACATTTTGGATAATTATCTTTTAATGATTTGATTGAAATATTTGGTTTACTTTTAATTATGATTTCAAATAATTCTTGATAAAATTTCTTGAAAAATTGAATTTGATTAGAATTAGATTTGGAATTTTTTAAAATTGTTTGAAATTTTTGTTTATTTATCAAACTTATTTCTTCATTTGAATTAAATTCTTTTCTATAAAATCTTTTATCATTATTACTTAAATTTGTATTATTCTCATTATATTTAAATGATTCATTATTGAGATTCAATAGAATTATAAATAAAACTATTAAACATGTTATAATTATCTTGATATTTTTATACTGGAAAATAGAAACATTCATCAATGGTTTTCTAGAATTATATTGCATTATTAACTCTATATAACATGAATAGATCTATTGAATATATATATATATATATATATATATAATGGTTTATATTATATATTACATTATCTATATTTCTTGAATCATTTCTAGTTATCATTCATTTATTCATTCATTCTTCTTTTTATTGCATTTTTCAATGGAAAAAATAAAAATTAATACAAATAACGGAAATAAATTAGGTTAAAATAAATATAATAAGTATTTTATTTAAAAAACTATATACTCTATAAGATGAATGAATAAGTAATTTGAAGTTATTATTTTCTTGATAAATTTGAATGTAATTTATATTCTTTCATAAAAATTGTACAAATAAATGCAATAATACAAGTTATTAAAGCAAATAATAAAGCTAAATGAGTTGATTTATTATAACTTTGAATTAAATAATTTTTAATAAAATCAGGAGCAGATTCATGCATATAATTAGCATTATTTAAAGAATTTTGAATAATTTTATTTAAAGAAATTTTATTATTAAATTCAATTGGAATTTTATTATTTTTTTTTAAGAAATGAATTGAATTTAAAATATTTTTTTTTAAATTTAATTGAAAAATTGAAGAAGAAATTGAAACACCTAAAGTTGAACCTGTAGATCTAAAAGCATATTGAATACTTGTAGTCATAGCTTGTTGATTTTGATTAACAGAAGCAATTAAAGCAGTTAAAGTTATAGTTAATATTGCAGAATATGTTAAACCAGGTAAAAAAAGTAAAAATAAATCATGAATTTTAGAATTATTAATATTTGAGAAATAAATTTGTAATTGACCAAGAATTGAAAAAATTCCAATAATTATTATAAATTTATAATATTTTCCAGTTTTTTTCATATAAATTCCAGAACCAATTGAACCAAAACCAACACCAATAAAATTTGAAATCATTCTTAAACCACAATCAGTTGAAGATAAATTTTTAACAGAATTCCAAAAAATTGGTAAAAAAAATAAATAAGTAAAAACAGACATTGACATAAACCAATTACATAAACTTGAAGATAAAACAGTTTTATTTTTTAATAATTTAACTGGAGTTATAGGTTCAATAGCATATGAATTTTCCCAGATATAAAAAAAAATGAAAAATGAAATTGATATAATAAATAATAATAAATTAGTACTGATTTCTAATGAAGTAAGAGAGGATGAAGAAGAATAAGAAGAAGAAGAAATTAAAAAACAAGATAAAGCAATTGATAATAATAAAGAACCAAAAAAATCAATTTTTTTAAAATTTTGTAAAAAAGAATTATTTTGAATACCATAACCAATTGAATTTTTTGGTAAATTTAAGAAAAAATATAATTCTAAAGTTGCAAAAATTGAAATTGGAATTTGAAAAAAAAAAGCCCATCTCCAACCTAAATTTGAATCAGCAAATAAACCACCAATTAAACCACCAGTTGCAGCACCTAAAGCAAAACCAATATTTGCAATACCTTGCATTATACCTCTTTTTCTTAAAGGTATAATATCAGATAAAGTTATTGTACCTAAAGTACATAAACCACCACCACCAATACCAGTTATTAATCTACCAATTATTAAAATTAAAATATTTTTAGATAAACCAGAAATTAAACAACCAAAGATGAAAAAAAAATAAGAAATTAATAAACATAATTTTCTACCAAAAATATCACTAATTTTACCAGATAATGGTTGTATTATTGAACAAGATAATAAATATGAAGTACCAATCCAACTTAATTTTGATAAAGAATTTAAATCAGAAGAAATTGTAGTTAATAAAGTTGTAACTAAAGTTGAATCTAAAGCAGATAAAAAAGCACCAATACATAAAGAGAATACAATTCCATATAATTTTAAAGGAGATAATTTCATTTCTTCAATATCATTATTGTCATTTGTATTATCATTGGTGGTGTTATTTTCTAAATCATTTGAAATATGTTGTTGAATTTCATTTTCTCTAATATAACCAGAAGAAGAAGATAATAAAGAAGAAGATTCATTAACTTCTTGAACTAAAATTGGTTTTGATTTATTATTCATTATCTATAATTTATAAAAAAGATATTCAAAAATATTTAAATAAATAATATGAGAATTATAATTAATAAAGAAATGAAAATTGAAAAATAAGAAGTGTGAATAGTAAATAAGTATTTTATTTAAATTATAAATAATTTAATATATTTGTAATTTTTGAAAAGTTGAGAGTCATAATTGTAGTTGAATAAGTTAATTCAATAAGATAAAGGTGATTTAGTTTCAAGCTTTGATATTGATATTGATATTGATATTGATATTGATATTGATATTGATATTGTTATCAGATTACACACTCTTGAGAGGAATCTTTCAACTTAAAGTATCGAATTGGGATATTTAAGGGAGTATTCAACAGATTATTACTTGGAATATTCCTTTATTCTTCCATCTGCCTCTTTTATTGTCACTGTTTTCTGCATTGTTCTTTATCTCTTTCTCTCTTTATCTCTTTATCTTTATCTCTCTCTCTCTTATTATCTCTCTCTCTTTCTCTCCCTCTTTCTCTCTTTCTTATTATCTCTCTTATTATCTTAATCTTTCTTTCATTCTCATTTGTCTGGTTATTTCTGGGAACAAAGCTCGAGAAGGCCGATTGGCAGAGAAACGTGACTCGGCTCTGCTCATTGGCCAGAGGTGTTCACTTCCAGTCCACCAATCAGAACCGGAAGCTGGAATAGAACCCTGGAAGACCACGTGACTATTTTACGTCGAATTTTACCACTAAACCACTTACGCCAAACAACGGCAATGTTTATGTTTTCAGACCAATCGAGTTTATATCATCAACAAAGTCCTAACAAAAAAAAGAGCTCCGCGACGGGGAATTGAACCCCGGTCTACCACGCGACAAGCGGTAATTCTAGCCACTAAACTATCACGGATTTTTCTTGTTTCTGTAACGGAAAAAGTTGTGATGCAACTTCTTGCAACAGTGAAGAGAAAAAGACAATGGAAACAGGACCGGGCGGGCTGTCCCAGAATGCACCGGGGAGTGTCCTGCTCAGCCCAAGGGATAAATTCAGAAAGGTCCAAGCTCTGCTGATATTTTTACTTTAAAAGAAGTTAAAAAACTGCTTTATATTTCAATGAGAAACAATCTTTTATTCTGTTCAGAAGGAAAGTAGTTTATAATCAATTGACTGTTACAATTACATTAGACTATGGTTCTTGTTTCCTATCATATTTTCAATATTCAAGAGTGACTTACTTGGTTGGAAACTTTGGTTGAAATCCTTAATATTTAATATTATTACAATATTCCTTTTTCCTGGGTTTTTTTTTTGCATATTACCATAATTGTGTTTATATTCAAATAACTTCTTGAAAAATATTTAATATCCTGATTTTATTTTATTTTCAGAATGCTTTTCTTCAATCCAAAAGTAAAAGTAAAAAAAAAGTAATAATAAAAAAATGATAGTATTAAAAAACTTTAATTTAATTAAAAATTTAAATTCAGGTTATATAAATAGAAGAATAATGTCTGAAAATGCAAGATTTAATTCTTTTGACAGTTATAATTTTAATGGTTCATTAATTTTTGGTGGTTATAATCCAAGAAATTTTAAAAATAATGAAATTTTAACAAAAATTAAAATGATTAATAAAAATGATCAAAATATTTATTCAAATATATCTTCAGTTGCAATAATTTTAAATTCTTTATCTTTAAGATTTAATAATGAAACTGGAATTGAGATTGAAAATATTAAAATTAATAATTCTTATACAAATTTTATTCTTACAAATCAAAAATATCCTTTAACATTTTCACCTCAAGGTTCAATGACTTATTTTCCAGAAATTATTTTTAATTCATTTTTAAATATTTTTGGTTTAAGACTAGAAAATGATAATTATACAAAAATTTATAATTATTTTTCAGAATTTAAAATTTTTTTAGATTTTAAATATATTACTTCATATATAAGTATATAAAATAAATCTAAAAATTTTATTTCAACAATAAATAATTTTACTCAATGGACAAGTACAAAATATAAACATAATTTAATTTATTCAAGTATAATTAATGTTTTTGATACTTATGAAAGTAGAATTTCTGGAAATGGACCATGGACAAGTACTATTACTACAACTTTTACAAATAATTTTGAAGAAATTTCTGAATTTATTTCATCAATTGAAATTAAAAATAAAAATTTAAAAAAAATAAATTCTAATTTTAATATTGAAAAAGTTATTTTATCATTTTTTTGTTTAATTTTTTCATTATTTTTACTTTAAATTATAAAAATTATAAACATATTTTTTATAAAATCGTATATTGTATATACTTTATATACTGTATATATTGAATAAATGATGGTAAGTAACTGCAACACCCTCAAAGCTGGTAATAATTTGAAAAATTGAATATCTAATATCAAGTCACGTGTCGGCATCCTTACTAAATATCTTTTCTCAATTGTTTTTAACAAGTAGCTAGTCAAGGAGTGATACTAAGTGAAGTCACATCATCTCTATTTGAAGATACAACATTGAGATGTTTGCAGATATTTTCAGCCTTATAACGGCGCATACTTACTTTATTAGGAACCATAAGGCGTAGCAACTTTTAAACAAAAATTATATTGACATTTAGCTATTTATCCGTACCATGGAATATATCCTCTCCAAAATCCATTTTCCCATAAATAATTGTGGGCCTTTAAACAATAAAAGAGGCCCACCTCAAACAAATGAATCCCAAAATGTTTAAACAGTAATTTGACCGGCACTTTTATTTATTACTCTTTTCTTTAAAAGGATTCAAATCCAATAATGTCTACTGTTATGCATTTTATTCAAAGCTTCAAAAAGATCATTAGTTCTTACTAATCTTTCAAATAATTAATCAATTCAAACTAAATCAACTTCATTATTACAATCATATAGTATTGTGCAAAGATCTCAATGTTGTATCTTCAAATAGAGATGATGTGACTTCACTTAGTATTACTCTTCAACAACCACGTAACCACCAATCGTCGACTTCAGATGAATTATTAATTTTTTTAAAATTACACCTTTAAAATTACACCTTTAAAACCATGTAACCTGATGGGAACATTTATATTAAGTACTAAAAGTTCCACTATTATGACCTTTGAATAAGTTAAAACTAAGACTAATTCCAGGCTCAAAAAGATTTCACCTTGTTGGTCAATTAGATAGATGAATAATTACAAAATTAGTGACTACAATTGAGTATTGTTGATTAGCGTAAATACTAAATATTCAGATATCTGTGATACTTTAATTCAATAATTTATTCAGTGCTATGAACAAGAACCTATAATACAATAAGCTAAAACCACATAAAACTATCTAAATTTGATTACATTACAATCAACTTAAGGTCAATTTAAGTGTTTGGCTCTGGGAAAGAGAATATAGTGAGAAAGAAAATGGAGTAGAAGGATTAAAAATCAGTATCAATTTAATTATCTCATCTTTTCGCAAATAATAAAAAAAATCAGTTTTAAGTTTCTCAATCATAGCATTTCCTAAAGCTTTTTTTTATCTCTTTTAAAGTTTCTCTTTTAACACTATGAGGAAATAAATACCCTATAATATTTGTGATGATAATAATTATTTTTTCTAATCCTAAGAAGTCACTTTCAATGATAATAATCAAATAAAGTATAAAATAGAAGAATTGGAAATATTGAAAATTCAAAATTGGATGTAATATCTTTGATTTTTGATTTTTGATTTTTTCTTTTTAAATAAATGATAGGACCAGCAGATTTAATTTTAGCATCTTTTGTTTTCCAGTTTTTTGTTGATAAAGTAATTACAACTTCAGAATTTAAATAATTATATATTAAGTTACTAAAATAGTCTGTGCTAAAAACATATAAGTAAATTACACCTCGTCGCCAGGTTTGCGGTTCTGGAGACGATATACTGTATACCCTATATATACAATATTACTCTATATACAGTATATATTGCCACTGTGTTTTTGGAATATGTTTACTTTATTTATATTTGATATATAAATATACAGCATGTATATTCCAATTGGTAATACTATAATAAATAGCCATCAAAGATCAAAGATCAAAGATCAAATATCAATGAAATCAATGTCATATTCAATTCAATTCACTTAAGTTCAATTCACTTAAGTTCGATTCCCTTTTTGATGAAATCTAAAGAAAGTGAGTTTTGAAGTTTAAGAAATTGTAAAATATGAATTCAGAAATAAAGCGACACAAAGAAATAAAATTTCAAATGAATATTGTTAGTTATTGATTATTGATTATTGATTATTGATTATTGATAAATTATCTTAATTGGGGAATATTATAAACTTATTTCATTTACTTAATATAGTAATAATAAAATTTATTAATTTATTAATTCATTATTTAAATAACTTTATATCTTGCTTAAATTTTTGCTATTATAAACTTTGCATATTAAATGAAAATTAAAATTAAAATTAAAATTAAAATGAAAATGAATAAAATTTTATTAAAACAAGCAAATATTTTATTTAAAAATGAAATATGTCAAGATATTTTACCTCTTAAGATTCAAAATGAAAATGTAAATGAAATATATAATTCAATTCATTTTAAAATTTATAATAATCAAATTAATTGGAAATTTAATTGTAAATCTGATTTATTAGAAATTCAAATAAATAATTATGAAAATACATATACAAATGCAAATTTAATTGAAAATATCTTAAAATTATCAAATTCAAATAATAATACAAATGGTAAATCAAATGGTAAATCAAATGGTAATACAATATTAGTTCTATTTCATCCATTTTCAGATTTAATTTTATTTTTAAATATAAAAAATTTTATAAATTATAATTATAAATTTAAAATTTATTGTAATTTATTAAATTTAAATAAATTTAATTCAATTCATTTAATTTCTTTATATAATGATTTAAATTTTAAAAATTATGAAATTTTAATTGGTAATTATAATTTTTCTAAAATTATATTTAATTTAAATTCTTTAATAATAAAATTTATTAAAAAAAAAAATTATTTAAATAAAATTTTACCAGTTTATTATAAATTAAATAATAATAATAATAATAATAATATTATTATTAATAATAAATTAATTATTAAACCAATTTTTATTAAAAAACATGTTAATGGAATTTTATTTAAATGTTATTTTAATGAATTTAAAAATATTAAAAAAATTTTATTAAATTATATAAATAATTTTGAAAATAATATTGAAAATAACAATAATAAAAGAAAAATTTCAAATTTCTTTAATCAAATTTCTAAATTTCTAATTTCAATATTATAATTATTATAATTATTATTACTTAAATCATTTACACTAATAAATATTTTTTGATATTAACTTTTGTAAAATAGTGTACCATAAAAGTGGTCTCATGTTTTAAGGTTTCAGTCCCATTAAATTGGCTTCAACCAGTTATTATGTAGTGCTGTGTGCAGTCAGGCATGTAACTGTTAGTTATACATATTTGCAATTGTCACGTGTTGATATTTTATTGTAATTTCAGATTGAATTTGCAATTAAAATTGAAGTATTTCAAGAGTAACATAACACTAAGTGAAAAGAGGAATAAAGTCTCTTTTTTTCAATTGTTTGAGTTTTGAAATATGAATTTCTTTCAGAACAGACCTCGGTGTTTCAAAAAACATTTACGAGTCAAGTAACCGGTTTGTCATTTCCGGTAAATGATCGGTCGGTTTAAACATATCTCTTAAAATATACGTTCCATTTATAGAGGGTACCTGGTTTCCCATGTTAATACTTTCCTGTCCCTCTTAAAACCTTCGGGCCCGATTTTAAATCCTTTGTCGGATTTAAATGCGGTTATTTCCCGGATTTTGGGTGATTTCCGCTGAGATTTTTCAAAAGTTCATTTTTTAAACACGTGACGCGGATATTAACTAAATAGGAAATTAGTATCTGCCACGAGAGATGCTGTGACTTCACTTAGTTTTACTCACTTAGTTTTACTCACTTAGTATTACTCACTTAGTATTACTCACTTAGTATTACTCAAGTGAAAAGTTTGGAAGTTGTGGCAAAACAAAGCGTGGGTTGTGGCGACGTTGCGCGCGGAGAGATCAGGCGATGCAGAATTTGATCAACTTTGTTGTCGGTTTGCGTTGCGCAGGAGAAGCAAACGGGGCAAGGCGAGTGCTTACGTGAGCTTCGACTCACTGGCTCTGAATTTGAATATTTATTTTGTTTTATTTTATTTTGGTTTATTTTGGTTTATTTTGGTTTATTTTGGTTCATTCTCTTAAACAAAAACAAAAAAACATTAAAAGAAAGAAAGAATGAAAGAATTAACAAAGAAAATATCAGATCTTTCTTTAAATTGTCCATTTAATTCTTCAATTCTTTGATTAATTAATTTATTAATCTTCTTTTGAATAATTGTTTCAGGTGAATGAATTTATTCAATTCTTTCCCACATTTGAACCATAAATAACTTGAATCTTAAATATTACCCACAACAACTTCATTCAAATTCAAATGTTGAAACTTTTATTTAATGAAAAAAAAAAATTTCAATGATTTCTTGAAATACTTAAGTTAAAAAAGTTCAATTCATTCCAGTTATATAAATTGTGATATTTTTAAACCTTTCATTCCAAAGAATTAAACTCTGTGTTTAAAGTAAACAATTCAATGAGAATTACCCAATGAAATTGACGAATGAATAAGTTTCAGCCTACTTTTTACTTCACTTTTTTTGTAAATCTCATTAACTTTTCATTGAATAATGTAACATTCAACAAATACTTCTTAAATATTATTAAATATTATTAAATATTATTAAATAATAAACCATAACCGGTTAAACACTATCAGCAACTAAATAAACAATACTTTACTGTATTATAGTTATTACTTGGGGGTAACCAAATATTAATCTAATTGCTAATTTCAAACTCCTTCAACTCCTTTATGAAATATATTTCAATCTGATTCTGTATTCTATATAAATACTTTCAAATTATCTCTTTTAATTATCTCTTTAAATTATTTCTTTCATTTTCTCTTTTTTTTCCTTAAGTTTATTTTAATTCATTAAATTAATATTAACTTCTTACACATTCGCTTAACTTCCAAAAAAAAAAACCTTTTTTTCTTTTAGTAATTTTATAATTACTTATTCAAAATATTAATATACAATATTATAAATAATAATAATAATAATAATAATAATAATAATAATAATATATTCAAATATATAATTCAAAATGAAATTCTCTTCAAGTGTTATTTTATCATTAATAGCCGCCGTAAATGGTGCAACTTTAGCTAAAAGAAGTATTACAATTCCAGATTATGCTTCTGGTTATAAAGGTACAACTTATACTCCTTTTAATAAAGATAATAATTGTCGTTCAGGTTCAGAAATAACTTCTGATGTTTCTAATTTACAAGATTATTCTTTAATTAGATTATATTCAAATGATTGTGATGTTGTTCAATATGCTTTACAAGGTATGACTGATTCTCAAAAATTAATTGTAGCTATAAATAGTGTAAGTTCAAAAGATTTAATGCAAACTGAAATTGAATCAATTGAAGCAAGTTGTGGTTTAGCTGGTAAAGAATTTAATAATGTTATTGATACTGTTGTAATTGGTAATGAATTAGTTTATAATTCTTGGTACACTGCTGATGAAGTTTCAAATATGATTTCAGAAGCAAAAGAAATTTTATCAATTTTTCCTGGTAAATTTGTTTCTGCAGATACAATTTCTTCTTATTATGGTAATCCATCACTTTGTGAAACTAATGATTATATTGGTGTTAATGCTCATCCATTTTTTGATAATAGTACTGCTGAAAAAGCTGGTGATTATTTATTAAGTCATATTCAAGCTGTCTGGAGTTTTTGTAATGAACATGGTTATCCAAAAGATGTTGTAGTTTTAGAAACTGGTTGGCCATGGGCTGGTACTGCTGATAATGTTGCAATTCCTGGTGTTGAAGAACAAAAAACTGCTTTAGCTTCAATTAAAGCTTCTTGTGGTAATGATGCAATTTTATTTTCTGCTTTTAATGAATTATGGAAAACTGAAAATTCTTGGGGTGTTGAAAAAAATTTTGGTTTCTTAGGTAATGCTCCTTCTGAAGCTTAATTAATTTCCTATACTCTTATTCTTATATTCATAAATTTATCATTTTATTTTCTTTTAAATGAAAACTAAAAAAAAAGAAATATTGCTTTTACTTTTATATTTTTCATTATAATTTCTTAAAATTGTTTTATTTTCTAAAATTTAAATTCTTTAGTATACCATTATTCTTAAATGCCCTTTTCAAAATTCTTTGGCATTTACATTTTTTTTTGCTTTTTTCAAATACATATCATCTTGCATTACTCTTACTCTTCTTTCTTCAATTGAAGTAGTTCTTTTCATTCATCATTCATTCATTCACTAATTCACTCTGTTGATTATATTCATTCATTCATTCATTCTTTTATTTTTTTTTGTTTATTTTCTGTCTTGTTTTGAACCCTGCCCGATTCGGCACTTTTCTCCGGGAGAAGTCACGTGCATTACTTTAACTCTGTCTCTTTCTCTCAACGTCATCCCCGAATAATCTCGGAGTTAACGGAGCACTGGCAATGGAATTTCCTCGACCTAGAAATAGGTATAAAACAAGCTATAAAAGAAGTTGTAAAACAAGTTGTAAAACAAGTTGTAAAAGAAGCTATAAAATAGACACCATCCCCTTATTTCAATTCATCTTCTTTTCTTATAATACTTATCAATTGGATTATATTTATAATTGAATTATATTTATAATTAAAACTAGTGAAATTGAATATCAGTTTTCTTAATTATGTCTTCTTCTAATACTACTTCGAAAATTCCTACTTTAAGATGGGGTGTAATTGCAACAGGTTTTATTTCAACTCAATTTGTTGAAGATTTATCTGTTAGATTTCCAAATGAAACTCCAAATGTAAAACATATAATAACTGCAATTGGTTGTTCAAGTATTTCAAAAGGTGAAACTTTTTCAAATAAATTTGTAATTAATAATTATAATATTTCTCCAAAAATTCAAACTTATAATCAAGTTTATTCAAATCCTAATGTTGATATTATTTATCTTGGTTTACCACATAGTTATCATTATGAACATAGTTTAAAAGCTTTAGAAAATAATAAACATGTTTTAGTTGAAAAACCAATTTGTATAAATTTAAAACAAGCAAAAAAATTAATTAATTTTGCAAAAGAAAAAAAATTATTTTTAATGGAAGCTGTTTGGACAAGATTTTTTCCAATGGTCTTACAATTACAAGATTTAATTCATAATAAAAAAATTATTGGAAAAGTTAATAGAATTATTGTAGATTTTGGTATTAATATGGATTTAGATAATTTACCAGAAACTTCAAGATTAAAAAATAATAAATTTGGTGGTGGTGCTTTATTAGATGTTGGAATTTATAATTTTACTCATTTTAGATTATTTTCTGATCCAATTCAAAATTTAGGTTTAAATCATACTAATTTTAAAATTAAATCTTTTCAATTAATTAAAAATAATATTGATTATGAAGATTCAATTATTATTCAAACTGATAATAATATTCAAGGTATTTTAACTCCAAGTTTTATGAATAAAAGTGATTTTATTTTTGAAAAAATTGAAGGTGAATTAGGTACAATTTATATTGGTGGTGATTTTACTTCTGAACCAAGTTATTATAAAATTAAATTTAATAATGATGAAGAAAATTTAAAAACAATTGAAAAAAATTTTAAACAAGCTCCATTTCATGGTTTAATCCATGAAGCAAATCAAGTTGCAATTGATATTTTTAATGGAAAAACTGAAAGTTCAATTGTACCACATGATGAATCTCTTTTGGTTATAGGAATGATGGATGAAGTTAGAAAACAAAATGGTTTAGTTTATCCTCAAGATCTTGAATAATTTTAAACATTTTACTTTTAATAATGGTTTTAAATTTTTAGTTATAAAGAATATAGGCAATATTTTTGATTAAAATTTTTATATAAAAAGAAATACAAAAAAAAAAAAGAATATGAATATTTTTTCTAGTTAAATAGTTTTTTAATTGAATGATTTTATTTTGAATATGTGTAATGAATAATAAAAAAGTTATCTTTTATATATAATTGAAAAAAAAAATTAGAAAAGTAATTTGAATAATGTAGAGAATTTGGATTTAAATAAAGTAATTAACTAATTAACTAGTTAGTCTATATCGATACTAAGACAAAAAAATAGAAATTTAGGAATAAAAAATTCCTTACCACACGAGAATTGAAAGAAGTGAAAGAGATGAAATAAGTAAATAGAGTAAATAGAGTGAAATGAAATAATATGTTAGTTTAAGTTCTACTCAAACCGATAGTTGAAGAATTATTTATAATATCTTCTTTAATATTATCTTTAATATTATCTTTATTATCTTTAATATTATCTTCGATACTATCTTTGATAATCTTTTTGAGGTTATTATCATTATCTTTATTTTCATTTTTATTTGTATTCTCACTTTTAGTAATATCTTTAACTTTACTTAAATCATTTTGAGTAGCTTCTAATCTTTTTCTTTCTGCAATTTCAGCAGCAGTTAAAAATCTTCCACCTTGACCTCTTGGTCTTCTCATTGCATGTCTATGTCTTGATTCATGTAAATAAGGTTTTCTAACTCTTTGATTTTTCAATATTTCTTCTAATTTTGCTCTTGCAGTTCTTCTTTTCAAAATTCTATGATATTGTTTTGCATTTACATAAAAAGGTTGTTCTTGAACTACAGATTCAACAATAAGTTGTTGATTTTGAATTTGAGTATCATTTTGATATTGTTGTTCTGGTACATGAATATTTTCTTGAAATTGATCATCTTGTTCTATATTTAAATTTTGTTCATGTTTTTGAAATGAGATAGATGAAGAATAAAGATTATCAATAGGAGAATTAGTTTCTTGTTGAGATTGAGAATTTGAGCGTTGAGATGGAATATAATGATTTAAATTGTGATTTGATTTGGAATTATTATGCAAATAATTAGTATAAATATCTTGATTTAAAGTACTAGGAGTATTATCATTATTATTATTATTATCATTGTTACTGGTATTAATCGGAATATTTGGGATATCAATAATATTTGAAATGTTTGAAATAGAAGACAAATCAATTTGATTATTGTTGTAATTATAGTTGTTAAAATTAGCAGAATATGATAAATTACTATTATTATTATTATTATTCAAATCATGATTTAGATTTAGATTTTGACTTTGGATTTGGTTTAAATATTGTGATTGATTAGGGGTTTGATTTTGATTGGAATATTGAGCTTGGTTTGGATAATATGATTGTTCAACAAATTGAGACATATTGATATTTAATGAAGATTTCGAGTAAATTAAATTATATAAGTATTTTAAAGATAAATACTTTAGATTATTCTTTATGATTCAATGATTAGGAATATTAGCTATTTTTTGGTTATTGTTATATATTTCAGAAATGAAGATCAGGGGATGAGATATGAATTAAGACAATGAAGTTAATTATTTTAAAATGTTTTGATAAACGAGATTTTGAATAAAATAATAGAAAAAAAGAGCAAAATATATAACTTAACAACCTATTACTTTGAAGAAAAATTTAAGTAACTAACTATAGAATATAATGGATAAAATTAAAGATAAATGAAAACTAAATTGAATAGAATAGATCTAAATCAAATAAAATAAAGGTGCAACTAGCGATGCTTATATACCTGGGGATTTGAATTCGGAAAGTGTGGGTGCCGGTAGAAAGAGGCAGGACAACGCAGTCCCAAAATTACACGCAGATCTAATAAAGGAAAGCGACAATGAAAAAAACAAAGCAGTTCTAGGTTATGAATGGCAGAAATCTGTATACAGTGCGTATAAGCAGTGAAAGTCCAATTTTCACAGCGCAGGTTTCAGCGAGAAGTCTCCAGCGCATTTATCTCAGCGCGGCTAACCGTATTGGGAAATTTGCCGCCATCCGAGAAGTCTACCATTAGAGCCCTGATTATACTAACAGTCATTCTCGGTGCACTAAAAGCGTACCGATAATTGTAAAAGGTGGACAGGGTGCCGCCCTTAAAAAAATCCGGTTTTGTGTTTAGCGAACACCCCAAACTGGGTTTTCAATTGGGCTGTTCGCTAGTCATTCCAAAGCAATCGGATACAGTACAGAAGGGTACCCGCTTTAAACAGCAAAGTACATAGATGTTCTCTTCCATTTTTTTTCGTTTCAAGAAAACAAAATTTTGGAAATGTTGAAATATTTATTTCGAAATGAATGAATTAGGATGTAAAACTCAAAGGTAGATTTATTTTTAAGTTATTTTCAATAAGTACTGGTACTAATATACTATTCCTAAAGATTTAGCTAGTTTTCTCGGTTCAATGAGATCTAAATATCTGAATTTAGAATGTTTTTAGGCAAAAATATAATATCATCAAATTTTCTTAACACAGATTCAATTTTGCTTTTTTTCATGGTTAAAATCTCTCTTCATATTCAAACTAAAGAAGCTTTTTTGCATTCAGTAACTTTTTGTCTGTTCCTGGCGTGCAAAACGAAACAGTTTTTTGCAGATTCAAGAATAAAAATTAAAATATTCGAGTAACCGATTTCAGCTCATTTCATTTGTAATTAACTAAAATTATTTGAAATTATCATTTTTACTAAAATTTTATCCAATTAAATTGTTTATCTATATGACAAAATTGTTTTTCATATATTTTTCGAAATATACTGCAACTTTTCAATTGAACTAAATAACATGTTAGATTAAACTTAAATTTTAAATTTATTCTAATAAACATAATTTTTTCACTTCAATATAATGGCCTTTTTTTTTCAAAAATTCTTCAATTAATTTGAAAAAATAGAAACTTTACTCGTCATATTGTTAGTTAAAAATTCATAAAGGAAATAGATATTAAATTGCTTTTTCAAATGTTATTATATAATAACTGATAATATTCTCTACATTTTGTTATGTTTTTTTTTTAGAATGAATATAAAACATATATAACTAAATTCATGAAATGAATTCTTTTAATAACAATAACAATAGTAATTCCACAGAATTACCGGATATAATTATGGATAGACAACCTAAAAGATCTTCAACTATTATTGCAACTTCTGATGCCATAGGATCAAATTCAAATACTGCATCTATTATCAAAAATAATTCAAACGAAAATAATAATACAGATTCTTCAGCTCAATCTCCAATATCAGAGGAATTAATCAAGCAATCCGTTTCCATTAACGAAAATCGTTCATCTTTTTCTCAATCAAGTGTTGGTAATAATAGTGATGATATAGGATGGTGTGAAATAATTTTCTCTTGTTTTTTTGTTTCTACTTAGATTTGGTTACGATGACATATTTACAAGTTTTTCTCAATTCTCCTTTGCTTTTTTTTTCGGCCACTTTTCTAGTTATTAAGTTTTCTAGTTATTTAATGTTCTTTTATGCTTCTTTTCTGCTTATTATCTTTGTTAATACATTTTTATTTCATTCATTTTATATGTTTTTATATGTTTTTATACGTTTTTATACGTTTTTATATGTTTTTATATATTTTATATACTTTTATGTTCATTTCAGTCTAAATTAATTTTTAATTTAATTTCAAAAAAACAAAACCGCATTATGTAATATATTACCAATCCAAATTACGTAATAAATTACATAACGCGGATTACATAAGCCATCACCTAATTACATACCATAATTACGTAATTTCACCTGCCCTTCTTTTTTCTTAATTTCTCATTATTTTCGTTGTTCTCGTAATTTTCATTATTTTCACTGCCTTCAGACTTTTGGTGTTTTTGATGCTTTTGTTTTTGATAACTTTTCTCCGTCACAAGGGGCAAAATGAATCACTTTCAATAAAACAACAAGCATAAAGGACTATTAATTCTTTCAGACTGTATTCATTAACCATAAAGGACTTTTATCATATTCATTATAACTTTGTTTAATTAATTATTTATTATCATGTCAAGCTCAGAAATTGTAAGTGGCCCTTCTTTAACTTGTTTTCTTTTTTTTTTATATTTGAATATCAAAATAATTAACAATTATTAAATATTTTAGTCTGTTTTATATGAAACTGTAATAGAAAAAGTAATTGCTGATTCCAGAGATGATTTCGAAAATAATGGTATAGACGAAGCAACTCTTCAAGATTTAAGAAGTATTTGGAGAGATAAATTAGCATCTTCTGGAGTTGCTGATTTTTCATGGGTTGAGAAAACTCTTGAAGACTCAAATTCTGTTGATCAAAATGGGAATATTAATAATATTGCCAGCAATTCTAATAATGATACTGGTTTAAATAATACAAATACAAATGATAATATCAAAACCAAATCAGAAACTCCAAACTCAAATATCAATACTAATAACAATTATAATAATAATAATAATAATAATAATAATAATATTACTCCTTCAATTGAATTACCATCAGAATTAGGAAATAATGATTCCATAAATAATAATTTAAGTTCAATTCCAGGTTTAGTTTTACCTCATCAAGTTGATGGAACTGTAAATTTAACTTCAATTAAAAATAATTATAATAATAATAATAATAATTTTGAAATTGAAATTGAAGTTGACGATAATCTTAAAAATAGATTAATAAATAATCAATTCAATACAAATAAAAATAATTCAATAAATAAAAATAAATTATTAAAAAAAAATAAATTAATAAATAAAGATAACTTAATAAATAAAGCTAAAATAAGGCCATTACGACAAGTAGATGGAGCTTTAGAAGAGGATTATTTAGATGATTTATCTGATGATATGGAAGATTCTTTAAACTCTTCTGATGATGAAGATGTAATAAGATCTGATGATGATTCTGAAGATGATGATCAAAATACTATTTTATGTTTATATGATAAAGTTCAAAGAGTTAGAAATAAATGGAAATGTACTTTAAAAGAAGGAATTGCTAATATTGATGGTAAAGATTATTCTTTTATGAGAGGAACTGGTGAAGCTGATTGGTAGTTTTTTCTATTTTATTTTTTTGTTCTTGTTTTTATTATAATTTTTTTTTTCAATTTCAATGCTTTTAATGCTTTCAATGGTCTCACTTTTATATTTTATATATATACTACAAAATGGATTTATTAATGTACACTTTTTAATTTCTTTGTTTCTATAAATTGTTATGAAAATGATAAAGAATGATGATTTTAATCAGTTGAGTATTAATTTTGAAAAGAAAAAAAAGAAAAAAAAATTTTAAATCCAGTAAAATTTACAGTATACATTTTATATTAATTACATAAAATTGAACTCACTACTTCGGGATTTAACAGCTAAACTTGCCATTCTTAATAATTTCTTTTTTGGATCCTCTTTAACTTTTCTTTTTTCTGACTTTCCTTCTTTTTGAGTACGTTTAGAAAATTTATTACCCATAGATTTCGGAGTTTCTCTTAATCCAAAACTTTTTGCAAGATGTCCAAGATGTAATAATTTAAGATTAAAACAATCTTTTTCAGTATTCAAATGTGTTGCATATGCTCTAATATGAGAAATAAATGCATTTTTTGCAGCTTCAAGAGATACAACATCTTCTAATAACCATCTTTCAACATTCAAATGCCAAGTTGTAGCTTCAAAATCCCAACTTAATTCTTTATTATTACTATTTTTTTTACTTTTATAATCAGTTTCTTCAACTTTATTATAAGCTAATTTTAATATTCTCTCATAATTTAATTGTTGAATTTTATTTTTGAGATGATATTTCTGAATTCTTGAAATATAATTTTCTTCTGCACCTGGAAATAAAAATAAATATGCTCTACCTTTATTTCCAACTCTTGCTGTTCTTCCAACTCTATGAAGATGATCTTCAATTGAAAAAGGAGGATCATATTCTATAACATCTGTTATTTCAGGCAAATCTAAACCTCTAGAAACAACATCTGTACAAAATAATATAAGATTTTTAGGTTCCAAAATTTCACCATCTTCATTTTTTTCAACTAAATTTGTTTTTACAAAATGATTTAATGTATAAGTTCTAGCTTGTTGACTTAAAGATCCATGAAGTTTATAAATTATAGTATTATTATCTAATATTGGAGATGTACAAACAGTTGCATTATCATTTTCTTCAATACTATCTTTAGGCATATCTCTTTTATTTTGAGCAATTTTCCCATTTCTTGCAAATACTTTAAAATGAAAATTAACAGAATCTGAACAAGAAAGAAATACAATTGTTCTTGAACCTTTTAGATTTTGATTTTGAACAGATATAATTCTTAATATACCATTTAATGATACTAATCTTAACTTTGGAGGAACTATTAGACACTTTTGTTCTAATTGATCCGGGACAGAAAAATGCTCAATATCAGCATTTGAATGTATAAAGTTCTTTTGATTATTATAAATTTCATCATCATTGTCATCATCATTATTATTATCAAACACAACAACATTTTTATCCGAAGTCTTGGAAACTTTATTATCTTCTTGAAATTCAGATGCAGATATCAATTGTGGATTTCTTAAGGTCATTTCACCTAATTTTTGAACATTATCTTTCAAAGTAGCAGAACATAATACACTTATTCTTGAAGGTGGTAGTTCGGGATAAATATTTTGAATTTCAGCTTGATCAATATTTCTTGTTTGAACTTCAATATTATGAATAATATCAGTTAAAGTTTGCTCAAAACCCAATTCCATTAATCTATCACCTTCATCTAAAACAAGATATTTAACTAAAGATAAATCTAAATTTTCTGTAGTTTTTATATGATCTAATAATCTACCTGGAGTTGCAACTAAAATATTTACACCTTTTCTTAATCTTGCCTTTTCACTCTTTTTTTTTTCACCACCAGTTACAAATGACGGCACAATATTTACAGAGATTTTACTTAATTTTTCTAATAATACATAAATTTGTGTTGCTAATTCTCTTGTTGGTGTTAAAATTATTGCAAATAAACCTGAATTTCTATCTATTTTATTTTTTAAATTCATTAAAGTATTAAAAATTGGTAGTGTAAAAGAGAGAGTTTTACCGGAACCAGTTTGGGATTGAACCAATAAATCCGACGTTCTTTTATTATCGAGTAAAGAAGGAATAACTAACTTTTGAATAATTGTTGGTTTTGAATATAATAATTTTTCAGATAAAAATTTAGATAATTTTGGATTTAAACCTAAAGATTCGAAATTTGTTTTTCCTTTTAATAATGGAGCATTTGAAGGTTTCATAATATCTAAAGTGGATTTTGAATCTTGTTGTTCTTGTTTTATTGAAGATTTTAAATTAGATGAAAAAAGAGAAGAAACAAAAGTTGAACTTTTACCACCATGTTTTTGTTGATTTGATTTTGAGTTTGGATTATAATAATGATTTTCGGGATCGATTATTCCAGTTCTATTATTATCATTATTATTATTTTTAGAATCACCTATTTTTATTTGTTTTCTTGAAAGATTTATTGCTTGAGTATCTTCAATTCTTGGTCTTTTCTTTTCAGATTGTATAGATTGAAGAACTTCTGATTGTATTATTGTTGTACTTTTGTCATTAGTATTAGATTGATTTTGAGGTTGAGTTGCAGGTTTCTGATTTAATATTTGATCAGATGATTGATTGGATTTTTCATCAGATTTCTGCTCTGGTTTTTTAACTTTTCTATTCAATTGTCTTTCAATTCTTCTTCTATCTTTCCATTTTCCACCAATTACTCTTTGTTTCTTTGGAGTTGATCTTGTGTTTGAACTTGTAGTCACAAAATTCATAAGCAATCCGTCATCATCATCATCCATTTTGAATATGAGTATAAATATATATAAATTTTCTTTGGAAATATAAATTATTTAAAAATTTTTAATAATTTTAATCTCTTCAAATAAATAAATAAATTTTTTATTTTTTTCTTATGATAAAAACTGATAAACAAATTTTTTTCTTATTTGAAATATTTTTTTTACCAGCGCCGTTGCAGCTTTGTGCATGGCGGAGCGCTACTAGAAAAAAGTTAAGAAAAAAACCAAAAAAGAGCAGTGAAAAGAAAAAAAAGGCAAGAATAAAATAAATGATGCTGCTGGAATTGATTTGATTAAATACAACAAGTTTGCTTATAAGACTGAAAGAAAAGAAGAAAAGAAGAAAAGAAGAGAAGACGATAATGGCAGGAAGTGGATTATTCGTAGAAGAAGATGTTGATGACGATGTACGTTCATTAGAATACGAGGCAAAAGCCACTAATACAGAAGATACAAATTTAATAATAGAAAATGAAGAACATAAAGTAAAAGAAGAAAATGGAAGTTTTGAAACTAATCATTTTGTAGAAATAGAAGAAGAAGAAATAATTGAAAAGATCATTAGTGTTAAACATGAAGAGAGTAAGAATACATCTAAAGTTAAAGTAGAAGCTCAAGAAGAGGCTGAAGATAAAGATGATGATGATGAAGAAGAAAATGATGAAGATGATATTATAGTTGAGGAAATTCCAATATATTTAAATGATCTCAAAAATATTACTGATATAAAAGAAAAATTTGAAGAAAAAATAAAGGAAGAAAAAGAAATAAAAACAGAGAAAGACAAAAAGAATAAGAATAAAAAAAAAACAAAGAAAGGAAAAATAAAGTCAGATTCAAGTTCAGATTCTGAAGAAGAGAAATCTGAAGGTAAAGCTATTGACATTGATAGTGATAGTAATAGTAATAGCAATAGTGACAGTGATATTGATATGGATGCTAATTCTGATAAGGATGTTGAAGTTGAAAATGATAATGATAATGAAAATGAAAATGAATCAGAAAAAGAAGAAAAAAAAGCAATGGATATCAATAAATTACAATTATATCTTTTACAATATCCTAATAGACCAAATACCAAGCCATTAGTTAATTCTAAGAATAGTGGAGTATTTGAATCTCGAATTAAAAATAAAAGTGAAGTAATTGAAGTTGATATACCATTAAATACAGATAAATTTTTTAATTATTATAAAGCTACAGAATGGAATGAATTAAATTATCAAACATTAGGTGGTAAACTAACAAGTTCTAATGGATATTATATTGGAATTTTAAAAATTAAAGATAATAATAAAAAAGAAATAGTTTTAACACCAATTAATAAAATTGCACAATTACGACCAGTTTTTCATTATATTGATAATGAAACAGATGCTAAAAAACAAATGGAAAAAATTGCAGATAGAGAATCAAAAAGTGGAGAAAATAATACATCATCATCAGTTCAAGTTGTTCAAATGACAGCTAAATCAACAGATGAAAATGCACCAAGATTAAGTGGAGCTTTAACATCATTCAGAAAATTTGGGGAAGAAGAATTTGATGAATATGATTGGTATGATGAAGAACTTGAAGATACTAAAAAGTTAAGACCAGTGATTTTCCATGAAAGTGAAAATGAGCCTTTGTTGGCAAGTAGTAGTAATCAAGACTACATTAACAAATTATTACAGTGAAACATAAAGGACTTTATGTATTTTAGATATAAACACTCAAATATATTTATCAATCAATTACTAATCAAGTGGTAATTTTATTGAAAGTACACTGTCGCCAAAACTGTGGGAGTTTTAAAATAAAAGGTATACGGATATTTATTTCCGCACAATTTCTTTTTATGGAATTTAAACCGTGTTCAGATTATATTTTCACCGTATTAGCTACTAAATTATGCAATTAAGATTATATAAGCGCTTACCTAATACTTTTATCCGTCTGAACCATGCCAAGGATCTGCCAAGCACCGGATAAGCACGGAAAAGAGTCTGGGCCCAGTCAGAAGCTAATTTCAGCCTCTTCCAGCCACTTCCAGCCACCTTCTCTTCACAAACTGAAATTTCACTCGTTTTTTTCTTTTCACAGCAGCGAACCTTAAAGTATAAGCCTATTTTTTGGTGTGAAAATAAAATAAATTGTTATCAGTGGGTAGAATACAACAAAGATAAAAAGTAGTTGTAAAGGAAGTAGGAATAGAATTGAAAAAAAAATTCTGAAAGGGTCTGTAGAACTGTGATAGAATACTACTTGAATAGTAATTGAATCTTTTGAGTACTTTTTTTTTTTTTTTTTATTATCATAATCCTCAATTAATCCGTAAGATAAAAAATTAATTCAAAATCCATAGGTTGAATTTTGAAAAAAAAAAAAAAAAAATAATTAGACAAAATCATGGGTTCATATAAGAAAAATTCAAATAAAAGTAAAAAAATAATAAAAGAATATGATAAAGTTAATGAATTTAAAGATGATTTAATTTATGATATAAGTGAAATGAAAGAGAAAATCAAAAGACAAGATAGTAGAAAAGTTGGTAAAAATTTACAAGTTCAAGAATATATTAATTCAATCAATTCTTTGAAAAACTTATTATTTATTTTAGTTTTGATTATTTTTATACTTATATCATTATTTATTTTGATAATTTTAACAAATTTCCCTATATTTATAAAAAATAATAATAATTATAATCATAATCCTAAATCATTTACTAATACTAATATTACTACTACTACTTCTGCTACCACTAATAATATTACTACTAACGTTTCTAGAAGTGAACTTTATTTACATAATCATAGATATGAATATAAAAATATTGTATTTCCAATAATTACAAATCATTCAATTAATAATTCAAACGGATATAAAAAAGAAAATGCAACTTTATTCACATTATGTAGAAATTCAGAATTATATGATATTTTACAAACAATTCAAATTATTGAAGATAGATTTAATAAAAATTATCATTATGATTGGATTTTTTTAAATGATAAACAATTTACTCCAATTTTTATAAAATCCGTTTCAAATTTAGTTTCTGGTAATGTTTATTTTGATCAAATTAATAATAATAAATTTTGGTCATATCCTAGAAATATTGATTTAAAACTAGCAAAAAATTTAAGAAAAGAAATGGAATTAAATAATATAATTTATGGAAATTCAGAAAGTTATAGACATATGTGTAGATTTCAATCTGGTTTTTTTTATAATCAACCTTTATTAAAAAATTATAAATATTATTGGAGAATTGAACCTGGTATAAAATTATATTGTGATATAATTTATGATGTTTTTAAATTTATGAGATTAAATAATAAATCTTATGGTTTTGTAATTTCAATTTATGAATATCAAAATACAATTGAATCACTTTGGAGATATCTTAAATTATGGTTATTAGAAAATTTAAATTATATTAATAAAAATTCATTAATTGATTTTATTTTAAGTTATGATAATATTACAAATAATGATATTAAAAATTTATCAATTAAAGAGAAACTATTAAATTCAAATTATAATTTATGTCATTATTGGTCAAATTTTGAAATTGCAGATATGGATTTTTATAGATCTAAAGAATATGAAGAATATTTTAATTTTTTAGATTCCATTGGTGGGTTTTTTTATGAAAGATGGGGTGACGCACCAATTCATTCAATTGCAGCTTCTTTATTTCTCTCAAAAGATAAATTACATTGGTTTAAAGATATTGGTTATTATCATGCTCCATATTCTTCATGTCCATTAAATGAAGAATTGAGACTTAAAAATAAATGTATTTGTAATCCGTTAAATGATTTTACTTTTGATGATTATAGTTGTTCTGCAAATTGGTTAAGATTAACAAATGATACAGAATCTTTAAATGAATGGGAGCAATTCAAAGAAGAAGTTGGTGATGATTATAGTCTAAGGAAATATTACATCTAAACTTCATCTCATCATTATTATTATCTCACTCCATTCACTCCATTCTCATTCTTTTTTTTCTTTCTCTTTCATTGATTTATTTTTGTCTTCATATACAGCATTGTTGTTCATATTTATTTCATATTTCATTTATATCTCATTCATATCTCTTTCATATTTATCTCATCTTTGTCTCATATTTATCTCATATTTATTCCATATTTATTTCATATCTCATTCATGTTTCACAAAGCAATAATAAAATAAATTAAAATAAAAATTAAATAAAAAAAAAATAAAAATATTTCGAGTCCATTTTTGCGGGTCTTCTGTCATTCGGCTTCGGATTTCACATATACCCGAATTATCCGTGTGTGCCGCTCGGAACCCTCGGCACTGAGTTCCGCGTACGCAAACAGAAAAAATTTCAAAAAAATACGTCAAAAACAACCAAAATTCAATTGGAAAGCAGCTGAAACAATCAAAAAACAATCAAAAAACAATTGAAGAAAGACAAAATTAATACAAAAATTATCGAAAATCATTGCAAATCTTCGGAAATCAAAATAAAATACATTCGAAATGACCCAAATGAAGTCAAAGTCAAATGAAAACAGACAAGAACAAGCTAAATAATTTATAAACTAATAGACTCAAATTAAGTGAATTAACCTAGATTTGATCTTTATTTAACCTGTGAATGATTCGGCTATGAAGGAAGATAGTGTATGCTACTTGAAATTCAGCTAGCTTTAACCTTCTTTTATTTCTCCTATTATCATTGTTATTGCACTATTTTAGTATTTTATTTTCTTATTCATTGATTTCTTTTCCTTTTTTTTCTTTTCTATTTGCTGTTCATCAAGCCTTTTATCATATTTAATCACTAAATTCAATTACTTATAATATTATTATTTAATTTTTCATTTTAATACCTATTATATTTATTTTAATTCTCCAGAAAATGACTTCCACTCCATCAACTCCATCAACTACATCAATTTCTTCAAAAGATTCTTCGACTAAAGACAAACAGCAAATAAAACCACTTTCAGAATCTATAGATTCTGGTAATATTATTAATGAAAAATTATCAAGAGAATTATGGTCTTTTGAACACTATTATAGATTAAGAAATCAAAAAAAATTATATACATGTTTTTCAGTTGCTGGTACTTATAATATTGATATTTCAAATGAATTATTATTTAATTCAATCAAACAATTAATTAATGAATTTACTGTTTTTACTTTAAATGTATTCAATGATAATTCAATTAAAAAAAAATATAATGATTTTCCATTGAACTATTTATCAATGTATTTACCATTGAATTATTTTCCAAATTCTGATTGGAATTCAATTTTAAAGCCTGTTGATTATATCAAATTTGATTCAATTGTAAAATTTGTTGAAATTGAAAATGACAATAATGATGATGATGATAATAATAAAAGAGATTTGGTTATCAACTATATTCAAAATGTTGTACAAAATCATATTTTTGAATTATGTTCAATTAATCAGCCATTATGGAAAATAACAGTGCTAAACAAAAAAACAATTATATTTTATTGTGATCATATTTTATTTGATGGTACTTCAGGTAAAAATTTCCATAAAAACTTTTTAAGAATATTAAATAACCAATTTAACAAATTGAAAGAAAATTCATCAAATGAGAATTTAAGTAATGAATTCAATAATGAAATTGAAGTATTTAATTTAAAAAATGATTATAAAACTTTGAAGCCAATTGTTCAACCAACTAATAAATATATAAGTTTAAAACCTTCTT
This sequence comes from Ascoidea asiatica, assembly GCA_001600695.1. Taxonomy (NCBI): domain Eukaryota; kingdom Fungi; phylum Ascomycota; class Saccharomycetes; order Ascoideales; family Ascoideaceae; genus Ascoidea; species Ascoidea asiatica. Next base: position 99,784 of record BCKQ01000001.1, on the reverse strand, counting down.
TATTCTTTTATCTTTGGACATATTTTGATGAATTGACTCCATTTGCTAAAAAAGAATTATATTTTAGAATTCATAAAAAAATTTCAAATTGTTTTTCATATTTTTCAATTTTTAATCCTTTTAAACAATTAACAAATTTCAAAGACTATTCAAATTTAATTATTGGTAATCATTATCTTAATAAAAATATAATAAATAAACCTGGAGATCCCAATACCAAACATAAATTATTTAATATTAATAGTGTGAATTCAAAAAAATTACTAAATTTAATAAGAACTAAAAAAATCAAATTAACAGCATTTTTATCATATATTTATTTATTATCAATTTCTCCTGTTTCCAAACTTCATGATATTTCAATGATGGTTCCAATTAATTTTAGACCTTTAATAAAAAATATTAATTCAACTATTAATAGTGAAAATAATATTGAAGAATTTGATGATAATTTCATTTTAGCTGTATCCCAATTGAAATTGATTTTACCTTCTTTTTATAAAATCAATAATAGCAGCAGTAGCGATGATAAGAATAATTCAGAAGGATATTCCTTTGAATTTCTCAGTAAAAAAGAAAATCTATCAAAAGTTATCAATTGGGATTTTATTAAATTAATTAATGATAAAATTCATGAAATCATTGATGATAAAAATCATATTCAATATATTGGAATGTTAGAATATTCGGATGTCAATAATTTTTTAAATTTAAAAAGTACATCCTCAAGACATACGATGATGGAAATTTCTAATCTTGGATTAATTGAAAAATCAGATAATAAATTGAATAATGAAAAAGATTCAATTGCATTAGAGGATTTAATTTTCACTCAACCAATTGGATGTGCAACAGGAGTATATTTTTGTATGAATGTTGTGAGTAGTGAAATCGGTGGTATTAATATTGTTTTAACATCATTAAGAGAATTTTCAAAAGAGATTGAATTAATTTATTCAAATTTTGAATTAATTTTAAATTATTGTATTGAAATGTAATGATTAAAGAATGTCATTGTAATGAATTATAGAGTTATATTAATATTATCAATTAATTCACCGAGATTATAAATAAAATTATCAGATTTTTTCTTTAAATCATTATTATAATTGAATAATTTAATTTCTTCATTTTCATTTTTATTTTTATTATCTATTATATTATTTGAGAAATTGATTGGATTATTAATAAGATTAAAAGAATCATCAATTACATTTTTTAATAAATTTAAATTTTTAATATTTTTTATATTATTGGTATTGATATTGGTATCGTTATCATTATTATTATCGTTATTGTAATTTGAATTAATTGAAATATTATTATTTAATATATTATGAAACTCAGTTCTTAATTTATCATAATTATTTATATTATGATTATTGTCTTGACTAGTATCTTCAATATCATCCTCATCATCTTGATTGTCTTCTTGTATATAATCTTGATTATTATCATGAATATTTTCAGTAACCTTATCCGATATATCGATAGAATTATCAATAGAGTTATCAATAGAGTTGTCAATATTATCAATAGAGTTTTTACTATTCTTATTATTATTATTATTCGGAAGAAAAAGATTTAAATTTAATTCAATTTTATTGAATAAGTTATTGAATTTAGACAAATTTTGATTTAAATTAATAAAATTTAAATTATTTAAATTTAATAAATTTTTTATTTCATTTTCTAATTCATTTTCAATTTCTAAATCATTATCATTATCATTTTCAAAATTATATTGAAATTGATTTTGGAATTCATTAGTATTTTCAATTAAAGTAAAATTATCAAATTCATTTAATAAATTTTGAATATCAATTTGATTATGGGGTTGAATATTATTAACTTTGATATTACTTGACATTTTTTTTTTTTTAGTTTGAGTTGATTTTGACAATGAAATTTTTTTTTTCTTGGATAATAATTTTTCTTTTTTGATTATTCTTTTAACAGGTTGAATTGGATTAATGCTAGTTAATTTGATTGGTCTGTTATTATTTGTTGAAGATTGAAGAGTAATTTGAAGTGGTAAATTTAAATTTGAATCAGATTTTGAGAATAATTTATAAGTTTTGAATTTATTTTTATTATTTAATTGAGATAAATTTTTTCTCTTTTTAATTGAATGTAAATGAAGAGTATATAATTTCTTACCATATCTTATCAATTTTTTATTATTTTTGTTATTGATATTGATATTGTTTTTATTATTATATTTGATATTGTTGTTATTATATTTGATATTGTTGTTATTATATTTGTTATTGATATTTTTATTGTTTAGCGCCACGGAATTCAAATTATTGGTTAAGCGCGGGTAGAAAGAAGAAGATTTAAAAGACTTTGAAGACTTGAAAGACTTGGAAGAAGAAGAAAAAGAAGGTCGTTGAGACTTTGAATAATAAAAATAAGTTGGTAATGAAGAAGCAGTCTTCTTTCTTTGGAGAGAGTAATCATCATTATTCTTATTTTTACTAGATCGAGAACAGAGAGAGGACCTTTTTATAGCGTTTGTAATGTTTTGAATCATTTTGAACTATGAGAAAAAAGAAAGAAATAAGGAAACTAATTGAATGAAATAATGAGATACATTTTGTCTTATCTTATATCATATCTTATATCATTTCTCGAATCATATCTTGATCCATTGTTGTATCATTTGATTGTTATATCACTTCGATAACAGATTAAATCAAAAACAGAGTCTGAAAATAGAGAAATAACAATCAGAACAGAAATAGGATTTAAAATAGGAGTTAAATAAACCATTTTTTAAGCTAGACGAGAACTGCGATTGGATGAGTTCATTGCACCACACAACACTCAAAGCAAGAACGAGAAGAACGAGAAGAAACTGATTAAAAGGAGCATGAACTAATAATAATAATATGAAGAGGAAGAAGAAGATGATAAAGCAGCAGAAACAGCTCACTCATCCACCATACTCCTGTTCTTATTTTTGTTCTTCTTCTATTAATGGCCGGGCTATTGTTTGCTCTTATTCCTATGTTATTTGTGGTTCTTCTGATGCTTTGTCTCTTTTGTCTACTCCTGTTGCCACTGCTGCTGCTTCTGCTGTTTTTGATGTTTCTACTGCACCATCCAAGAACACCCTCTGTTATGGTCTCAATTAAATTAGTTTAAAAACGAGACCAATTATATGGGTTTTTTTATTTAAATTCAGATATGTGGGTTAACATAAACAAGCAGGTAGCCGTATTTAAATGTATTTGCCGGTATTTAGCAGCGGAGCCAGCGTTCCGGATCTTTACTACGGATCAAAAAACGACCTTGGTAAGGATTTCTTCTTTAGGTTGTAAACAATAGCCATGGATCCTGTTTGGGTATGCGGATCGCGTAATTGAATTAATTTCACTCATTTTATTGATTACTGATTGTGATTTAATACAATTCAGTTCGAATTAGTTTTAATTCAATTCTTTTTAGTCTAGATATTCATTATTCCATAATAACTTCTTGTAATATTTTTCAATTATTAATCATCATTGATTATATTAATTTTAATTTGATTCAAATGAATAAGAAATGAAAGAATATTTACAATAATATTCATAATATTCATATCACTTATAAACCTTCTCATAACTTTCTTTAATTCAAATACATTCATTATATCTTAATCTCATTTATATATTATCCATAATATTTATATAATTCATATAATTCATATAACTTATATATATGGCAAAAAGAAAATTACCTAATGGTCCAACTTCTGCTTTAGGTATAGGTGCTGCTTTACCAAATTCAAAAAAACCCAAATTAATAAAAGATCCATTAAAAGTACTTTCAAAACCGTTTACAATTCCAATAAAAAAAAGAAATTCTCAATTAAATTTACCTTTAAGAAAAGCAAGATTGAAATTGATTAATTATTCTGATCAATTTTTTGATATAAATGATAAAGAAAATAATAATAAAAGAAATAATAATAATGATAATGATAATGACAATTATAATAATATAACAAGAAAAACTAAAAATGCTTTAAATCCAAAAAGATTATTATTATCAAATTTGAATAATACTATTCAATTAACAATAAAAAAAAATTTTAAAATTCCATTCAATGTTAATCATAAAAATTTTAGTCAATCAAATTTTAATTTCAAATATTTACTTAATAATCATTTACCTCCAACTTTAGGTACAAGAAGAAAACAATTACTATTACCAAAACCTTTATTTGATCCAAATGATCAATTCTCAATAGTATTATATGATCCAACTATTGATAAATTTCCAACTTTATCTGAAGCTGAAATTAATTTAAGGAAAAATAACAACCCTAATAACGATAAAGAATTAGATGATGACAATAATAACACTTCTGAAAATTGTGATAATAAAAAATTATTATCTTTTAAAAAAAACGTACATAAATCTTTAAATGAAATTTTAGGAATTAATAAAAATCCAGAGGATGTTATTAAAAATGCTCCAAATGTACCTGTGATTATTGATCCAAGATTATCAAAAATTTTAAGACCACATCAAATTTCTGGTGTTAAATTTTTATATAATTGTACTTCCGGTTTAGTTCATCCAATTGCTAAAGGTTGTATAATGGCTGATGAAATGGGTCTTGGTAAAACTTTACAATGTATAACTTTAATGTGGACTTTATTAAATCAAAGTCCAAGAGGTAAAAAAACTATTGAAAAAGTTATAATTGTTTGTCCTTCATCTCTTGTAAAAAATTGGTCAAATGAAATTATTAAATGGTTAGGTAACGGTACTTTAACTCCATTACCAATTGATGGTAAACAAATTAAAAATAATTCTGGTAATGATACTTCTTCAATTATTAAAAATTGGGCTTTAGCTTCTGGTAGAAATATTGTTAAACCTGTTTTAATAATCTCTTATGAAACTTTAAGAAGAAATGTTGAAAATTTGAAAAAAACTGAAATTGGTTTATTATTAGCTGATGAAGGTCATAGATTAAAAAATAATGATTCTTTGACTTTTACTTCTTTAAATTCGTTAAATTGTACAAGAAGAGTTATATTATCTGGTACTCCAATTCAAAATGATTTATCTGAATATTTTTCGTTATTAAGTTTTGCAAATCCAGGTTTATTAGGTACAAAATTAGAATTTAAAAAAAATTTTGAAAATCCAATTTTAAAAGGTAGAGACTCTTTAGCTTCTGAAACCGATGTTAAAAAATCTCAATTAAAATTAAATGAATTAAATAATATTGTTTCAAAATTTATTATTAGAAGAACAAATGATATTTTATCAAAATATTTACCATTAAAATATGAACATGTAATTTTTGTTAATTTATCTCCAATGCAAAAAAAAATTTATAATTATTTTGTGAAGTCCCCTGAAATCAGAAAATTATTAAGAGGTGTTGGTTCTCAACCTTTAAAAGCTATAGGTTTATTAAAAAAATTATGTAATCATCCTGATTTACTAAATTTATCTGAAGATATTCCAGGTTGTGATGATTTAATACCTGATGATTATGTTAATAGTTCAAATTCTTCTGGTAGAAATAAAGAAATTCAAACTCAATTTTCTGGAAAATTTTCAATTTTGCAAAGATTTTTATATAAAATTAAAAAAGAATCTGATGATAAGATTGTTTTAATTTCAAATTATACTCAAACTCTTGATTTAATTGAAGTTATGTGTAGAAGAAATAATTATGGTAGTTTAAGATTAGATGGTACAATGAATGTTAATAAAAGACAAAAATTAGTTGATAGATTTAATGATCCTGAAGGTAAAGAATTTGTATTTCTTTTAAGTTCAAAGGCTGGGGGTTGTGGTATAAATTTAATTGGTGCAAATAGATTAGTTTTAATTGATCCAGATTGGAATCCAGCTTCTGATCAACAAGCTTTAGCAAGAGTTTGGAGAGATGGTCAAAAGAAACATTGTTTTATTTATAGATTTATTTCAACTGGTACAATTGAAGAAAAAATATTTCAAAGGCAATCAATGAAATTATCTTTATCATCATGTGTTGTTGATGAAAATCAAGATGTTGAAAGGTTATTTTCTTCAGATAATTTAAGACAATTATTTGAATTTGATCCTGATGTTACTTGTGATACTCATACAACTTTTAATTGTAAAAGATGTAAAGGTGATAAACAAATTATTAAATCGACTGCAATGCTTTATGGTGATTCAACAACTTGGAATCACGTTAATCATGATGGTTTAAAGAAAATTCAAGATACTTTATTACAAAATGAATTCCATTTCGATGATATCAGTTACACTTTTCAATATATATCTCATTGATAGTTTTTTTTCCCAGCTATTTCTTTAAGTCTATTGTTATATTATCCTATTTTATCCCATTCTAACCTATGATGTATCACTTTGTCTTATCTTGTCTTATACTTTTTTTATTATTTATCACACTTTTATTTTTTTCCCATTTTTTTGTTCATTTTTTTCAGGCTATTTTGTAAATTATAAAATGTTTTTCTTAAAATATAGACCATTAAATTTTTTTATCTCTTTTTATACATACAAATTGTAATAAAAATAAAAATATTTTAGTAAACTTTTTTTGTATTAACAAATAATTAATCATAATCAAATAAAAAAATAACAAAACAAAAATAAACAATAAAGAAAAATATTCAATAACTAGAGAAATATCATTATCATAAAATAAGGCATATAAATATTCATCATAAAAGATAAAAAAAATTCCATTTTAGTTTCTTTAAGCGTATTTTTTTTCGATTCTCATTCTGACAGCTTTGACTTGAGTATAATTGTCTAAAGCTTCAATACCCATTTCTCTACCAATACCAGATTGATTATAACCACCAAATGGAACCATTGGATGGAAATCATTATAAGTATTAATCCAAATAGTACCAGATTGAATTCTATTTGAAACATCAATTGCTTTATTTAAATCACTAGTATGAAGACCTGCAGCTAAACCATATGGAGAATCATTAGCCATTTCAACTACTTCATCAACAGTTGAAAATTTAGTAATTGTAACAACCGGACCAAAAATTTCTTCTTTGACAATTCTCATATTTTCTTTAACATCAGCAAAAATTGTTGGTTTAATGAAATAACCTTTTGTACCTAATCTTTCACCACCACAAATTAATTTTGCACCTTCTTTTTTACCAATTTTAACATAATCTAAAATTTTATCAACTTGCATTTGAGAAGTTTGAGCACCTTGAAATACTTCTTCATCAAAAGGATTACCAACTTTAACTTGTGCAGCATCTTTTGCAAATTCTTTTAAAACTTTATCATAAACAGTATCTTGAACATAAACTCTTGAACCTGCACAGCAAACTTCACCAGAATTATAAAAAATACCCATTGAAATATTTGAAACAGCTTTTTCAATATCAGCATCACCAAATACAATATTTGGGGATTTACCACCTAATTCCAAAGTAACTTTTTTTAAATTTGAATCAGCAGCAGATTTCATTATAATTCTACCAGTATTAGTTGAACCAGTAAAAGCAATTTTTTTAATTTTTAAATGATTTGCAATTGCAGCACCTGCAGTTGGCCCAAACCCATTAATAATATTTAAAACACCAGGAGGGAAACCTGCTTCAACCATTAATTTTGAAGCATATAAAGCAGATAAAGGAGTTGATTCTGCAGTTTTCATTACACAAGTATTACCGGTTGCTAAAGCAGGACCAATTTTCCATGACCACATTAATAAAGGAAAATTCCATGGAATAATTTGACCACAAACTCCTAAAGGTTCTTTTCTAGCATAAGAGAAATGAGAATCGCCAGTTTCTATAACATTACCAAATACTTTATCAGCCCAACCTGCACAAGATCTAAGATAATTAGCAACTAAACCAATATCACCTCTTGCTAAAATTATTGCTTTACCATTATCTAAAGATTCAATTGAAGCTAAAATTTCTAAATCTCTCTCAACTAAATCAGCTAATTTTGATAATAATTTTCCTCTATTAGAAGGATCTTGAGTTGCCCAATTTGTTTTTTTAAAAGCATAATCAGCGGCTTCTACAGCAATATCAACATCTTCCGCAAAACCTTCATAAACATCAGTAATTTTTTCTTCAGTTGATGGATCTATAACTGCAAAAGTTTTACCAGATTTTGAAGGAACAAATTCATTATTTATAAATAAACCTGTTGGTTGTTCATATTCCAAACCATTTGGTAAAGATATTTTAACAGATAAAGGTAAAGTCATTTTAATAATTAGTTAGTTATATAGTTGAATTGTTGATAATTTATAATTGAAATTTAATATTTGATAATTGATAATTGTTAATTGTTAATTGTTAATTGATAAATGACAAATTTAAGTTGATTGAGATAGAGATAAGATAAGATAAGAATAAGCAAGAGAATTGAGAAAAAAAAGAGATAGATAATTGACTATATTTATATCATTTTGATATTTTGCTTTATTAGTGATAATATGATTATAACAAATAGTAACAACAAATAGTAATAACAAATAAACAATCATTAAGAAAATAAATGAAAAAACATAAACATTGTGATAATAATGATTAAAATGTAATAAATTATAATGAACCCCACTTTAATGAACTAAATTTTATGAAATTGAATAAAATTCTTTATAATTTATTTAAAATTGTTTAAAAATATACAAAATTGAAATGAATTCTTCCATTAATACAGTTCAAATGACATTTCAAATTGTAAAAAAAAATTGAGGAGCAAGGATTCCTAAATTTGATTTCATTTCTCTTGAGCAAAACTAAAACAGATTCGCATTTAATATTGTAAATAATTAAATAAGTAAATAAGTAAATAAGTAAATAAATAAATAAATAAATAATAATAATAATAAAGAAATATTGAAGTCGGTGGATTAATTGATTATTGAATTTGAACTGAAATCTTGACTGATTACTGACTGTTGGGTTTAGACTTATTTTCCAGTAGCTGGCTGGAGCAAATGTAAAATACAATAACCATAATAACCGTAATAACTACAATAACTACAATAAATAATAACACAATATTATCTGAAGCTCGATAAAAACTGGGGTAAATACCATTGAATAAAACTTCAACATTTACCAATAATTTACCAATAATTTCCCTTAATTAACTAGGACAATTGAGTTCAATTAAGTGGATTTAAGTTCAATTAAGTCGAATTGAGTTCAATTAAGCTTGTGCAATAAGGTCTGCGGCAAGTCGGCAAGGAATAGGCCGTTCATTACGTAATTTATTGAGAAGTGCTGAGTCAGCTGAGGCTGTTGGTGTGGCTGAGGCTGTTCTGCGGGCCGAGGACTGTCAAGGAGTCCGAAAAGACTGGCCCGGAGCAAGTGGGAAACTAATCGGAGAAGCACTGTTATTGGCTAAAAAAGTGACGCCAGGGAAGTGGGACTTTTACTTTTTTTTCGGAGTTTCAGTTTTGAGAACCCCGTGCACAGAGCAATGCATACATCGGCACCCAAAATGCACAGCAGCTTTTGAGTAGTGCGCTCGGAGTTTGCGCAAGTTGGAAATAAAGCGCGAGACCAGTATTCTGGATTTACTAATACGCAGATTTGCAGAAGCAAAAGAAACAAAAGAAGCAGAAAATGAAGAGTTTGAGAACTGAAAAGTCTGCAGAGACAGTACAGAAGAGATCAAAAAAAGAGAAAAAGAGAAGAAGACTGAACAGTGAGTTTTATGATTTATAAATCATTATGAATATAGAGGATAAGAAAGTTCATGTTTTCAGCTATCAATGATTGCAATAGTTAGATTCTATTTTATTCAGGAACAGTTTATTTGATCCCGGAAGGAAAATATTTAAAGACCTAGATTATTTATCTATTTTTTGTTGTTTATATTTATCTATTTAGAAGTAATGTTTGTTGTTTTTAGATATTCAGTTAAATTCATGTTTTTGTTTATATTTATATTTATGTTTTTGTTCGCATTAATAATTTCTTCTCTTTCTTTTCTTTCTTTTGATTTCGAATTTCCTCGGACTTTTCACTTCTTTTCCAATCGATTTCCATGAATCTTTTCATCTCAATTCATTCAGACCCATTTATGTCTGTAATAACCCCACTAAGTTTTTGTATATTTTTTACACATTTTTATCGTCAAATAGTCATTATCATCATAACAATCATAATCACTGTGACTATGATTATACAGTAGTACTCGTAATAATCATAGTAATCATTATAATCATAGTAATCATTATAATCATAGTAATCATAGTAATCATAGTAATCATTAAATCTATAAAATATTTTTATTTCTCAAAATTGGTAAAAGCCTTTCTAGCAAAATGAATTAAATTTTATGAATTTTATGGAATATACACTCTACTATACCCACAAACTTCTTTTCTGCAACATATACATTTATCAAACCCTCTAATACCTAAAGAAACTCTACAACTTTCGCAAACTGAAAAACATCTACATGGCCATAAAATAACATCTCTTGCATTACTTTGACATACAACACATCTACTTTCAATTAATTCATTATCATTATCATCATCATTATTATCATTATCATCTTCAGCTTCATCTTCATCATATTCTTCTTCATCCTCTTCTTCTATATCAACATCCAAATCTCTCTTTCTCTTATTCCCATTCCAAGTCCTAAAACTTCCTTTATTATTTTGTCTTTTTTCAAGAATTAACTCAATTAATGACATTATATCTTCTTTATTAATCTTATTATATTTAGATCTTGTTAATCTAACATTTTCTTTTTCATAATGTAAATGTCCACTTAAAATTCTTTGATATGAAATACCATTAATATCAATTTTCTCTTTATTGGATCTTATATTATTATTATTTGGAATAAGAATTTTATAAATTTCTTCTGAATCGATTAATTCATTTAATATATTTTTTTTATCTTTGTATTTATTTTTATCTTTATTTAAACTCTTAACATTGAAGATACTTTTATTAATATTGTTTTGAAAACCAATTAATTTTGTTGGAGTCCTTAATTTATTTATTTGTTCATTATATGTATTCAATCTTATAGCTTGACTACTATTATTGTTATTATCAAATTCATGCTGAAATTCAGCTTCCGATTCACACTCAGATTCAAATTCAGAATCAAATTCTAATGGTTCTTTTTCAATTTCAATATCATTAATATCTTCAATATTATCATCAATTTCATAATCTTCAGATTTATCAATTTCTGGTAATTCTTCATTATTGATAAATTTTTCATAATATGTTTCATCATCGTAATCATTTTTTCTAATTAATTTATCAAATTCTTCTTGAATTCTTCTATTTTTTTCATTAATTAATTTTTTATAAGTCTTTTTTTGTAAAATTCCTTCTTCATTTAAATCACTTGATTTTTCTTTATTTTTTTCTTCTTCTAAAGTTTTAAATCCATCTGATAAAATTCTTGGAATTGTTCTTCTTCTTAAAATTAATCCAGTTATTAAATTTAAAAAATACTTTATTAATAAATTGAATCCTTGAACTCTTGATCTGAAAATGGTTTCATCTATATCTTCAATAATATAATCACTATCATTATTTAATTTTTTATCTTTAATATTCTCAATACTAATAATATTATCTTCATTATCATAATTGAATCTTAGATTTTTTAGATTTTTTTCATTTAAGTTAAATTCATTATTATATGGAGATAAACCTAAGACTGAATTTTTTTGAATTAGATCTTTGAATATTAAAATTTTATTATTATTATTATTATTTCCTTTTCCATTTTTATTATTATAACTATTATTACTATTAAAAATATTATTATTAATGAAATTACTAGATAACCAAATAGATTTTGGATAATTTATATCTGGTAATTCTTTAACATAATTGATTGATGCAGCTGCACTAATTGCTAAAAGTCCCCATCTTGTTAAAGCAGTATTAAAATCTTCATTTAAATCCAAATTTAAAAATTCGTTTAAACTACCACCAGAATTTCCACCATTGCCAATACTATTATCCCGTGTACTTGAAAATACTAATTCATTAAAATTAAATCCATGACATAAAGCAGCTAAGAAAAAAATGATGAAACATATTGAAATAATTGTAAAAATGAATAATTGTGGTAAGAAAGAGAAAATACAAATTGTTGGGAAAAAAATAATTCTACCATTGAATAAAGTTGTAAATAAATAAATTATAAATGAAAATCCAATAATTGTAGTTGGAATTAACTTATAATTCTTAATTTTGAAAATTGATAAAAAATGAATAATTAATTGATTTAATAAAGAAACTACAGATAATACTAAAATTTCTATTGATGGTCTTTTTGTGAATTGAACTTCATGAAATGCAAAAGAATGTTCAAATAAAGTTAAACCAGAATAATTAAAGGGAGTTGAAGAATCAGTTGTTGAAATTAACACTTCAATAAATTGACTGAAACATAAAGTTAAAAAAATTGGCCAAAATATATCATTTCCTGGACCAATTTTATTATTATTATTGAATATATTACTAGTAGTATTGGTTGTAATGGTGGTTGTAGTATTAGTAACAATTGATAAATTATTTGTAAATGGTTTTAAAACCGAATTTTTGTAATAAATTGGATCATAATTGAAAAGTTCTTTTGGGTAAAGAATGTAATTATTTAAAAAATCCGAATAACAATTTAAGGTAATTAAAAGATTCATTAAATTATTCAAAATGAAAAAACATGCAATTAATCTTAAAGATAATTTAATGTTATCATTAGTAAATAACTTTCTAAAAATTTTATGAAATACGTTCTGGTTATTATTACTATTGTTGTTGTTATTATTATTATTATTATTATTATTATTATTATTGTTATTAATATTATTATGAATATTATTGATGTTATTTATTCTATGAGTGTTTCTTGGAGCTGCAAATACAGTTGTTCTGTTTAAAATTATTGCCATTGACATACAAACAGCAGCATATGGAGAAATTGAATAAGTTAAAATTGAACTTATATTTCTTTTTGGTATATCATTTTGATAACTTGTTTGAATAATTGAATTTATAAAAGAAGTTAAAATATTTGGTATAAATTTTGAATTTTTATAAAGTGGAATATTAATTTTTTTAATTGAAATGATTGAAAGATTTGAAAGATTTGAAAGATTTGAAAGATTAGTAATATTGGATAATGTTATTTCTTTGATATCTTTGATATTGGTATCTTTGATATCTTTAATGTATTCAAACTCAGATAAATTTTTTAAATTAGTAGATAAATTAGCTATTGAAGTGACTAATGGATTATTTGAAATTGATATTGGAATTGAAGTTGAATTTTCAGAATGAAAACTTGTCGAAGGGAACAATGAATTAAGTTGATTATATTCACCCATTTTGAACTGATTATTAGATTTATTTAAAAAATTATTAATAGAAAATCTTAAGAAAAGAGGATAGGACTCTAAGATATGAAATAAATTCCTCTTGTTAGTCCTTTAGTTATTCCCCCTCCACTGAATCAATTGAAAAAAGATCAAGTCACTGATTTTAAGAATATGAGGAAGTATTTTCAGAAGAAACTAAAACAAAGAAGTTGAGTAAGTTTGTTTTGAACCAAATGAAGTAACTAAAACAGAGATGCTCTTCTGACTGTAAGCTCTGAAAGCTCTGAATCTCTGAATCTCAGGGGTGGTTTTAATTCGCAGCGTTCTTCCGATCACAATCTCGAGAGACCAGAAACAACCTCAAGTCTTAAAGAGGTAATATACTGACCGAAAGTATTATTATGAGATTTTAAGGTCGGATTACCTCCTGTTATATTCGACAAAGTTGTGGTTAAATAACTACCTAATAGAGATATTCTCATTTTGGGTTTCTTAAAATATTAAAATATTTTCGGTGTTAAATGTGGCAAATTATCCCGTAATTCAACTGCTAGTATTTCCGGATTTTTTGACTGATCCGAGGACCAGGTTTGGCCCAGCCGGGAAAGCCACCGGTGTGGATGCAACGAGCTCTGCCTCTTTTTAGGTGCTCCTTCTGCCCTGTACCTGCATCTACAAAAGGCTCCTTGCATCTGTTGATAAAAGCATTCTTGCCGGGTGTGTGCAGCATCCATATGCACCAGCGGGCACAGCGGACCACTTGGTCCCAATTGGGTAACTTCACGGCGAGAGCAATAGTACTGTGCTAATAGCAGAGAAAAGAACAAATTTTATTATTAGTTGCTAATTTATCTCATAATTAACAAGCATAATAAAAAAGAAATGATTATCCTTGCCAGGTTAATTTGACTAATTTAAAGGTAATTTAAAATTTAATTTATCTAATTTATCTAATTTAATTTAATTGAAGTAAATTAATTGAAGTAATTTAAATTACTTGCTAGACCGTTGCAACGGTACTGCCAATCTGCCAATTAATCCACCGGAAGCTAATCTACTGGCAGCAACGGTCTTTGATATCAGTATCAATCAGGTAGCATTAATTACTACTGTGTAATATTTTGATTGAATAGGAATGAATATGAACATATTCAATCCATTGCTTCCATTGCAGAAAGTGCTCATATAATGTCTGTGACGGAAACACTGATATAATAGCAAAGTTTTTTTCTTATCTCTGTTTCTTTCCCAGTTCTGTTCTGTTCTTCAATGATTGATAATAAAACACTTCAAAAAAAATATATAATAAATATTTACAGTATGAGACACTAATCAATAATCGATCATTAATCATCTATTTATCAATTTATCAATTTATCAATCATAATTCCTCAGGTATCTTAACTTTGTAGTGGTGAAAAAATTTGTTCAGTTACTAATAAACCCATGTAATCTCCTTCGCAACAACTCAACTAATCAATCATATTTTGACTTCTCCAAAATTCAGGAATAAAAAAACAAACATCTGAAAATTTGAAACATAAGAGAATAAATTATGGCTGGTGTAGAAAAACTGGGCTATAAAAAACTACGTTAATTTAATATTTTCTTGAAATCTTAAGATATTTAAGAGTCTTCTAATATTTCTTTAAATCTTTTATCATTTTAGTCCGTTTGTCTATTCGGATAATTTGTATTTTAACTGTATTATAGAAAAGATAGAACTAAAATAAAGTAAAAAAATAAAAAAATTAAAAAATATTAAATAAAATAAGATTTTGGGTTATTAATTTTGTATATCTATCATTCATTCAGTGATTTATCACAATTTAACCTGTAAAATCAAAACTTGAGAATCAATTCAGTAAAAATATTTTGAAATACAGTACAATCTGTAGTACTGTACAGTAGTATAGTAATTGTAATCAATGATGAAATTTACTGATATGAAATATTGTAACACTGCCCATACTTTCCAGTAAATTCAAGTCAGCGTTTCTTTACTAAAAAAATAAATAATAATTTTGAAATTCAGATTCAGATTCAGATTCAAATTTAAATTCAAAATAAATTGTAATTTCATTTTAAATTTCAAATTCAGTTTATGGTAGTGTAATTCAAAGTACTGTATTTTGTAGTTAGTATTATAAAATAACTTTTGTTTTCATCATTTCTCAAACAAAGGAAAAAAACAATTGAAAGAAAGAAGAGTAAATTTACCACTTAAGTTATTTACATAACTACGGTATATTATATTTGACAATAATAGAACTAGTATATTTAGTCCAAGTCCAAATATTAGTAACTAAATTCTATTTGAATTTGATTCCAATTCCAATTCTAAGCTTTTAATTTTAAATTGCCAGTTACATCAAATTTACTCCATAAGCACATAGATTACAAATAAATTAACTCAAATAAAAGAAATAAAAAAACATAAATTATGAAATTAAAACCATTGAAAAAACCAAAGTCAATTTTTTATCATTGTTTCAATAATTTTTAACGTATAAAATTCAACCAAAATTTATAGATTGTTTCATAAAATGCTCCTTATTTGAAAGACTTTCAAATGTCTAAAACATAATTCAAAGTAATTCTATAAATTTTTACCTTATTTCAAAGGGAAAAATAACTAAAATAACTAAAAAAGCTAAAAGAATTCATTGATTTTTGAGCAGTACGTATCTAAAATAAAAAAGATCATCTCAAAGGATTCTCAATACCTCAGCTAAACTTTGCAATCAGATTCAGTGAATTGAATTGATTTGAATTGAAGCTAGAGATTAACACCAAGTGCCCTTGATTATATTCATACCCAATTCTTCATAATTCTATCTCTATCGTAGATATATCTTTGAACTCTTTGCTCTTTCTACTCAACTTACAACTCAACTTACAACTTAAGTTACAAGTTGATCTATTCAAATCAAAACACATTGCGCTCTTCTACGCTCTGGTTCACCTTTTCTCACAGATTCTCTTTCTGTTAAAAAATATAAGCCTGAACCTGTTCTTTTTTGGCCTTTTTTTCTGGCTTTTTATTTTATCAAAATCTTTCTTTACAAAGTTCAACTCAGTTACAAATTCAAAAATTTTATTTAAAATCATATATATACTCAATATTTCTTTCAAATCTCAATTTCACTTTCATTTACTTTTTATTTAATTCATCTGATCTTCTTTTTAATTCAACTCTATTTAAAACCCATTAAAAACTTATCATCTGATATTTAACCCCTTTATTAAAATTCCAAATAGGGTCTCGTCTTTTATTTAAAGTACTATTACGTAGGATCTTCTTAAACTTCTCATTTTATCACTCTTAAATTCTATTTATAACAAAAGTCAATTGCAACTATTTTTATAATTCTTAAATTTATATTTCAAATAAAAAAAAACTTTTTTAAAATTCAATAATATCAATAATAATAATTCAATTAATAGTATAATATAAAATTAAGCCCTTTTCGTTCATATTTTCAATCTTTATTACAATTTCAATTTGAATTTCAATTTCAATTAAAATTAAAATTCATAACTTTACTCAATACCTAGAACAACAGTAATAAACAAGAAATAAGGTAAATAATTAATTGGGCATTGTATTGCTTCTATCAATAAATCATTTTAAAATACAAATTCAAAAACAAAAGCAAAAACAAGCATAATTATCATAATGTATCACTCTCAGATGCCTTCAATCCCCTTGGGTTGTACAAGATATATTACATTCTGGAAATGTTGTAATGGTCACTTTGATGTCGTTTCAACAAAAGTTCCAATAGAACAATTAAATTATAATATAAAATGTCAAACATGCAAACATCATTTGTGTTTTAATCGTTGTGTTATAAATAAAAAGGTTAAACATCTGAATCTTGGGGTTGACAGCTATGAATTTTTACCTTGAAAATTACTTTGCTTTTCATTTGATATCAAAAGATCTAATAAAATGGAAAAATTATGAAAACAATTGAACAAAAAAAACAAAAACAAAAAAAAAATGGTAAAAAAGCAAAAAAACACTAAAAAAACCAATTACTAGAATAAAAGGGCCAAATTAATTCAAAACATAAAACACCAATTCAATTAAACAAATATACTTTATCAATTTTCATCACCTATCATTTTATTTATTATCTCAATCTCTCATTTTTTCATTATTTCATTCAGATCATATTATATCGTACCATACTATGCCAATTTATTTACTTATTCAACTTATTAATCTGATTTGTTCTATTATCTATTTATTTAATCAATTATAATGGCTCATCTTTCGCTTATTTTTATCATTATGCTTTATTGAAATTATTTTCATCCTATATTATACAATCATAAATTTATTCAATATTTTCTTTATTTTTATTATCCTTTAAGAATCAAAATTATCAACTACATCCATCATTTGTGAAACAATTTGTTTAAGCATCACTTTTTCCAATCATTCATTTAACAATTCATTCAATAAATTACTCTTAAGAAAATCAAAGACAATTAAAAGAATTATATGAATTACTTATTTTTATTTACTACTTTTTTTTTTTCTTCATTTTTTTTTAATTATCGTGAGGCTTTTCAAATTTCCATTTAAAGTCATCGTTATTTTATTATGCTGTTTATAATTACTCTCGCTTATAAATCATTCAAATATTTTCATTAATAATACATCGAATTAAATAATAAGTAAGAGATTTGTACTATTTTTTTTTTCCTTTTTTTTTTATCTGATTTTACATTATCGTCATACTTACATATTATTTTACCATTTTGAAATTGCAATCTCAGATATAGTTTTTCATAAAAATTTATGCTGTTATTTTCAAAATCATTTACGTATTTTTATATTACTCATAGTTTATATAGTTTACATATTTTTTATAACTTTTATAAATTTTAGCTTCATTCAATTCAATTCCTTTTTTTTTATTAATTACTTTACTTATTTTCAATATCTTTATTTTCAATTCATTGTGTTTTTCTTTTTGGGTGAAAGAATAAAAAAGAAAAAACACAAACCAATAAGAAGAAACTAGAAGAAATAAAAAAAAATGTCAAGTGGTAGGAGGATGTTTATACTAAATCTTTTTTTTTTTATATTTGTAAAATTTAGAACAGTCAATAAAATAAGATTGCGAGCTTTCATCTTTTCCAATTTTTTTCCAATTAGCTTACTTATATAGGCTTTACAATATTTTCTTATTTTCTTACAAAACCATAAATCACTATCACACAGATAAATTGATGGAAAAAAAATTAGAAACAAGAAAAATCGGAAAAAAGTCTAGAACAAGTTTTTTATTATGAATAAAGTACAGAAACAAAGGGGATTTTAAAGAATTTGTAAAATTTGGTCTTAGAGACTTTTAAGGGATTTTTCATACATAAAGATTTTCAAGTGATGAGTGAAAGCAGTGAAAAATATTGAAAATTGTTGAAAAATTTATACAGCTTTTGGAAATGTATTGAAATGAATCTCTGAAACAAAACTACTAATCAAAAGCAGGATTATTTGAATACGTAGCTTTAGATAACAGAATCTTTGATAAATTATTTATTCCATCTGTTTCTAATTAAATCTTTTCAACCTTAATATGTTTAATGCTAAAATTAAAGCCCATTAAACAAATTTCAAAGCTAAAAACATTCCATTTTGAAAAATTAAATCCCACCTTAAATATTCTGAATCTAAAGTTTTTCTTTCTTTTTTATTTTAACTTTTTTACTTGCTTTTTTTTTTTTCTTCAAAAGACTTCCTTAAGTTACAGTTTCAGAAAAGTATTCAGCAATCCAAGAAACATTTATCCTTGAAAAATAACTACAGTCTGTATGCTTCTGAATAAGAGCAATGAATGTTCTTGTGAATATGAATCACCAAGAACCTTTTGAAAACTGTTTCTTGCTTCACAAACAATTCTTTCTGCTGTTTCTTCAAAGTTCACTCACCATTGCAAAAAAACACCCATTCCAGTTTCAAACACATCGAAAAGAGAGAGTTGCCCGATCTGGTACCTGGCCGGAAATTGAACTTTAAAGCAAATAAAATGCAGGTATACATACGTAGGTACAAATGTCTAGTGCATATAGTTGAATGGAAAAACATATTTCCGATTGGAGTATAATTTACAAGAACTATTACGACCTCCTCATGGTCGGATCTCTTCAGCTTTTGAGTTAAGTGTGGCTGGTGAAAAGAATTGATTATCAGCACAAACAACAACCAGCAACAACAAAATAAATCAACTACATCAATTTAATCAAATGAAACAGATTCAATAGAATCAACAGACTAAACAACAAGATAATAAGTATAATCAACAGAATAAACAACAGAGTATCAATGTAAGGAGAAATCAATATTGGTCATTAAAAGCAACAGAGATTCAAAGAAGTTCGTGCTAGATCTATTACTTGTTCAGCATGTCTTCCACCAATGAGGAAGAGCATTCCATGATTACTTCAATGCCAGACAATTTGAATGCAAATAATCAAATTTCATCAGATAATTTAATTGAAGTTTCCCAAAATAAAAAGAGAAAACAGAGTTTTGATGGTATTGATTCCGATAAAGAAAGCTTATCTAAAAAATTAATTAATAATGTTGAAAATTCAGAAAGTTATCAATCAAAAAAGAAAAAATATAAGTCAAAAAATAAATCGAGAAAAGATAACAAGAAGAAAAGAAGAAAAAAGAATAATATAAAACCTGTCATTAATAATTCGGTTATTCAAAATAAAAATGAAATCAATAATGAAAATAATAATGATAAAAGGATTTTTGAAAATTTATTGGAAATGGAGATAAATTATGCAGATCTCGATGATTCAAATTTACACAATCAAATGATTGAATATGTTAATCAAAAATTGAAAGTTGATAATATATTTAAATCTTTTTCTACTTTAGTTTTCAATGCTTCCCTAGATTGTTCAATTCCAACTTCTACTTCTATTTCTAATTGTATTTCTAATTCCAATGATAATGGTAATGATAATAATATAAGTAACGATTCTGACAAATATTCACTGATTCTAAATACAATATTTAAAAATAAATTAATTGAGAAATCTTTTGAAATATTTTTTTTTAATTCCAATGATAAAAAAATCTTTAAAAATTTAGTTATTTCATCAAATTATTTGAAATTCAATATTAGATATTTACTAATTTTAATTTTAATCAAAATCCAATCAATTTTCAAATTTTTTTTAAATTTATTCATTAATTTTATTAAGCTAAATTTTAAATTTCAAGTTTTAAAATGCTTATCAACTGAAAAAAATAAATATAATTACATAATTTGGTATAATTTTTTAAATTTATTTATTTTAAATATAAATAAAATAATCATTTCTAATGAAAATTTACAAATTACTGATCAAATTAATAATTTAACTGATAATCCAACCGATAATCCAATCGATAGTCATATAAATAATCATATAGCTAATCATTTAGATAATAATCTAGATATCAAAAATATAACAGAAATTATCAATTTTGATGATTTTATTTCTCTTTCCCAAAATAATGATAATCGTAATAATTTCAATTTCATGAAATTCTTTTCAGATCCAAATAAAATTTTAATCACAAATCTTTCAAAATTTTTTATAATGCAAAATTTCTCAAATTATCATTTAATAAAACTTTTAATTAATAAATATATTCATTTAACTTCAAATACAAATAATTTTTCTTTTTTATCCTCTACCTCAAATAATAATTCTCCAACTAATATTACTTTTCAAGAAGAATTAAAAGATCTTAAATGTATTTTTCTCACAAATAGTGAAATAATTTCTGAATTAAAAGGTACTTCATTAATATATGAAAATATCCAAATTATTGAAGAAAAATTATTTCTAGATAATATGTCAATTGGCGATTTAAATCTTATAGTTGAAAATTTTAAATTTCGAAATAATATTTTCATTACTTCAATAAAATACTTAGAATATGAAAATATTTTAAATTATGGTCAAAATTATTTAAACTTTACTCAACAAGAATTCAAAAACCAGGTTGAATTGAAAGAAGAAATTCAACTGAAAGATAAAATGTTCATTTCAGAGTTCACAAGAATTCAAAATCAAATATTTCCATCCTTAAGAAATCAATTAATTTCTTTTGAAGATAAATTTAAAGAAGAATTTTTTAATTTATTATTTCCTGGTAAAGTTTTTTTCCGAAAATTCACTTTATTATTCAATAGATGGTATAAAAGTATGTGTTTTGATAATGAAATAATTAAAAATGAATTTTTATTTACTGAGATTTTTTTAAAAAATTTAAATAATTCAAATCATACTGGAGATTTCAAATTTTTAATCAATAGATTAATAAAATTATTAAGTTTTTATTCTATTTGTAAACATACAGAAAAAATTGTGAAAGAGAAATCTCTTGATCAGATCAAAAGTGAATCCAAAAAAATCTCAGGTGTTATAGAGAAAGGAGTTCCAGAAAAGGAGCAAAATGAAATAGGGTTGAGTAAAAAGCAACTCAATAGACGCAAAAAGCGTCAATTAAAAAAATTAAAAGGCAAAGAAATAAAAAAGGATGACAATATCAAAAAAGAAAAAAATGGCAAAATAAAAAAGTTGTTCGATATAGAATTTGATTTAGAATCTGGAGTTATAAATGTTTTGGATGCCAGCTTTATTGGCTCTTTGAAATGGTTATTTTATTCAGATTTATTGTATAATAAAAAAAAGATTCAGCATCGTGATGTCTCCAGAGCAAGTCCAAATTCAACCGATTATATTTTTTATAGTGATGGTGATTATGATAGAGTTGAAGAGTTTTGTCTCCCTGATAGACATTTTTATTATGATAATATTCATGACAATGGTTATAATACTGAGTATACTGATTACGATGATGAGGATGATGAGGATGATGACATTGATGACATTGATGATGACAATGACAATAACAATAACAATGACAATGATACTGACTATTATTAATAAGTAGATAAATTGGGAAATTCATTTTACTTTATTTAGTTTCATATAATTTAATGTAATATAACATATATTAATTTGATTAATTACTACATATACTGTATATTCTTAAAAACTTTACAAAAATTGCAAAACTTAAACAGGTTATTAGTTCACAAGTCTTAATTTAAAAGAAATTTTGAATCTCCAAAATAAAGAAAATAAGAGAAATTCGAAAGCTATAATATGTTAAAAAAAGAATTAATATTAAAATATAAGATCTATAGAGATAAAAAAGATAAAAAAATTCAATATTATTAGTTAGTATTTTGGCAAAAAAAATAATTTTTGAGATTTTTTGTTAAAAAAGCAATAAAAAAAAAAGAATCTATTTTCATAAACATTAAGAGTAACAGTCAAAAGCAGTATTATTACAGGTAATAAAAAAATAGAATGAAAATGAGCTAAAAAAATAAGTAAAAAAATATGATGTTATAGTTTTGGGTCAGAATATTGGCAATTGATAAATAAAAGGTATGATCAAATTAGTGATTGATTTAAATAAAAAAAAAAATAGAAAAAGGAATCAGAAATTAAGCGAGTGACATATTATATGAAGTTGAAAAAATAATGGATAATTTAGAAATAGATGAAACAGCAGATTAAAATAGGTGATTTTAAACTGGTTCGCAAATATTTGCATAATAAGTTTCACATTGGTTGTTCCTGTTCAGTTAAACTTGCAGAATTTGTGGTTAACCCAATCAAAGGAAATAAAGGCAAAATAGCTTCAGAAGGTTGAAGATCATCATTATAATTGCTATTATTATTGATATTGTTGTTATTATTATTGTTATTATTTGAATAATGGTTTTGCGATTGACCAGGGTAATTATTATTATTTTGAAAGTCATTTTGATTTTGAATTAAAGAGTTATTATTATTAAAATTCATTGAATTTGAACTTAGTAATGAGAGGTTACTCATTTGAGGAGGGCTTACTGAATTCATATTCATGTTCATATTTAAATTCATGTTCATATTAGGATTCATATTTGAATTAGTATTATATTTTGCATTTGAATTACTATTATTATTGTTATTAATGTTATTGTTATTATATTTTGATAAATTACTTGAAGAAGAATTTCTACTATTTGATAAATTATTGTTAAAGTTTATAGTTGATAAAGCAGATTGTTGTTGTTGTTGTTGTTGTTGTTGTTGTTGTAATTGTTGTTGTTGTGGCGTGAATAAATCTAATAAACCAAAAGCAGATTGATAAGGTAAGTTAATTTCATTAATTTTGAAATCATCAACAGGAATTGAAACTTCTCCAACCCTTGTTCTTGGACTTATAAGTTTATTACTTGAAGTTGAAGAAGAATCAGTATTAAAGCCACTATTATTAATTGAATTGATATTTGAATTAATATTCATATTCATATTCATATTATTCATATTATTATTTAAATTATTGGTGTGAATGGTACCAATGTTATTTAAATTTGAATTATTGAAAGATAATGGAGTTGAAGGTCTAATACTTCCAGGAGTATTAGGATTGTTGTTATTATTATTCGAATTAGTTGAATTTCCATTATATATACTTTGTCTTGAGGATTGAGTATTTGCAATTGGAATTTGAAAATAAGAATTTATATTAGAATCAAGATTATTATTTCCTAATTGATTTAAGGATGAGGCAACAGAACCAGAAGTTGAGTGAATATTCATATTTTTCAAATTATTATTTAAATTATTATGATTGTTATTATTATTGTTATTATTGATATTATTATTATTGTTGTTATTATTACTATTTTGTAAAAAAGAAGTATTTGAATATTCACTCATTGCAGCTCCACCATTTAATGAATTTAAATCCCAATCACTATTATTCAAATTTGATGAAGGTGATAAAGGTAAAGTAATATTACTTGTTGATGGATACATTTGTAAGCTTGAAATACTATTGAAATTGAATAAATCGTTATCTAAAGATAAATTAAAGCTATTATTGTTATTGAGGTTATTATTAGATTTGGAATTATTGTTGTTATTAACATTGTTATTATTATTATTGATATTATTATTATTATTATTATTATTATTATTTAAAGATTGTAGATTAATATTGGAAGTATTTAAATTATTATTAATTGAAGGAGTATTTGATCTACTTAAATTAATATTATTTGAATTGATATTGAAATCATTTGGATTAAAAGTTGAAGAAATTGGTTGAATAGAATTAGAATTTAAAGAATTTATTGAAGAAATTGATTTTGATTTAGATTTTAATTTTGATTTTGAATTTGAATTTGAATTTGAATTTGAATTTGAATTTGAATCATTTAATTTTCTTGCTTTACAAACACATTTAACTCCTTTACCACAAGAACAAGTAATTTTATCATCATCAGAGGAGTTTGAATTTGAATTTGAAGTAAGTAACTGAATTGGATCAAGAATTAATTTTTTTTTTGAATTATCTTTTTTACAACTACAATTTGCATGATGATTTTTTGATTTTCTTGATTGTTTACAATGTTGACATTGAGTTGAAGGTCTACCTTTTGGTTTAATCATTATTAAAGGTTGATCAGTATGGGTACAAGTTGTAACACGATGACCACGAATACATCTTTCACAAGCATATTTAATACCATTAACAAGAACCATATTGATATAAATTTATATTGAATAGAATAAGTTGAAATGATTTAATAGATTTATGAAGTTGTTGATTTTGTTATTTGCTATTTGCTATTTGCTATTTGTTATTTGTTATCTGTTATTTGTTATTTGTTATTTGTTTGTTTTGATTATGATAAATGATAAATGATTATGGTTAAATAATTTATAAAATTAAAATAAAAATTTAAAAAGGATTAATATATTTTAAAAAGATTAAATTAAAGGATTTATGAATAATATTTAACCATAGACTCTGGATTGTTTAATGAAGTGCTTGAATTATATATTTGATTTGTTTGATAAGTTTGATAAGTTTGATATATTGATATATTGATATATTGATATGTTTGATATGTTTGATATGTTTGATAAAAGAGAATGGAGAACCAAGTCAGAAATTTTGAGGAGTACTGATTGAATTAAATTGAATTAAATAGTATGATTATTATATTATTATATTATATCTTAAAGATATATCTTAGATATAATTTTAATTTAGTCAGAAATATTGTATAAATATTTTAAAAAAATTGTAAAATAAACTGTGAAATAAATTTATTTAAACAGACAAATTTTATGAAAAAAGGTAAAGGTGACCTAGAAGATTTTTCATTTCTTTATGAAAGAGAAAACAAAGTGTGATGATTTATTGATTGGTAGAGTTTTCAAAAAAATATTTAAAAATAAGAATATGTGAATAAAAAAGTATATTTTGTATTTAATTTATTTGTTATTTTAATATTTTAATATTTTAATATTTTGATATTTTAATATTTTATTTTAGTTTTATTTCAGAAGGTTTGTTTTCTTAAGGAAATGAAATAAAATAAATTTAGGCCTGTTTATAAGCTATTTTTATTTGCCAAGGACTGATTCTGAGTCTGAGTGTGAAGCAGAGAATTTGTAGCAAGCAGACAAAAGCAGAGCAGGCAAAAACAGAGACAAGAGCAGAGACAAGAGCATGACTGGAAGCGCAGGCGACTTGGGCTGGGTTTGGGCTGGGCCAGCGGCGGCGTTTGGGGGTGAGCGGTGGTGCGCAGCAGGACGGGCTCTGGCAGCAGAGTGCGTACGGCCCGTATTTCTTGCAAATGCGTGCCATACACAATATTGCACAGCGCTCTCGTTCCCGCATTCCACCTCAGAAATAGCACTTATAAATAGTGTAAACCTCCTTATTCATAATTGAGAAGCTTGCTTTTCAAAAGTAATACTGGAAGCAACTATGAGAAGTACCAGAAGTACGAGAATCAGGAGTCCGTGGGTCTACTCATGTGCCAGGGAAAAAAGCTTCCCTTCTTGTTTTGCAACTCTATTTGAATCCCTTTACCCTCAGTTTGGGTGTTGAACAATGAAAGCCGTCTGCGGAAAAGAAAACACTTTTGTCTCACCCACTAAAAACATTAGTAAAACCACTTTTAAACCAGACTCAACCTCAATCAAAGACACAACCTTATTTCTTTGGATTATTCTTTTTGCTCTTTTTATTTTCTTTACTTTCTTTAATTCCCTTTATTCTCTTTCAACAGCTGTTATTGCTGTTAGTCTCTTGTCTATCTTTGGCTTCTAATTTTTTCATATTTTGCTTATTTTCTTTTTTTGTCTATTTGTATTTATTTTGTCTTTTGTCTGTTTTCTATCTATCTGTCCAATATAACTAATAAATAAAGTGGCATTCTTATATTTTTGTTTTTATCTACAGTATTATACTGTGTCTATTTTCAGTGAGTCGTCTATATCTCCAGCGAATTTGATAGATTGATTGATTATTCTTCAAAATTTTTACGCCTGTTTTTTTTTTTGATTTATTAAGGCGATTAAATGTAGTTAGTATTCGAGTATCAATTAAATAATCAATTGAATGAATAAATGAATAAATAAATAAATAAATAAATAAATAAATAATTATTTTTTATTTCATCTCCATTAGCGTATAAGTGTATAATTATTATCAAATATTATCTAGTATTATATAATATTATATAATATTACTTTATATCACTTTATATTTATGGCTTCTAAATTGAATAATGAACAATTAAACATCAGAGTTATAATACTTTGATTATTTTTATTTATTTTCACTTCTTTTTTCTCTTATTTTCAAATTATTCAAATATATTCCTAATTTAGTTTTTCCGCTTGAGTTCTTTTTTTCTTTTATTACCATTTCTTTTAAAAGTAATTTCAAATTCTTTTAACTAAAAAGCTTGAATTTTTACCGTATACGATAAATAGGTGAAATTAAAAATTATTGGTAAACCATTATTAAAGTTTATAATATCAATGTAAAAGCTTTTTTAATATGGTGAATATATTAATTCACGCAAAAATGTAAACAGTATATTTAAATAAAATTTAAAAGGAAAAATTAATGAAATATTTTCACATTAAACCATTTTGATTTACTTTATTAATAATAAAATTATTATATTCTATTATATTATATTCCATTATTCATTTGAAATATTCAATATATTAAATATGACTCATTCATTAATTACTGTAATTTTGAAAAAAAAATTAATAAAAGTAATGGTGGTTAGATTCAAATAAAATTTTATTCCCCTAATAATTCAATCTTAAATAAAGCCATAATATTTAGTGTGTAAATTGAAAGAGAATAAACCAGAATAAAATAGACTAGGATAGAATATAATATGTCAATGTCAACGTCAAAGTCAAAGTCTAAGTCTAAGTCTAAGTCTAAGTCGAAGTATATGCCAATGTGAATATTTAATATTTAAAATTGAATACTGAATAGTATTGATTATCAATTGAAAAATATGAATAAGTTGATTAGAATCCTGTATAAGGTGATAACCTTTTTTCATTCAAATTTTCAACCTTTTATTTCATATTTTTTTTCATTTGTTTCTTTTGTTTCAATTCTTTTAATTTTTTGTTATTTATAGAAATTTAAATCGTATTACACCATTTACAGTGAAACTGTACTATTTTGTATAATTTTGAATTCCGGCAAAAAAAATAACTCAAATATCAATCCGAAAAAGATAAATAAATAAATAGATAAATATTAATCCAAATATTTCTGTTGCATCACGATACCAATTTTAAACACTGATTTGAACATTCCTTTATTAGGTAATTAATTGAATAAAATTAATAGTTGTCTTTAGTAGAATATAATTTTATATTTCATCATTTTCATGGGGGCGCTTAATTTTTGTGATTTGGAAATTAACTCGCTTGTTGTTGTTGTTATTATTGTTATTATTACTGATATGCTTCTGATGAGGTTTGACTGGATGCATTTATTGAAGATTGTTACTGACTTCTAAAACTTGAAAACAAAACCAAAAAAGAATAAAGGGGAAGTAATTAAAGGAAATCAAAAACAAAACCAAAAACAAAAGAAAAAAAAGCGAAAAAAGGGAAAACAAGTTCTTTATATACGATTTCTATTTCTGGCTTGGATCTGGGGAATTCGAGCGAGATTCGGCTCAGCCGCACCACTTGAACCCGGAAACAAACACGGATGCAACTTTCGACACGGAGCTTAGTTCTGATACGAAATGTTTTTCTACAATAGGAAGTTTATTACACGAATTCCGACTTTTTGCTTTAGGGCTATATTTGTATACTTCAGGGCTTTTGTTCCTTCCTGAATGAGTTCCGTATTTGCGGTTTCGCAGGTCTGTTTGCATCTGTTCTTTTGAGTGAAGTAAATCAGAATGTAAACAAAGCCTACGAAATAACAAAGAGTAAACAAAACCACCACCAAAACTATCAAAACCATCAGAAATAGCAGAAACATCAAAAGAACCTTTAACAGCAGCGTTAAAATATAGCAGAAAGATTTGATCATTATAGTTTTTTAGTAATAAACTTAGGGGAGATATCACAGACTGATAATTTAATATTTGTAAAATAATTACCTATTGGCGCTTACTATTTTTTATAAACAATGATAAGTCAGAGATAACTCAATTTAATACTTTTCAAATCAATAAATCAATTATATGAAATAAAAGATATAAGTAAAAAAAATAGTCAATTTGGAAAAAAAAGTATTGAAAATATAATGACAACTAATACAATTCTAAATACAAAATCATCTATTAAATCAACAAGATCTTCTTCTTCTTTATCCAAATCTTCCAATTCTTCAAATTCAAATAATACTAAAAAGTTATCTTCAATAATTTTATCTTATCAAGAAAAATTCAAATTAATTTTAAAAAACATTAATATTTCTTCAATTCCTTCAATTAATTTAAATAAATTATATTCTCAATTATTATCAACAAAAGATTCAAATAAATCTTTATCTTCAATTAATCTAATTCAATCAAATTTAATTCAATTATCCAATAATTTAATTTTCTTCTCAAATAATAATTTCTCTTCTTACTTAAATAATTTAAATTCACTTAATAAACATGAGAATTCAGTAGACTCAATAGACTTAATAAATTTGATAAATTTAATCAATTTATCATTCAAATTTCAATATATTTATAATTTCTCTTCTTCGTCATCATCTTTATCATCTAATAATAAAAATTTAATTCTAAATTTATTTAAAAAGAATAAAAATTTCATATCTCTTTTAATTCAATTCAATTTAAATTCAAGTTTAAATTCAAATTTACTTATATCTCTACCCTTAATTAACAATCAATTATTTGATTTATTCAATTTCATAAACTTTTATATAAATAAAAATTATATTAAACCTTCAAATTTAAATTTAAATTATATTTTATCACTCAATTTATTATCTAATTCAATTAATTCTTCCATAGATTTTATTAATTTTTTATTTTCAATATATTTAATTCAATTTAAACTAATTTATTTCAATTATTATTCATCTCCAAATTCAAATTCCAACACAAATTTATCTTCAAATCAGATATTCCTCTATTTTTTAGATCTAAATAATTCAAATTCTTTGATTACTAATTTATTTTTAAAAAGATCTTATTCTTCAATTAATAATTTGCTAAACTATTCATCAAAATTAATCAATCTAAATAAATTTTCAAATCTATCAAAACTTAATTTCATCTTATCTTTTCTATTGATATTTTCTAAAAATATAAATATCAATATTAATACTAATACAAATTCAAATTCAAAATCAAATGTAAATACAAACACTGATAATGATACTAATGATAAAGTAATTAACTTATTCAATAATTTCAACAAAATTTTTTTTAATTCTTTCAAAACTTCAAATATTATAACGTATAATAACTTTTCTTCAAATTTTCTTAGTTTTTTAAAAATTTATAACTTTAGTGAAAATAATCTTAATTTAGATTTATCTTTCTTTGTTATAATAATACTTAATTTAATTTCAATTGAAGACGTCAATGAAAATAATGAAAACAATGAAAGTAATGAAAATAAAATAAAATTAATCAATAAAATCTCGATTAATAATCAATTACAAAAAGTTTTGAAAATTCTAGAAAAAGAATTTGATTTAACTAATCAAAATAATCTAAGAATTTCTCTAAATTTTATATTAATAAATTCTTTTAGAAATCTTAGTAATTCAAATTTACTAAATTTTATTAATTTATTTAATTTTCAATTCTCAAATTATTTAAATGATCATTTTTTTTGGTCGGATTTAGTTAAATTGGTTAATTTAATTATCAGTAATAATATAGTTATATCCTCAGATTTAGAGTTAAAAATAAAATATAAGACAATCTTGTCCATATTGGACTTATTATCTATAAATTTAAAGAAAATTACTTCTTTGAATAAAAATTATTTATCAATGTTAGATCCAATAACTATTTTTATTAAAGATCAATCCTTACCGTCAACAGATTTATCGATAAAATCTGCTTCAGTGGATCCAATTAAAAATGAAAATGAAATTGATGAAAACAATTTATTTAATATTGAAATCATCGATTTTTTATCTGAATCATTAAAAAATCTTTCAACAATATTCAAACATTTTAAAACTCACTCTAAAAGATTGATGAATATCTCCAATTTGTATTATCATTTTGGTAATAAACTAAAAATAATTTCCTTCTTGAAAAACTCAATTGATATTGAAGTTTTTTTGATCAATTCAAGTGATAATGTAAATTTAAATTTAAATTCAACTAGAATGAAATTTGAAAATTATTTACTATTTTTATCTAAATCTGTTTCATTCAAGAACGATGAAAATATAGCCTCAAAAAAAGAAAAACTAGAATCAAAAGATAGTGAAATAATATTAGATGACAATACTAGTGAAATTTTAGAAACAATGACAAACTTTTTCAATATTTTTTATAAAAATAATTTACTCCGCTCAAAATCAAATTTAAATAATACAAAAATAAATAATTTCATAGATACTCAAAACTCCTTATCAAATAATTTTTCAATTGTTTTTCAAATCTTAATTAAATTACTATTATCGAATAATGATATTATCAGAACAAGCATATGTAAACTATTATTTAAAAATATACTCGATACTTCATTAAGATCTTTAATTTTTTTAACTTTATTATCCAAATTATCGGATTTTAACTTACTCAATTCACAATCTGATTCCAACTCAACTTTACTTAATTCTTTGTTCAATTCTCTAATTATAAATGATGATCCTTTATTATATTTTTTTTGTTATATAAAATACTTAGAGCAAAGTAATCCAGAATCCCTTATTAACGAAATTCAATTTTTCAATCAAATTAATGATATTGATATAACTGATAATACCCTAAATCCTGACTTTTCCAATTCAATTTTTAAAGACTATTCATTATTAGTAATTTTTGTTTTAAAGCTTCAGGTTTTAGTAACTTATAACAATAATTTCAAAAATCCAGATTTGATTTTGGAAGTCATTGAACTTTTCATAAATTGGCTAAAATTTTCAAAATTTTATACTAATAAATCTAATACACACAACAATTCTACAATTGGTTCTTATGAGTTTGATCCGTTTATGATGAATTTGGAAATTGAAAATTTAATTCAATTGATAGAGTTTTTAAGCTATCAAAAATTAAACGATTATATACATTTAGTGCTAAATCTTTATAAGAATTATAGGAAAGATCAAATACAGTCTAATTTACCTTTAAGTGTGAAAATAAATTTTTTGATCTGTAAAAACTATATTAATTTAGGATTTACAAAAAAAATCAAAGGTATATTGTTAGATATTTCGGAAATTTTGAAAAGTACAAAAAAAATATTTAGCAAAGAAAATTACTGGTATTATATTTTGAAGTGGAAAATTTGTCAATTACAGTATTGCTTATTAGCAGGAAATATTGCCCAAGGAAAAGAAAAATTAGAGAATATATTAAAATTTGTTGCTGAAAATAAAAAACAGCCGAATAAGACAACGTTGCTTATGTTTTCAGAGATTTCGTTATTATCTTCTAAGCTAAGGGTTTGTAGTGGCGATCACTGTAATGCTATTTTTGATTTGAGAAGGTCAATTAGAATTAGTTGCATGGTAGTTAAAATTTTGAAATCAGAAAATATTGTTTCATGTTCAGCTTTCAATTATTCTATTGACTCTAACCAGTTCCAGATTAAATCCACTCATTTATTGTATTCCACTATAAACAATTTAATGGATTGCTATTGCCTATTAAGCGATAGTTATATGCATTTAGGATTCTTTAGGCAATCTCATTATTTTTTAAAAGAGTCAATCAAAATTATGGAAAATGAATTTTCTCCATTGGTTATAACTCAAGTTTATTTGACTGCTGCAAAATTTTATATATTTTGTAAAGACCATGAAAAATTCTGTGAATTTCTAATAAAAGCCGATGATATGTATAATAGATTAATTTATATCGACAAAAATACAGAAATGCTTTCAACTGCAGTACATTGTCTATACTTTCAAAGCATAGGTGACTTCAATAATTTTGGTATTTATTTTGGCAAATTGAAAACAATATATGATACAACTGCTTTAGATAATTTAATCAGCCTTAGCAATATAATCGAAGAGACTGATTACAAATGCTTTGAGTTAAATGATCTGGTTTTAAGACTATATAATGAACAAATTCAAGACGAAGATATGATAGCTCTTAAGAGATTTGAGATATTGATTGAAAATAGAAGAATCATCGATTTTAATAACAATGCAATTGAAGAACTAATGGAAAAAGCACCTTCTTTTTTCATTGGTGATACGGAAGATGAGAATGCTAATAATATCAAGAAAACAACTTTGAATGATAAAGAAACATTTCGTTTCTATTACGATGTTGTTCTTAATAGTATAGTTAAATCTAAAAAGCTAATTATATCTGCCAAAAAGTCATTATCTTTAGATCCTACATTAGTCTCCTTGGAAGATTCAGCCATTTCAATGCCCTCAATTGACGGGACAAATAAGATTCATTCAAGTGGGAATTACAAAAACAGTAGGCAGAGCAATTTAATTTCTAGATCAATTGAAGAGTTGAATAGATCAAGAGATTTGTTATTGAAGTACTCACTTGATGCTATTGAATTATGCTCAAGTTTTGAGCTATATGAAGTGTCACATATTTTGTCAAACAATCTATCTCTACTATCGTCTATAACAAATAACGGATGCAGAAATGATTACCTAAAAATACTATTTGAAGTAATTGATAGATCAAGGAAATTACCTTTTGATTATTCTCGAAAATTAGCTGTATTCGTCGAAGACGATCAATTAATACCAACATTAAATTCAAATGAACAGCTGCTTTTATCTGCCCCTTCAGCATCACTGAAAAGTTCAAAGCTGATTACATGGAGCAAACTTATAGAAAGTTCAGAAAAATTTTTCACAAAAATTTCAAAACATCTCCCAAAAAATTGGATTATTATATCCATTGATATATGCCCATTTAGTGGTGATTTGATATTAATAAAATTGGAGCCGAGTAATAAAAGGAACGAGTTACCATTGATTATAAGATTGCCATTGAATAGGCACACAAGTAGAGATGCTGACGAGGATTCTTTTTCGTTTGAAGATGGTAAGAGGGAACTAGAAGCTATTATTAATGAGAGCAATTTATCAACAAAAGTTGATACAGAGAAAATTGAAAAGAGTGAATGGTGGAAGAAAAGATTTGAGTTAAATAGTAGGCTAAAAAAATTATTAACTGAGGTTGAAAATTGTTGGATAGGAGGATTTAAAGGAATATTTGACACTGAGTCCATTGATCCAGCTTTATTTCTTCGATTCAAAACTAAATTTAAACTAATATTGAACAATCATCTACCATCAAGAAAGAAACTTAATTGTCTTGGAAATAATAATGCTAATAATATTGAAAGTTCTAGAGTTGAGATAGATGATAAAATACTTGAATTATTTCTTAGAATTGGAAACTCAATGCAAGCCTCAAATAGCATTGAGCTTTTGGAAGATTTAATATATTTTGTTATTGATATTTTGATTTACCATGGAGAGGAAAATGCTTATGACGAGATTGATATTGATCAGATGTATGTTGATATTGAAGATATTTTGAGCAAATATTATGCTGAAATTGATAAAGAAAAGACAAGAAAAAATGAAGAAAATTATCATTTTATTTTAATTACAGGAAAGTCCTGTCAAAGTTTTCCTTGGGAATCTTTGCCTTGCTTGAAAAATAAAAGTATTAGCAGAATCCCCTCTTTAGAAATTTTGCTAGATTCACTAATGAATTTCAATGATAGTCATAAATCAATGACCTTAGATAAAGAAAAATTGAAAGGATATTACATTTTAAATCCAGGAGGTGATTTAGTTAGAACTCAGAAAGTTTTTGAAAGTAAATTCAAGAAATCTCTACATAACTGGAAATCAGTTATCAATAAAAAACCTTCTGAATCAGAAGTTTTAAAAGAATTAAGCGCGACTGAACCAAATAATTTAGTGATATATATTGGGCATGGAGGAGGAGAAAATTTAGTTAAATCTACTAATATTAAAAAACTTAAAACTTGTTCTCCCGTTTTATTGTTAGGGTGTTCATCTGGTAGTTTAAATGAAATTGGCAATTTTGAACCATTTGGAACATCATACAATTATCTAATAAGTAGGTGTCCAATGTTGTTAGTGAATTTATGGGATGTTACTGATAAGGACATTGATACCTTTTCCTTATCAGTTTTTGAGAAATGGGGATTATTAAATGAAGACTATTCGGAACTATTTATGCATCTTAATGAAAATGATGCTAAAGAAAAAGAAGTTCAAAACTCAAATAAAATGGGTAAAAATGCCAAGCTCAAAAAGTTCATGAATATATCAGAAGCAGTATCTGCTTCTAGAAAAGTATGTAAATTAGAATATCTCAACGGGGCAGCTCCAATTGTTTATGGATTGCCACTAATTATTCAATAAATAAATTTCAATGTAAAAATTCTTTCCATAATCAAAGAATCAAAGCTTCCATAATGAAATTTCAAATCAATCATAATGTATAAAGTTGATATGCTTATTGAAAATCGGGTCCTATGTAATATTTCTAGAACTTTTATGGATAAAAAAAGCATTTCAAAGCTCAATATTAGATATTAATTTTCCTTTACAATGGCTCAATAATTTTTTCTGTCCACTAAGAAAAGATAAATTTCTTTCAATTTGTTTTGGGATTCAGATTTACTGATATTAAATGAAGCTATAGGTCTTGAATTTAAGCCTAGATTTATGTTTTAAGTTATCTTTATTTAAATAAAAACGCATACTGTATATGATAAGAAAGAATATTCCCCGAAGAAAATTCATTATAAAATCAATATTTAAAAGAAAAATAATTAAAATCTCTTTATAATTATGTTGAGCAGCCACAATTTTGTTTCATTCCACATTGTCCACATTTGCAATCACCACACGAACAAGATTTAACTCCAGATATGGTATTAGATTGGTTTTCCATTTGAGCTTGATGTTTTTTATGTTTTCTGGCTTCTAAGTAATCAACCAATTTATCTTCAAGCTTATTAGCTACAATGGCGCCTCCAATAACACCAACTAAACCACCCAACTTTCCATGGCCATGATTTGCACCTAGTTTACCACCAACAACTCCACCTGTGGCAGCACCTCCGACAGTTGAAAGAAAGCCTTTTTCGGTTTCTTGACCTTGTTGTTGTTTTTGCTGTTGATGATTGTTGTTCAAACTTTGATTATTATCATTGAATTGGCTAGGGTAGAATTCTCTATTAGACATTTTAATGGAGCTTTAAACGTTTAGTATTTTTAACAAATAGGGAAAGTTAAAATAAGAAATTTATGTATTCTTTTTATAATAGCTTGAAAAATGAGTTAAAAAAATAATAAAAAAAGAATAAAAATATGGAAAGGATACTCTTCTTTTATATAAAAAAGTTTATGAATGAATCATCAATAATCAATTGATTGATTATAAAAAAACAAAAAACAACAAAAAAACGAAAGTAATCCATTGAGTCCAGATACTAAGCAAGAGCATTTCAATTGCTACTTCAAAAATTCAGTTGAAAACTGTTTCATTTCAAAAAGTAGCTATTGATTTGACTTTAGTTTTGAATAAGTTATTCCCTCAAAATTTGTTTTTTTCGAATAGAAGTCCATACTTGCCAACTTTAGTTTTCTTCAGCTGATCAGCTGCCTATTGAAGAGTAGATCTGATTTATACCCAAAAAAAAAAGCTATGTTTGATAAAAATACTCTGAAAATTCCATTATAATTTCAGATAAAAAGAGAATACTCTTTTTTGTAAAAGTGGACTCTCAAAAGCAAATCACTAGTTCTGTTACTAAAGTTACTTTTCTCATTAATAAAATCACGAACTTATTAGAGCTGTGAATACCTTCGAGTACTGCAATAGGCTTCAATTCGTTAAAACAAAGTAGAAAGAATAAATAATTATTTACCAATAAATGGAGAATTTCTGAATTATTTTTACAAGATCCATCAAACAGTTCAAAGGTATTTTAAAAGGAATTCTTGATAGAGCTTGGTAAGCAGTTTTCACTGACAATATAAAATGATATCAATAAGTAATAACCACACTTGCCATATTACACTACTTTGAGTCAAATGCATTGTATTATAAGGTTAAATTCAGCAATACCAGTAGATTTGTTCATGCTCCTTTAACAAGATTGTCCAGGAAATGATTATATTTGATATAAACTTCTGTACAGTAACAGTAAAAATGGGTTCGAAGTGACACGCAAACCTCGTTCTGGCTGACGTAATCAAAGGGTTCCCGGGCGTTTTGATCTTTTTACAGAGAAGGCAACAAAGTGAAATATAATGAAATCTAATGAAATATAATAAAAACACTCCAGGAAGATCAGTTTATTTCAGATGATTGTCTCTGTTTATACAGCTATTTCAGGTAGAACTAGTTGATGATGTTCAAGTCTGTGTTCAAGACTGCTTCTGGTATTGAATCCTCCTATAATATATCTTCCAATCCTTCTTTTAATTCGGATCCTTGGTCAATATATCCTGGAAAGCATCGAACTACAAATAATCTAGTATCTGTTTTTATATTCAATAAAAGAAACTTTGAAAAGAATTTAATTAGTTTGAATCTATTAAATCCCAAACATTCTTCTTCTTATAAAAAAGATAAAAACTCTTTGTATAATGAATCAATTAATATAATCAAAAATTCAATATTAAAATTATATAAATTCAAACATCCAAACATTTTAAATATTATTGAACCAATTGAAGATCATTCAAAAAATTTAATTTTTGTATCTGAATATTTATCAAATTCTTTAATTAATCTAATTCAAAGCAATTCAAATAACCTAAATAATAACAATAACAATAGTAATAATAATAATAACAATGAAATATTAGATGAATTGTCAATTCAAAAAGGTATATTACAAATCTCAAATGGTTTGCAATTTTTAAATAATAAAGTAAATTTAATTCATTTGTCTATAAATCCTTATTCAATTTTTATAAATTCAAACCAAGATTGGAAAATTGCAAATTTTATACATTCTGTTAAATTTATACAAGAAGATTCAAAGTTAAATTCTAATTTTATAATTCCAACTTATCCAAATGATGATCTTATACCAAATTATTTATTATTAAATTATAAATATTCCGATCCAAATTTAATCATAAATCACAATTTAAATTATTCAAATGATTTATTTTCTTTGGCTTGTTTAATTTATTATTTATATAACAATGGTCAATCTCATTTAATTAATTCAAAATTAAATTCTTTACAATCTTATAAATCTAAAATCAATGAATTACATTTATTATCTTCTAATCCTTCCACTTTAATTTCTGCTTCTATTAAAAATCAAATTACTAAAAACTTTCCTGATTATTTATCTAATGATTTATTTTTTAATTTATTAGATAAATCAATAACTATAAATGATTTTATAAATTCAAGTTACTTTAATAATCCTT
This sequence comes from Ascoidea asiatica, assembly GCA_001600695.1. Taxonomy (NCBI): domain Eukaryota; kingdom Fungi; phylum Ascomycota; class Saccharomycetes; order Ascoideales; family Ascoideaceae; genus Ascoidea; species Ascoidea asiatica. Next base: position 61,418 of record BCKQ01000001.1, on the reverse strand, counting down.
TAATTAAATCCTTAACATTTTTTGATCAGTTTTTAACAAAATCTGATAATGAAAAATTAATTTTTTTAATTGGTTTTAATAAATTATTACCAAGATTTCCGATAAATATTCAACAAAAAAAAATCTATCCATTATTAATTGATTTTTTTAGTCAATTGACTTCAATTGAATTTAAATCCAATAATACTAATGATTCAACAGATTTTGAATTGCATAATAATTTAATAAAAATTTCTTTATCATTAATTTTGAAAATTTCAAATTCTTTATCTCAATTATCCTTTCATGAAAAATTTGTAAGTTTATTTAAAAAAAAAAATGAAATCTTAATTAATTCAAATAAAAATTTAGATATTTTAATCTTATTAATTGAAAATTTTAATTTATTACTAAAAAAAGTTTCAAATAAATTAGAATTAAATGAAATTTTTTTAATCCCAATAATAAATAATTCTTTAAATCTATCAAATAATAACTCATTCAATAAATTGCATGAAATTTTTTTAAATAATTTTGAAAAAGTATTATCTGTATTAGAATTTCCTACAATCAAAAATAATTTATTTTTAAAAATTTCAAATTTATTCTCGAAGACAACTTCTTTAAATATTAAAATTTTAACAATTAATTCTTTTAATTTACTAATATTAAATAAAAAAATTGATAAATTTTTAATTAAAGAAAGTTTGTTACCTCTTTTCAATAAAATGAAAACAAGGGAGCCAAATGTTTTAATCTCAATACTAAATATTTATGAAAATTCATTTTCATATCTTGATTTAATTGATATTATTAAACTAATATTACCTAATTTATGGGAATTTTCAATTTCAAATACTTTATCTACTGATCAATTTAATCAATTTTTAAATGTAATAAAAAAAATTGAAGCTCATATTGAAAATAAGCAAAAGAAGGAATTGGATAAAAATCAATTTTCAAATAAAAAAGTCAATCTAAATAATAATGATATAGTGAATACTAATAATGACAATGATATCACTAATAATAATACAGAGACAGATTTCGAGAAATTAATTTATGGAAATAAATATAATAAAGAAACTGTCAACAACAAAATTGCAGGCTCGTCTTTAGAGATAAACATAGGGGAAAATTCCAATGAATCAGATGATTTTGATGATTTTGATGATTTTCAATCGAAGCCCATGCAAACAGCTTTAGGCTTACTTCCAAAGTCAATCAACAAAACTTCAACCAACAAGCCTATGGATCAAATCAATAGCAATTTCAATACCATCAATTCAAATATAAAATCCAATAATTCGTTTTCAAGATCCAGTTTTAGTTCAATGGGCCCAATTACGCCGTTAACTCCATTTAACAAAGCAAGTAATACTTTAAATGATAATGCAATTCATAACTCTCCAATATCAAGTTCGATTGGGCTAACTCCTAGAAAAACTAAACTTCATAATTATAATAATAACAATAAGACTGATGAAAGTGTAAATACATCAATAATATCTCCAAATTCTTCGGTCTTTACCTCTTTTGCTTCTAATAATTTTGGTAGTAGATCAAGCTCTGATATTCCACAATCCGGGACTAAAAATATTAAGTTGAATATGATGAACCAGAATAATAGCAGTGTAGGAATAGATTGGTCATCGGAATCAATGAAAATGAAACCAAGTATGAATATGGATCCAATCCAACCAAAAAAGAGAATAAATAATATCAAGCTACATGATACGAAATTTAACCATAATAAAAACTTCGGTAACAAAAATGATAATATGTTTAATACTAGTAGTAACCAGTTTTTCAATGATTTACTTTAATGAATAATGTACCTATTGTTTAGTTTGTATATTTTAATAAATGTCTTAAATTCTACAAAAGTTGATTTATGAATATAACTTGAGATTGTTCATTATTTTTATAAAATGAACTAAAATGAAAGTTTTATGAATGCAATAATTAACGAATATATATCTGAATTTAAATGAAAGAAAAGTTTAAAACAAAATCTATTTCAATCTTTCTTTCCAGTATTCTTTAGTAGCAGCTTTGCCAAATTTTTGCATTAATATAGTTTCGTAATTATCATCTTCCTCATTGTTTTCAATTGTGACCTTATTTTTATCAATTCTATAATTAGCCCCTAGAATTAAATCTTTGGCAACTAACTCTCTTGTTCTACCTAATGATTCAATCTGAGAAACCCTATCACAATTATCGTCCAATAATTTATTAAAGCCAGGCTGATTATAAATCTCATGAAATGCTCTTAACATTGGAATCGAATCTGGTCTTACAATTTGATTGGAATCAATTGTGAAAATATTTAACTCATCATATTTCTGAATATAATCATTTCTTGTCATTATTTGTCTTGCTCGCCATAAAGGTAATTCAGGTAATTTATAATCTTTAACTTTTCCACATTTATTTTTTTTAAAAAAATCTTTATCCATTTCAACGAATTCTTTTATTAAAAGCATAGCAGAATTTGCAAATTTACCAGATTCCATAACATCATCATCCATATTCATTCCAAGTAAGCCACATTGACTCATTAACCAACTTTTTTCACTATCAATCAATTCATTTGCAATTTTAATTAAATTAACTTTTTTATGTGATTTTTTACAAGCCCTTGATAAATGTTGAATTCTACCACCAATTAATTCATAAATTCGTTCAGCCAATTTATCATCAGTTTTATTATCATCATTATCAAGATATTGAAATTTTTTATTTAATATTTTTAAAGTATTTATACTTTGATCTCTATTCAAGTCTTTGATATTTATTGTTTCAAGTCTTGTTGCCAATTTTCTTAATCTTTCATAAAACCAATAATCATCAGAATTGAAAATCATTGTTACTAAACCTGAGCCACTTAAAGCTTCAGCTTTTTGTTGTAAAATTTCAATTAAATCTCTACCAAGATCATCATCTCTAATTAAATGACAATTATTTATTACAACTATCAATGGTTTAAAGTTTCTTTTTTCTTTTGTTTTAAAAGCAAATTCCTCTAATTTTGTTAAAGCCCTTTCAATATCCAACAAAGCAGTTGTATCTCTTGGACCTTTAATTGAAAATAAAGAGCCAATATAATCTTCAAAATACTTAAAATTTAATGCATTGCCTAATCTTAATCTGAAAATTTCAGGATCACTATGAGCATCAAAGAGAACAACATTTTTACCATTATTTTTTTTGATAGCATGTAATAATAAAGAAGTTTTACCAGTTCCTTTTTCACCTAAAAACAAGTAGTATCTCCCTTTACCTTTATTGCCACTTATAATTCCATCAATGAAAATTTCTTCTTTTCTTTCCACCCAATTATCATCATTTTCTTCTTCTTCATTATCATCATCTTCCTCGTCATCTTCTTCGTCATCCTCATCATCTTCTTCAACATCTTTTTCTTCATATTTATCTTCGTGATCCTTGTCATCATTTTGAGCATTAGTATTTGCACTGTTCTCTATAGAGTTTTCGGGCTCATTATTGGCTTGATAGGAACTGGATTTTTTATGCTTGATAGAATTTGAATCTGAATTATGAGAAGAAATCTTCTGCTTTGAATGCATTGTTGTATCATAACTATGAAACCCTTTTTCAAAGGCTTTATTCATTTTTGATAAAACAGTGAAATCATAAAATGTATGATAAGAAATTCCAGCGAAAGCTAAGACCAAAATAGAGGCTGCAGTTATAGCACCAGTTTCAATAGATTTCGTCCAAACATCTTTTCCCCAACTATATTTTTTTTCTTCACTGTTGTCTTCACTGGAGTCTTTATTATTATTGTTGTTATTGTTGTTATTATTATTATTATTGCTTGACTTATTATCAGTCTTAGTAGATCTGTTTTTGATATTTGAGCCATGATTATCATGTGTGAGAGTTATATCTTTTTGAAATTTTTTTCTTTTAGAGCCAACACTATCTTGTTGATCCTCAAGAGCTTCTAAAGGTAATAAAGGATTGATTATTCTGGCAGGAGGAAAAGTATGAATTCTTCTGAGATTAAGATTGAATAACCTGATTATCATATTTGATAATCTTATTTGATTGGAGATTTGAATATTCGAATGATAATTAATAATTTGTAATCAATAATTGATATTTATAATTGTAACTGTAATTGTAATTTTCTATTTTTGTTTTTGTTCTTGAAATTATCTACGACACGAATAACAAAAAAAAAGATTTAGAAAAGGTAAAACATGGTAATTTGAAAAATTGAATTGAGTCGGTATAAAAATTGAATGAAGAAAACTCAAAATCTAATATTGTATTTACCATTTTTTTTTTTTGAAAAAACTGAAATAACAAAAATTGACTTCTTTTACTTTGTCTAATTTATAGCATAAACTCAGTATTAGTTTTCAGTTTTAGAAATGATCTAATCAAAATGTTTAAATTTAAGAACTGTTTAAAATTAAAAGTTTTGATTTGAATAAAATATTTCCCAAAAATTCAAGAAATTTCATCATTATTTATTTTATGGTACAGTTGCTTACTATTTTCGGGAACGTTCGTTAAACCATCTCGCATGTTCGGTATTTGAAAAACTATGTACTGGGGTACATTTAGAAGGATATGTGGCGGGTGAAGCCAAATTCATGGGTGGCAACAATATTTATTTTTTATTAGTTATTTAGTATCTGATAAGAAATCTATTTTATAAAATTATATTAAATAGAAAAGAGTAGAATAAGATTGAAAAAAAATAAAAAAAAAGAATAGATTAAATAAATTAAAGAAAAAAAAATTAAGTAGAATAGAAGAGAAGAGAAGAGAAGAGAAAAGAAATGAAAAAGAAAAGTTGAAACTGAAAAAAAGGGAATATAAATTAAATCAATTTAATAAAAATTGAGTTGAGTTATTTGAGGTTGAATTTGATTTAATGTTTAGGTTCGAAATTTCATTTTCATTTTCATTTTCATTTCCATTTCCATTTTCAATTTCACTGGCAGTTTCATTTTCAGAATCTTCAAATGGAGGAATAATTGACCATGAAGAAGAATTCATAAGTTCATCCGAAGAATTAAAATTTGAATTAGAGATAATATTTGAATCAGCAAATGGATTTGAAATTGAAGAATTATTTTCTTCGAAACCATTTACGAAAGGATTAATATCATTGTTTTGAAAAGTATTGGATAGCGAATTAGTGACAGTTTTACGTTGGGATCCAGTGTCAGATTCAGTATCAGATTCAGATTCAGATTCAGATTGAGAAAGAATCTCTTTTGTTGGACCAAAAGATATATAATCAGGAATTTGATTTGATTGATTATAATTATTAGATTGATTATAATTTGGAGAAACATATAAGTCATCATCACTTGATTCATAATTGACATTATTATCATTATTATAATGATCATCATTACTTTCATAATTGAAATCTGTATCATCATTATTATCAATAGAATATCTTTTCTTTAAAATTGAATTTGATAAATTTTCATTAACTTCAGAAGAAGTATTTTTAACAACAATATTATTATCATTATCATTATCATTAATATTATCATTAATGTTACTTTTTTCATTTATAATATCATTTTTTTCATCATTATTCTTATCATTATTATCAAAATTATTGAAATTATCAAAATCTTGTTTACATTTAACTAAAGTTTTTTTAAATTTATTTTCATTTATTTTACATTTTAAATCATTTGCCTTTTCATTAATAAATTCACAAATTAATTCTCTATTTTCATAAATTGCAAGAGAAACCCCAGCTGTTACTGCTACACCGAATATAATAGGAACATATATGGGAAGTACCATTTTTTGATAAGATAATAAAAAAGAAATTAGATATAAATTTACAATAAGTAATATTGAATTCTTTATATTTTAGTTTATATTAATAGATAAAGAAAATTTTATCTAGAAGTAAATAATTGATCAAATAAACAAATATTATTAGTCTATGTTAACTTTTAGTCAGTAAATAGTTATTTAAGAGGGATGGAATATTTTCGATATTAGTAAGGTAAGGTAGTTTATACAGTATTTGTGGAAAGCAGATACATGTAGATAAATAGATAGATAGATAAATATACTGTATTATGGTTTAATATTGCTTAGAATCAATAAATTTAATTCGGAAAAGTTAAAAAAAGCTACGGGTAACGCTACTGAATCGCTTAGCATTAATATGGATGGTAGCAAAGAAGTATCCGACGAGCATCCGATCCGACGGCAACTGCCCCGTTGTCAGATGCAATTACACACTGCAAACGAGAAACAGTTCGTAAGCATCTTAGTCAAACGAAACGCCACCTGTGGAACTGTTGAAATGCACAACTGTGGCTGTGCTTAAAATAATTAAAAAATATTGAAAAAAAAAGCACGTGAATTGAGTATGGAGAATAAAAGGAAAAGGTAAACACAGGAAAGACATTTGCGGGGATGCGTGTGCAGGTTAGATACTGCTCTAATGCATTGGACCCTGGGTGGTGGCAGCGAAACCGCTGATTTCCAAGCCAAGTCTTTCAGCAAATACAGATACGGTATGTATTAGTATTTATTTGCGTTTATCAAAGTTGAAACAGATGACGTCCTGATAAGAGGAGGTGGGTAGATAGTGGTGCGAATGTCAATAGTGGGATATCACATTCTGGCACAATATAAGAATATTTCCGAAAGTTGATTTGGAAAAGTGAATGAACTAACTTCGTCGCCACGTGGTTGGGCTGGAGTCGTCCATAGCCTTCGGAGTTCTTCACATCACATAAGTTAATAATAAATGTGTTTGATTCAGTTTTATTTGAATATTTTTTAAATGCCACAAAATCTTATATTTTTAGGATTTTTTTCCAAGATTCATAGATTTTGTTAGGATGATTACTCAGCTGTTACGTAAAGCTTGCTGTGTTTCCTGGGTTATTAGATTATTAGTATTAGCCTAAGGTTACTAAACCCCTTAGGGGTCCCGGTATTTTGGTTTTAATAATATTTTTTTGCTTTAGATATATCTGTCAAATAATCAAGTGAAGGAATTATTCAGTTATGAAGAAATAAGAAAATTTTCATTAAATACTAAAAATATAACTGTTACAATAATAAACAATAATATTTAAATATAATATTTTTTTTTAAAGCGACTTAGGCATTTGTGATTGGTAAGAACAGGATGGGATTATTCTAATAAAACATTTGTTTTGAGAAGGTAATGTAATTGAATAAATATTCTATAAAGTTATACCGTATACGTATTGTATGTATTACATTGTAGAAAAGAAGAAGAAAAAAAGAAGCAAAATGATAATTATCGCAATGTAAAAATCAAGCAGTTCATGACTTCAGGAAAGCTAACAATAGTAAAGTAAATTAAATGGCATAAAAAAATAAAGCGCGGTTTCTTCAAATGGAATGGAGCCTTTGCATCTAGTTCTTGTTCCAGTTCCAGTTCCAGTTCCAGTTCTTGTTCCACTGGTTCCACTGGCTCTACTGGTTCTAGCGCCAGTTTCAGATTCAACTCCAGATTCAGCAGCAGCAGCAACTGAAGAGAATTCGGCCTTTTCTTTTGCTTTTTCTTTTTCTTTTTCTTTTCTTCTTTTTCTTTCTGTTTCTTGGAGGACTTCATGAACTTTGCGAACTTCGTGACTGTTCCAGGCCTGAGTGACGCAGAGCAAGGCCTGGCGCTCTTCCCACTGCTATCAGGAAAAGGCCCTGAAATAGAACATCTTTGCTAGTACTCTTACTCAAGCGTTATATTACTGATGCCAGCCGCCTTATACACGTGCTCGCCGTCTGTTGTTCTAGTATTCCCACCCAAGTTCCCAGCTAAAGAGTAATATAAAAAGGAAGTGGCGCGCACGGAGGCACTCCGCGAACTCACCCGTCGAGGCTGCCCTGAGGAAGTGGAATAGCAGGCTCTGGTGTGAGGAGTGTCTGTGATCTCCGCAAGGGTGGGAGCTCCGAACATAACACGGAGACCTCTGCTATCCGGCTGGAGCTGCACCGGGCCACCTCTCCACGCGTTCATTTCAGTTTCTGGACCTTGCCCAACGCCGATAAAATATATTTTTCCATTTGCAAACCACTGCTGCCAGTGCTTTCACCACTATTTAGCATAATGTTTAGCATAATGTTTAGCATTATGAACTATTATCATGAACATGAAGGCAATGAAGGCAATGATGGAAGAAGATGAGTGATGATACCAAATAATGGGTGATATGCTCTTCTTTTTTTGCTCTCTTTTCTCTCTTTTTTCTCTTTCTAACGCTTTTCTGTTTTGAAACTAGTTGTGGATTCCAAAATATGGAGATAATGAATATAAACTTTTTTTTTTCAAAATCTTATAAAATCTTATAAAAACCATTGAAGTTTCCTACTTTTTCATAAAATTCTATTACTCTTAATTATTAATTGATACTATATATTCTATATTATACTACTAAACTTATTAATCAATTATTTTACAATACTCTTAAATATATTAAATTGTTAATATATATATACAATTTTCATTTAATTACATAACTTAACAACCAAAAAATACAAATCAAAATGAAAGTAACAGTTTGTGGAGCAGCAGGTGGTATTGGACAACCATTATCTTTATTATTAAAATTAAATCCATTAATTGATCAATTATCTTTATTTGATGTTGTTAATTCTCCTGGTGTTGCAAAAGATTTATCTCATATTTCAACTCATGTTAAAGTTAATTCATTTTTACCATCTGATGATAATAATAATGGTTTAAAAAATTCTTTAATTAATTCAGATATTGTTATAATACCTGCTGGAATTCCAAGAAAACCAGGAATGACAAGAGATGATTTATTTAAAATTAATGCTGGAATTATAAAAGATTTATCAATCTCAATTGCTCAAAATTGTCCAAATGCTTTTATTTTAATAATTTCAAATCCTGTTAATTCTTTAGTTCCAATAGTTTGTCAAATTCTTAAAAAAAATAATTTATTAAATTCAAAAAAAATATTTGGTGTAACAAACTTAGATGTAATTAGATCAAATACTTTTATCTCAGAATTAGCAAATAATACTAAAAATAATTTAAATAAAAATTATTTTAAACCAGAAAATTTTAATGTACCTGTAATTGGTGGTCATTCTGGTGAAACTATTGTACCATTATTTTCAATTGGTAATTCAAAAAATATTTTTAATAATTTAACAAATATTGAAAAAAATGCTTTAATAAATAGAGTTCAATATGGTGGTGATGAAATTGTTAAAGCTAAAGAAGGTAAAGGTTCTGCAACTTTATCAATGGCATATGCTGGTTATAATTTTGCAAATAATTTTATCAATGCAATCGTTAATAAAGTTGAAGTTAAAGATATTTGTTGTTATATAAATTTAAATGATAATATTAAAGGTTCAAAAGAATTTAAGTTAAAACTTGATGAAATTCTAAGTAATAGTAATAACAATAATAATAATCACAAAACTAATCATAAATCATTAGAGTATTTCTCATTACCAGTAACATTTAATGAAAATGGTATAAAAGAAATAAATTATAAAATTATAGATAAAATCACAGATTATGAAAAAGATTTATTAGAAGTTGCTATTGATCAATTAACTCCAAATATTAAGAAAGGTAATAACTTTATTGATCTGCTTTAATAAATGCTTTGATTGATAAATCAAAAGATTGTTTTAATTAACTATTCAATTCTCTATTATAAAATAAGCGCTGATTTTTGTCTAATCAGGTTCTTTATTTTTTTTCTTTATTATTTTATTTAAACCTAATGTTATGTATGTTATGCAATTTATTTTAACTTCTTTATTATTTTTTTTTTTTCATTTTTGATTTTCTTTGATTTCTCTTAATTATTTACGCATATTATACATAATCATATATATATATATATATATATTTATATTTTAACTATTTATATACATACAGCTAGCTTATTTAACGATAAATGTTCTATTACTTGTTTACTTCTAACGGTTTTAAGTTCCAAGTTAAATAAAAAAAAAAAAAAAAAAGTTATTTGGAAATTATTTTAAAAAAATCAAAAGTCATATTTACTTGTTTTAACAAAATCTGCCTTTATGGCCAAGTTGGTAAGGCACCTCACTAGTAATGAGGAGATCGTCTGTTCGAATCAGGCTGAAGGCATTTTTTTTTCTCTTTTTTTCAGTCTTTGTAGCTGAGAATAAAATAGTAAGAGAGACAATGCGTAGTGGCTTGCCAATGCAGATTTTAACACGTGCATCTCAAATTTGATGGGAACACTGGCCTTCGTTGTGGGATGCTTACTGCGACTGCTTACCACTGGCCTATTAAAACCCGCCAAGCGTATCCTAGGGCAACGGGTTGTCCTGGTCCTAACCCTGCAGACGTGAAACCAACCCGAAGATAAACATACTGTACACTGCAGACACCATCCACCCACTGCGCAGTTCTCTCCGACCGAGCCAACTGAGATATGAGCAAAACGCGCTGTGGCGGTGGGGCCCCCTAGTGCCTGACCAATCACAAAAGATCCACTTGTGCGTACTAGCCACACCGAGTTGCCTCTTGTGGACAGTGCCTCCAGCGGGACTCCAGCCCACAAATTGCAACTCGGTAATCAGTTCAGATCTGAGCTTCTTTTACGATATCACAATCTCTGTTTAATTTCTCTCTCTCAGTAACTTGATAATAAATAAAATAGATAAATAAATAAAGAAATGTACTGGAGAGCATTATATTCACTATCATTTCATATCTAATTAAATTACACATATATCTTACTGTCTATTTTTAAAGGAGTTGGATAATACTATTCCTTTTTATTTTCATTTTCATTTTTATTGTTATTGTTATTGTTATTATTATTATTATTATTATTATTATTATTATTATTATTATTATTATTATTATTATTATTATTATTATTATTATTATTATTATTATTATTGCTCTTTTGGTTACAAAAATACTTGCTTATTCTCTTCCAGAGTATCTTCTGAAATATTCAAAATATTAATGATGACTGTTACTATCGATAATAGTAATAATACCACCCTAAATATGTTGAACTCTCAAAATATTCAAATTCAAAATACTCAAAATATTCATGAAGGTATTTTACCTGATCAAGATGAAAACAAATCTTTAACTGATCAAGCTTTAAAAAATTTGACTGCTTTTAATTATCTTGAATTGACTGATGATGAAGATAATAATACAACTTCCAATTCATCAAATGTTAATAACAATAATAATGATAACAATATATCCAATATTCCACAGGACTCTTTAAATAATGTTAAACAAATTAAATTAGATGATTCTAACTTAACTTCAGTAAATATAGATGAGGTTGAAACTTTAAGTAATAACAATATTGTCAAAAATAATAAAAATAATAAAAATAATAAAAATAATAACAATTATTATTTTGATAATTATAATAAAAATGTAAATTATAATGATTTTCCTGATCAAATTATACCGCCAATGGATTTTCCAGTTTTAACTAAATCTGGTTATTCATTAACTGATATATCTTCTCAAGATAATACCAAAACCATTAACAAATCCAATAACAAAACAACCAATAATAATAATCATAATAATTTCAATAAGATAGACACTAGTAAAAAAAATAATGATAATACTTTTTATGATTTTAATGATTTCAATGATATTACAACTGAATTAAATGATTCAAGAACTTTAACTTCTCCTTCAAATAAAATTAATAATGATAATCATTCCAATAAAATTATCAAAAAATCAAATAATCTTCAAAATGATTTTTTTAATGATAATATATCTTTAATGCAAAAAAATCAAAACAATCTATTAAATAATTATAAAACAGATATAATATCAAATAAAAATACTACAAATACTACAAATACCACAAATACTAAAAATGTTAAAAATATTAAAAATATTAACAGTAATCAAAAGAATATTCTAATAAATCAAAAGGAATATGACCTATTATTAAAAAATACTTCAAATGATTTTAAACATAATCATTTTATTTTCAATGATCCTATAAATAATTTAAATAATATTCATACGAACAATAATAAAAGTTCAAACATAGTGGTGAATAATACAACTACAAACTCAATAAGCAATGATTCAATAGGTACCAAAAAACTGTCCTCAAATGAAAATTATATATCGAAAAATACTTTTTCTTCTACTACAGATCAAAATTTAGGTCAATTTCAAGCTCAACATAAAATCCATACCCCAGTTAACAGCCTCAAAGAGGAAAATAACAATAATGATCAAAATAATTCATCGATTTTATTTCAATCAAAATCTTCGATTAATAATGAAATTCATAGGCATACTCATACTCATCCTCATACTCATAATAATAATAATAATAATAATAATAATAATCGAGATCAAGGTAATGGCCAAAGTCAAAATCAAACTTATAATAAAAATAAAGTGAAGGTTAGAAGACGATCTTTGACATCTAATCAAAAAGCAAATAATCAAAATAATCAAAATAATACCAAAAATTGTTCTCAAAGTAATAATGGAAAATCTAACCAAAATAATAACGTGAATAATAATATAAATAACGATGATGAAGATTTAAGGAGACCTCTTTATATCCCTGCAGTTTTAAGAAAAACTGAAGTTATAATTAAACCGGAAGATTTGAAATTAAGTAATACTCCTGGAAGTTTCAATAGTAGTAATGGAAGTTACTCAAGTAATTCTCTATCCTTTAATAATATCAATAAAAATAATTATAATAATAACATTAATATGAATGTTAATAGTGTTACTCCAAATAATAATGATAATTATTATAGTCACAATATTACAAATACAAGTAATTCTACCCATCCTCATATGTTTATGAATAGGTCATTTTCAAATAATAGTTTGTTTAATACCAGTCCTAATTCTCTACCTAACTCATTAAGACTTGATCATAATCATAATAATAATAATAATAATACTAATAACATCAATATAACTACCACTAATAATACTAGTAATAATAAAAGTTCCATAAATAATAATAAAGAACGTAATAATAATAATATCAATAATAATGACAATAACCTTTTAGACAATAATATAAATACTTGTAGGATCAACAATAATAAGAGTAGTCGAAACACTTCAAAATCCCCTCCTAATTTACCTGCTAATAATACAATTTCAAATAAAAGTGTTTCAAATAATTTGAATTCATTGATTACAATTAATTCCAATTCAAATGGTGGTCATAATGCAATCAATCATACTGGATTTTCAGCATTGAGTAGTAATTCAACAACTTCAATTCCCCATAAAAGAAATTCAAGCACTTTAAGCATTAGATCTAACAAATCTACTTTGATGTCAACTTCAAACTCAATGCTATTACTAAGAAATTTTTTCAATTCAATAACTTTCTCCAATAGCAGATTTTCAATTTATGAGAACAATCATAATGATAATAGCTTAAATGATATAAATTACATGGATAATGATTTCAATCTAAATAAAAACCATTGGGTTAAGAATTCATCGATGAGTGAATGTTTTAATTGTAAGTCGACATTCAATCTTTTAAATAGAAAGCACCACTGTAGATTATGTGGTAAGATTTTTTGTTTCAAATGCTTAAATTCTAAAATTCATTTAGACCCAGATTTAAATTTCAAGGTTTATGGAACTGGAATTGAAGCAAAATGCTGTCTAAATTGTTATAAGGAGTATAGCGATTATATGAATAATAAAATCAATGAGTATTTCAATGAATCTAATCTTCATGATAATAACTCAATTTTGTCAGATTTAGATTCAACTGGTATTGACAATAATAAGAAAAGAACATATAAAGATCCAAGAACAGATCAGAATAAAAGTGAACCAGTTTCTTCAAATAGTAAAAAAATTTCAACCAGTGATAATGTTAGATCAAATAATTTTACCGGAGGAAAAGCAAAAGCTTTTTTCAATAGTAGAAAATCAAAATCTTTAGATAGAACGCCGAAAAGAAAAACCCATGATTCTTTAAAACACGAAGTAGATAACTATTATCTTTTCAATAAAGATGAAACAATGGTGGATAAGATCATTGAATCTTCGAAGATAACCAACAAAGGCATTGAGGAAAGTGACGATGACTCAGATGAATCCAGCTATGAGTATGATTTTGACAGTACATATAGTAACAGTGATGATGATGACGATGAAGGTAATAACGGTAATGCTGACAATGAGAATATTGTTAATAATAACAATGTTAATAGTGATAATAATGATATCAACAATAACAAACTAAATAAAAAAGCTTTAGAAATTAATGGAATCAAAACAGAACCTGATTTGCTTCAGTAAGCATTTTATTCACATTCTCTGGTGCTTTATTCTATTATGTTTGTAATATATAGTAACTTTTTAAAAAATAGTTCTAACTGCATGAATATCTATGAGGCTAAGTAGTGTTAATGATATCTTATTTGCAAATTCGAATTAGTAGTTTCTGCTAAATATCACGTGATGTTATTTTTAGGTCGGGCTTGACTTCGAGCAGGTTTTTCTTTTAGTTTCTTTGTGAGCAAATTGAGTTTGAGAAAGGTTTGGTATTGGAGAAAACGAAGATCTGAACATTTTATTTTAAAGGTACCAGTTATGTTAAACAGTTTAGATATCAAAATCATTTGAACGACATTCCTACAGGTAACAGAGGGTAGAAACACCCCCTAAAGATATATGATCAATAATAGTTTTTTATTCATTATGTCAAACTCCAGGTCGAATTCAAATTCATCTCAGTCACATCCTTCCAAAGCTGAGGAGTTGATTCAGCTAAATAAAAGATTACAAGAAATGAAAAAAATAATTGAAAGTTGCAAATCCAATTCGAAGCTAAATAATAAATTAAAAACAAATAAAATAAATAAGTTAGATGTGATAAAAAATCCTATATCTACATCCTGTTCTTTTTCACAATCAACTGATCTCAACCCAGTTGAGAACTTAAATTCTAAAGTAAGTTCTGCTCCATATAATTCAATAAGTCCAAAATATAAATACTCAAATAGCTATCATGCTAATGGCAACCTATATATTTCCCCAATATATTCTAACTCAGTAAGACCATCACATAGAAATATGAAGTTAGTAATCAAAAATGACAATAATAACAACATATACAGCGCTTCTAGTTCTAATCAGGAACATAATAAAGTAGACCTTCAAACTGATCTTCAAACAAACAGAGGTTTAGATTTCGGTTCAAATCAATATATGACAACGTATTCAACAAATGGAGTGAAATTGGTTAACAGAAAGTTATTTGAACAGTCCATAGACTTGAAATTGAGACAGAAAGATGAAAAAGAAAAGAAACAAATAGAATCAAAAATAAAAAAAAATCTATCCAAATACGATTATTGCGATCGAATTAAATTGAATCATATATTATATGCAATAACATTGAATGGACTAAAACTTGTTCCATTATCTAATTTTTATAAGCAGTCTTCTACAGCCAGTGAAGCTATAGAATATAATGGTCTTGTGTACAAAAAATCGAAAAATGGAGCCTTAATTCAGCAGAATACTAAATTGTATGTATAGATTTTTCTGTAGCTGATAATTAAAAAGATAAGCATATTTCAATACTAACATAAATAATTTAGATCTAAAGTACCTAATTGTAGATACTATACAAAAACAGGTGAGTATGAATAGAATCCGAAGCTTCTGGTTTTATATTCTTTGAACAATTATTTTACTAACCTTAAAATTATACTTAAACTCAAATCCAAAGGCGTATGTCAAAAAGGGATAACTTGCAAATATAAACATGAGAAAGATCACGTTTCTCTATGCAGAAAGTATATTGCAGGAAAGTGTAACAACATGAGTTGTACTTTATCACATTCTCCCAATCAATTTAACTCTCCCACCTGCTTGTTTTTTTTAAGAGGCTATTGTTCCAAGGGTTCAGAATGCCCATTTAACCATGTTAAGACCAATGCAAACGCAAAAGTTTGTCGACCCTTTGCAATTTTAGGTTGGTGTGAAAGAGGCAGTAGGTGCCAATTTAAACATGTTTATGAATGCCCAGATTTTATCGACGAAGGGATGAATCCGTGCCCTAGAGGTAAATTGTGTAAACTTTCCCATATAATTAGAAATAATAGTGGAAGAAACACATTCATAGGCAATAGAGATATGGAAAAAAAAAATGAACAATTAGAAAAAAACTGCAATTTATTAGATCAGCATCCTGTTGAAAAAGAAAACCCCAATTCTTCGACTATTTTAAATTTAGACATGGTGAATAAAATTTCAAGATTACTCGATGAAACTGATGACGAGGGTGAAAGCAGCAGTGATAGTGATCTTGACAGAAGTACTCCCAACTATAATATAGCCAAAAGTGGAAAAAAAAGTATAAAAGAGAAAATTATAAGTGGTGATAGCCCAGATTATAACAGCCAAATCACTTCAGAGGCTGATAATACCAATCTAGGCATACAAGATACTGTCAATGATATAAGTTTATCGTCATCCGATCATGATCTTAGCCATGACACTGACATTGAATTTCTATCTGAAAATGAGGACAGGTCAGATTTTAAAAGGAATTTGGATTTTATAAATTTTAATTGATAATTTATAGGATTATATATTTTTTATAGATTTTAAACCCATGTTTTGGTTCACAGTAGTCAAAACTTAGTTGACAAATACAATACTTGTACTTAAAAGGCAATCATCAGCATTATCACTAAATATATAAAGAGTTTACATTAGCTTTATAGTATTAAAGTATGCAAAAAAGCTCATTACGACAGTTCAATTTGAAAAATATCCTTTTGGAGAGATGAAGTTTCAATGCTTATATTGCCAAAACAGTTGAATGTAGTTAACCAGGAAACTTGAAGGAATCATTTTCAATAGTTTGAAAATCTCTACGGTTTTCTTTCTCTATATCAGTTTCAAAATCCTCACTCATTTTCACCACTTGAAATTCAGAACACGAAATAGGCACTTTATTTTTATAAGTGGATTTAAGTGTAATTTTTGGCAAAGAAGAAGTTCTTCTTAATTTGGCCGAATTACTAACATTATTGATACTATCAAAGGTACTTTTAATCGTTGGGGTTAGTACTTGAGGAATGTATTGTCTGCTATTATTGGCATTAATATAAAATGTTGAAACCGATCTAAACTTGTGTTTTAATTTTACTGCTAATTTTTTTTTGAAAAACCCATTAGGATTTCCTGAAAAAGTAGGACTAGTAGGAGAAGAAACAACTCTAGTTAGACTAGAAGCTTTTTTATGAGCTGAATCACGTACAAAAGCATTTTGATTATCTGTTGTATAAGCAGTCTTTGCATTATTAAAATTATCATGCAGAATATGGGAGGTACTGAGATCTATAGTAGATAAGGAAGAGTTGACCAAATGAAAGTTAACAGATTTTTTATTTATCTTACCGGAATTATTAGTAAGTAAATTCTCATCGGAAGTATGTGAACAACCAAGCATAATTCCACTATTATTTTTTGAACTCATATTTGACAATGAAGTATCGTTGTTACTAAAGACATGAGGATCATAAGCAACTTCCTCAAAATCATCTACGTACTCAGTCTCGATATAAGTATCTTTTGTTAGTATTACATAGATTAGCAAACAAATTAATATTACAGAGTTTATTAATATTATTTTATACTGAAAATTCAACTTGTCAGTTAATATATTCAATTGCAAATTTGTATTAATCAGCATTTTATGATTGTTATCTGATTGAGTTTCAAACAGCTTTCTGGACTCAGATTCAATAGAAGAATATAAAAGTTTTAAACTAAAAATCTGATTGGATACAGTTGAATTAAAAGTGGATAGAAGTTTATTAAATTTCATAGACTGCTTTTTTTCTAATTTATTGAACGCAGTAGTTAGTAATCTACTTTGCTCTTCAATATATAATAAAGAAAGGGTCGCATTCGACTCTAAAAGCATTAATCTTTTCATGATATTTTTATAAATCGATTCTTGAGACAAAACTTGATTGCTTCCAAGATTGGTAGACTGGAATTTATTGGGACTAGGTGGAAGTGAAGGAGCCTGGGACAGTAAAGATGCCATATATTCCAAATCCATACTTGCATTCGGCTGACATATATTCAAGTTTAAATCGGTCAAAAACTCCTGAAGGCCAAGATATTGGAAATGAGATGGATAACAGGCATCAATGTCTTCAAAAGTTTTACTAATGAGTAAGGAACCATTGGGATTATTGGTCAAAATAGCACTGGAGTTCATAAGATCATTGATATCATACTGATAAGGATAGTCTATAAAAGTTTTATTATCGGTTTGAGATAAAATCAAACTGGTGATGTTGAAGTTATTCAATCCTTCAGTATATGTAGACAAAATTTTGGAGCTTCTATTATTTTCCATAATTTTTGGATCTGAGCTCAAAACATCACTGTAGACTATAGCTTGTTCCTTTTCTTCTTTTTCTTGTTCTAACTTATATTCTTCCATCATTGTTTTTCCATGAACCCTTATCAAAGAAATCGGGCAATAAAACTCATTACCATAATGACTACCAATCTCAACCTTTAAATATCTAGCCCAAAATAAAGGATTTTTAATTTTGAAACTTTGAAGGTCTCGCAGATTTTTGGCCTTGATTTCAGCTAAAGTTTTATAGATTTTATTATTTGAAGAAACAGAAAATTTTAGGTTCTTAAAAGTAGAAGAGTAAAATTCAAAATTGGCAATAGCTATCGTGTCTATTAATATATCTTCGCACAATTCAATAATTAAAAATTGCTCTTTTGCTGAACATTGATTCAAAAGATAATTATCCTTTCTCTCAGACAAGATGGAGGAAACACTTTTCGCTTCTCTGTTTGACTGAATTATAGTTGCAGCACAATCAATGGAAGCATAGTTGAATCTTTTGTTGTTACTATATGGTATACCATTTTTTTTTTGATTGGAGATTATGTCAATATTTGTATGAAATAAATTAGGGTCAATTTCCATGTCATCACCAATTATATCATTTATATTGTTATTGTTGTTTGGAACCTTAGACTTTTCAATATCAGGCAGTTTCTCTGAATCCCCAGGATAGATTTGCATTTTTTGAAGGCTATGGCCATTTTTTTTTAATCGGTTCTCTTTATTAAGATGTGATTTGCTATGTTTATGACTTTTCAATGATTTTAATTCTTTCCATTCTTCAAAAGATAAGAAAGGGGCTTCCGAAACTTCTTCAAAATCATCGTGATCAGACTTGAAAGGGGAAGACATATTTATCTGAAGTTTATCATCCAACGTTTCGCCCAAGTGATGATTGTAATTAGATGAAGTATTGTGACCCAAAGCTTGACTATCCGAACTAAAATCGGATGACAGCCTGACATCAAAATGTATCGAGCTCTGATTCCTTATGGGCAAATTTTTGAAAGAAAAGTTGTCTGTATGTTCCAAAGATGTTATATGGTTTTTGAGAAAGTTAGGAAAATTTGCACTGAAATTTGAAAAATTTTGAACGTAGCATTCAGAATCATTATAAACACCAACTGATAACACTGAGGAGCATTGAGTATCCACTTTAGTTTGATTATTAATAAACAAATTTAAAACCGTGGTTTCTGATACAAAAGAACTTAAAGAAGTAGTTTCTGGAGTTTGATTGAAAATTATAGAATTCCCATTGAACTGAGGTGAATCTTCTTCTGGAATTGCAGAAAAATCACTTGATAACAAGACTGCAAAAACATTTAAAAAGCACCATGATATATATATATATATATATATGGTCTTTTCCATTGGTGTCATCTCAACAATTAATTGACCAAAACATTATTCTTCAGAACAAAACTTTAGTACAATATTTAAATGAGAATATCCTTCTAGCCTTTAAGCACTTAGAACAATCAACAGAAATCTAAGGGGGTTACCCGCCTTTGCTAAACTATTTTTTAAGATGACTGCAACTCTGCATATACGTACCGACTCTACAAAAAATACTTCTCACACCTAACAAGCTTTGGGAAGTGAAAAGTCAACCCTAAAATAAAATTATTTGGAGAGAAATTCAAAAGAAACTATCGTTTTATATTCAACATTCAATTTTCAAATTAAGAAAAAAGTTCCATATTTTATTGACACTGAAGCAAATTGTGGCCGACAATAAGCTATGTTCTTTTTCAAGACCTAACACAACCATTTTAAAACAATTTAGATGTACAACAAAATTTTGAATTAAGCACTAAAATATTCATAAAATAAATTGATAAAATGAAAGTAGTAATAAAATAATATTAAAACAGGTGTAGCATATAACAAACAATTATAGATAATAAATCAAAATAATTTGAAGCAAGGTATAGGATCTTCAACCAATCAATATTGATTTGAAAAAAGCTAATCTGTAAAATAAAAAAATAAAATTATTTTGAGAAACTTAAACACATGTGTAAAGCAGTAATGCAAATGAAACTGAAATCACTTCTTTCGGTTGCCATTTATCCGCCCACTGTTTCAATTTCCGTCTATTCTGCTCCAGCCTATCCTTTAACATTCTTCAATTTTTGTATCAAATCAACGCCAGTGTTGTTGTACCCCTCCCAGTAAAAACATGTTTCAGATTTATATTTTATTTTTACATACTATCTCTCAAAAATCAACAATTCCGCCTCAGTGGTCAAAATTGGCGTTGCACAAGCCAGCTCTCAAGGCTCTTAAACACAACCATTGTCGCCAATATTTAACAAGTTGGTCTCATAGGTCAAGGGTTGAGCATCAGCATACCCAGGTGAAATTCTTACAACAATATCCATTGATTGCATGTGAAATCAATCAGTTGTGTCTTTCACACTGTCAGCTTCAAAATCCAACAAGGTTACTTTTACAGTTTCGCCACCAACACGGAAGCTTACAATTTGAACAATAATTTGTCAGGTTTACGATTTAGAGGCTTACTATCTTAACAATTATTTTTAAATTTTATATTTCAAAATTTTACAATTTCAAAAATTAGTTTTTACTCGTTCTACTACAGTTTAAAAAACTCTTTTTTTTTCATGCCTTTCAATTCTATATTAATGGTCTTATATTTTGTTTTTATTCATTCTAATTTATCAGAATAATTAAGCAACAAAGAAGCAATTTTAAGACTTGAAAGTTAATAAACAATAAAAAATTTTAAATCATTTTATTAAATACTGGAATTAAAATAAGAAATCTATTTTTTTGGATCACCACCCTTTTTGTTACACTATGTTGGTTGTACCTTTGGATTTGGATAGGAAGCATGTTGAGGTGCTATTTATTAACTCCAGACGTGGTGTTATTGATTATGGTATTGGGCGAGTAGGATGGTTGAGAATCTTAAGACGTTAATAAAAAAAATCCAAAAAAACTCAACTGCGAGGAAATATATCAAAATCTACAAATAAAATATTATTTGAATTTGAATTTTATAAGGTAAACCAGTTGAAGAAAACGATTGAACAGGTTGACCAGAATTAAAGTTTATAAAGAATTGTGAAAGGAAGAAAATTAAATGAAATAATGAAAACGTTTTATTAAAAATTACTTATAATTGTCCGTGTATTCAGTGTAATGCATGAAGTAAGTTTCTACAGTATTTATATTATTATAGCTATCTGTCTCACTGAAAAGAATCAAAAGCCACAAAGAGAAGAAGAAAAAGAAGATTACTTTTATTAAAATGATATTACATATTATTACAAATAGTGCATCTTCAATTTGGATATTTTTATAATTATCATCATATTACAGTAGGGATCTTATTTTTACCTTTGTTATAATATCTATGGAATTCCACAATTATTATATTTCTCTCCCAATTTAGATTCAACTCGTTACAGTGAAATTTAGGTTTAGAAGTTGGGGGTGTGAAAAAGAAATACCAAAGTTAAGGGCAAAGTTTAAAACATTGCCAGGAACAGCAGAAAGCAGTGGCGGAAGGTGTGCGGCATCAGAAAAAGAGGCTGAGCTATAAGATTGAACCCGTGCTGGTGGCAATTAAATGATGTCTAGAGGTGTGAATTCACGTATTACAAAATTTATGGTACGACCAGTTTAATGCTACTACGATTATCGAAGTACTACCATGCTTGTGGGTGGACGAGTTTTTGTGATTATTCTTTTTCATTTTATAATTATTTTATTTTATGATTATTTTAATTTATTTATTTATATTTTTGAGTTTACGCGTTGCTAATAAACTTGGTAATTGGTTCTATTTTAAATATTGGTAACTTTTCACACCTTTTCAATTACTTACGTACCTCAATACTCAGTTACTTAATCCTTTATAATTTAATGATTTTAAAATATAATCAAATATAACTTTTTTAATTCCTTCATTGCGGTGAATTATTCATAAAGCATATATGACCTATAAATATAACTACTGTTTTCTTAATTGAACTTTTTTTTTGCCGTTTTTAAAAATCATATTGTCAACTAAAAATTCAGCAGTACCAAAAATGATTTCAAATTCAAATCAAAATCAAAACATGGCTGAGAACAATAATGGAAATAATAATCAAAATCTAAATCTAAGTCAAACTCAAATTATAAATCAAAATTTGAATCCAGATTAAACAAACTCATGAAATATAACAACCTCAAAACCAAATTGACCTTTGAACTAAAAACAACAAAAGTTCAGTTCAAGAACCGAAATACCGACAAATAAATTGAGCTAATAAAACCACAGCTGAAAATTGACCAATTACATATAATCAATTTATATTGTAAATGGTCCAAGAAAACCCATAAACTGATGGTACTTTGTAGCCAAATATTAAAGTTGCCTTTTCCACGAAATGTAAATTTACAGAAAACACTACCAACTTTAAATAATAAAAATAATTTTACCATACAATATTTGGCATGCGTTCAAAAAACTAAGGCAACTCACATTTGTTGCCATCCAAAATAATGTTTGAAATAATATTTAAAGCCATAGATGTATATCACCTTAATTACATAAACATTGGTGGTAAAAACGACCACGTGAGATAAACAAATTGAAAACCAAAAACATGAAATGGAAAAATCAAAACATTTTATAATTAAAGATTATTAATTGCCAACAATGCAATATTGGTCACAAACTTTTAAATGCCACCTTTGTTCCGATTTATTTAAGACGATATCGGTTTAATAACATTACTAAATAAATGCCTAAATTAACCGTCATTTATAGGTGAGGAATATTAAGTGGCGGACAAAAAGTTTTTTTTTTGTAAGTTTTCAAACAAGCTTTTTCATAAAACTCAAATGTGAAAGATAATTTGAATTAAAGCTTAACATCATTAATATATAAAAGACTATTAACATAAGTCGAAAATTAAAATAAATTAACAACATTAAATAAATAAAACATTTTTGATAAAATTTGATTGTTTCGAAAACAATACTCTATGGTAAAATAAAAAAACTAATAGTTTTTCGAAATTAAAATAGAAACAAATTAATAAGAAAAGAATAAAATCAATCTATTTGGAAAGTGTTTCTAATTAAAAAAAATAAAGAAATTGAGTATGCTTCGAATGCCTTTTAACGCGGAACGCTGCCAATAAAAACCTGAAGCCCGTGAAATCATTTTACATTAATATCGCCTAATAAAAACGCTTATTCCCTTGGCTATTTAAATGGGTGGTGTTTCTTTATTTAATGGTCAAAAGCGTACAATCACTAAATGAAAGGAATTGGTGGCAACGCGTGTGTACATGTTCTACACACAACCTCAAAAAAGACATTTATAAAACACTTATTTGTAAAACTTTATTTTAAGTACCGCTTTAATTTATCATTAAAATAATCAATGAGACAGTAATAAGAATAAAACAATATTAGTAAATGTAGAGGCTATGGTACACCATTATTTATAATCAATTAAAATAATTCAAAACAAAGTACAAACAAATAAGTTCAAAACAATAAACAAATTTGCACTTTTTTATATTAATTTTAAATCCAAACTAGTTTGTAAATTAAAAAGAAAATTCATTTGAAAAACCAAAACACAAACAACATAATAACAAAAAGGTAAAAAAAAATTAAGAGCAAATTGGTTTTGATTAATAAAAACCACCAAATCGAATAACCTCAAAATCAAATTGACCTTTGACGGAATAGAGCCAGAAGTTGGAAACAAGAAAATAATCACTAACCAATAAAATTAGTTCATAAACGCAGCACTGAGTGATCACCAATTAAATATAACCACTTTCTACATTAAATCATCCGAACAAAAACAAAAATAAACCAATTACATTTTCCAGCAAAATATCAAACCTTCTTCTTCCAAGAAATGGCTAGTTAAAGAAAACAGTACCAACGTTAATTCAAAAGGGTAATTTTGAGCTATAATATTAAAACTTCGTCTTGAAAGTTAAGGCAATTTCACTTTATTTCCAGCCAAAATTATCTTTGATATAAAACCCAATACCCTATTTATAAACTTCTTTCCTAACATATGAATTAGTTTTAACAGTGGAATATGTGAAAGAATCAAATTGAAAATAAAAAATAAATCAGAACCTAGATCAAAAACAAATTGGAATTAGGATTGATTAGTTGCGAACAGTACAATATTCATCATACTTCCTTAATTTATATTTAAAATAATTAATAACCAAACGCTTTTGAGGAATAATTTGCAATACGTTTCTTGAACATGAAAATATATGCCACCATCAACTCAGATTTGATATGAATGAATTTTATTGTACGAATGTTGATATCTTCCTTAATGTTTGTTCCTACAGTTCACATTTTCTCTTCCTGATAAAGTTATTGAACCTTCATTATAATAATAAACAACAATACTTTAGTTAACATTATAATTTAACAATAACTTGATTTCTTTTAACTATATTGCTTCTTTTGAATACTTCATCTAACCGTGAATTTCAGTTTTGGTTGCTGGAGTACATACAAGAGGAGTAACTTTATAACGCCCTGAAATGTTTGAATTATTTACCAACTTTGATATAATACTGAGAGTACTCTTTCTAGAATTTGGA
The DNA here is from genome assembly GCA_001600695.1 of Ascoidea asiatica. NCBI lineage: Eukaryota > Fungi > Ascomycota > Saccharomycetes > Ascoideales > Ascoideaceae > Ascoidea > Ascoidea asiatica. Next base: position 36,400 of record BCKQ01000001.1, on the reverse strand, counting down.
TCAGTTGAAAAAGCTGCATCACAATAACTGTTAATTGGGCTAGTATTACTATGATATTCAAATTTCAAAGCTTCTGTTTTTGAGAAATATAAATAATTCTTTTTATTTTCTATTTTTTAAATAATTTTGGATGTGCAAGTTTACAAAATCTAGTCATAGATTGAGCAGAATAAGAGATATCTGGACTACTTCTATTGCTTATATACAATAACGAACCAACAATTGATCTGTAATTCCCGACAAATTTTGCTAATGTATATGTATCTTGATTATAATCCAGTTTTTTATCAACTAACACATAATAAAAGCTAGTGTCAATTGGAGTATGTTTTTTATCATTAATACAATCATTAGCCTTACACAACTTTGTGATATTATCGGCTAAGGATAATTTCATTTGTTTAATTGATCCATTTGGGTTAATAATCTTTTCAACATTAAACCATAACCACATGCGCGTACCATCAGAATGTTTAAGTGTAATTCTAGACTTGAATTTGTTTTTATTAATATTCATAAGGTTCTTAAACACCTCCTCACCTTTAGTCATAAATACCATATCCTCAACAAAGCGTATTACTAAAGCAATAATTTCTCAATTTTGCTTCCCTAAATAAACAGAAGGGGCAATGGGTGAAACCTCGAAATTATTTTCTTTAACAAAAGCAGCTATGGTTGAGTACCATATTCTACCACTTTGTTTCAAACCATACAATACCTTTTGCAATTTTTCTATTCTAGTTATACCATCTGCTCCACTTATATGATCAGGCACATATATAAAAATATCTTGATCAAGTTCAGCATTTAGGTAAGCAGTGGAATTGTCCATCAGATTTTAAACTAACTTTTTCTTCAAGAACAATTCAGTACATATATTTAACATAGCCGTATATAATGTGAGAGCATATGTGGCATGATAGAGATGACCATGTTGATGACTACGTAAAGCCACTAGCTCGCCTTTGAATACACCGCGCTACTGCCTTTGATATAGAAACCGCATTTAGTTGTAATAGTCTTCCTTTCCAAGCATCAATGTCGTCGAATGGCTTACTGTAAGTACTATGAAGTTCTAAGCTTTCAATCTCAGAATCTATGCATCTTTCCACTTTAAAATTTATTCTGAAGACGCAGCTCGAGTAACTAACTATGGAATAACAACTGGATTAATATTATTTATCATCAAGATATCATCAGGTAAATACTCATACAAAGTTTCAATGCCTAAGCCATTAGGTAAGAATTTGATTTCGTGCTTGTGTAGGCTAGAAACATCTTTCTTTATTACAGGCTTGTTATCTTGACTTCAAAATGATTTACAGTCCTAGATGATGTTGATCTATAATTTATAGATATGGTTTCTTTAGCATTAACAAGATCAGACTGAAAGTGTTTGGAATAACTTTATCAGAATCCCCACCACAAGCCTTTTTTAATTTTATACCCATCACATAAATCTTTATTTTCATCAACATTTTCATATTCTGGAAGTATATTAATTTGTTCTCTGTCATTATGACCTGTGTGGATATCATCTTTATCAATTGTAATTACATCTTTACTTCTAGGTCCCGATTTATTTTCATTTTCAAGTTCCATATCAATATCTTCACATTCTTTTTCAAACCTGTCATAGATATTTTCTTGGGCAGTACCATTTTTGAAAAATTTAACATATTTAGTGTCAATACATTTATTTAGACTTTCAGTAAAAAATTTCCTTCCAAAACATTTTGTTGAAGGACTTATATAATAACCAACAACAGCTTTCGATTTCGTTTTATCTTTTAAACTTAGTTCCGTTACCACAGCCTCTGATCTAAAATCATGAAATTTTCCAATGTTAAGTACCTTACCTGTTAAGTAATTCTATGGACTGTCTCCTAATCTATTGTTGAAAGTACAATTTCTTAACATGTTTCCATATATAATTGTTTCGAAGAAAAATTGCTTTAACCTGGATTTTAATTTCTGAATACCAGCTAATTAAACCTTTCCCTCTCTAACTAAAATAGTATTTCCGTTTTCTGCAAAATTGTTTGAAGCGGGAGTATAAGGAGTAGTAAAACTCTGTAAAATTCCTGCCTTAATCCAAATAAAGTTCATCTCTTTTGATGTATATTCAGCACCATTATCGCCATGAATCCTTTTGAATCTAACTTTTTACTGAGTTTCAACCAATCCGATTAAATTATCAAAATTTTTAGCACTTCCGCTGTATTTTGAATTGGTATTGTATAACAATAACTAGCGAATTCATGTGTGAATGTAGCAAAATAAGAGTAATTCATGGTTTTGAATGGACCAGCTATATCACTATGCACAACTTCCCATGGAAATAATGCCATTTGGTCTAGCATACTCGAACCTCTATTAGTAAACTTTTCTGCCTTTCCTAGACCACATACTTGACATTCAAGATTTTTAATCTCCTTGATATCAGACTCCTTAACACCAACAAACAAACCATGATTTATACTTTTCATAATTGTATCTTTATTGATATGTCCTAATGCACTATGCAAGTTTACATTATTTACCAAAACATTTGGTTTCTTAATATTTTTCTTATCATTATTCCAAACTCTATTTTTATCAAAAATAGGAATAAAATTATGTTTATCTTTGCCAAAGATAAGTTTTATTCTTGAAACACTTACTTTTTATCTTCTAAATCGGTTACAGTACCAAATGTATGTCTGATTTGAGGAAAATAATAACATTTAATCTTAATTTCAGCTTCATCTTTAACTAAAACTAATGTACCAACTTCTTGTGGTGTTAAACCTTTACCTGTTCGACCTTTGAAATTCAATGATGAATCTTTATCATCATAAATATCATGTAATAATAATCTATTACCTGTAATAGATAAACCCGCTCCTGAATCTATAATTATATTATTAATTTCAGTACAATTTTTGGAAGCATCTAAATTAGCATCTAATCTTAGAAGTTCTGTGAAATTTGCTTCAAACCCTGCTCTATAATCACTATTACCATTGCCATTTTCTTGTTTTCACATAAAACGTTGAGCCTTCCTATGACCAACGACACCACAATGAAAACTTTTTCCATAAAATTTCTTCTTGTTAGAATTTTTCTCTATCTTTTCTTTTTTACCATTGTTATTAACATTGTTGATACCCAAATCTGAATCTCCTTTAGTTCCATGATTTGCATCAATATCCTCAGTCATTGTGATCAATGTATTAAACAACTCACCCAACGGTAGCTTAGAATTTTGAGCTCAAATAATCGTTCTTAAGACAACCATACAAGTACATAAACCTGGTAGAATATAGCTAAGAATAGGTGCATATGAAACCTCAGATTCAGCACCTTTGCATTTACTTTCATAATGAATTCATTTACATCTTTTCCTGAAAAAGAAAGCTTATCTAATGTGCTAAAATCTCAAATACCATCCTAGATTTTCGTACCCTGGCAACCAAGTTTCTCAAATTAAGTACTCCCTAAGCTAAAGGGTCTAACACTCCTGCGGGACTATCAGCAACGCAAAGAGTAAAAATATGATTTAATATAAATGAAATATTATCATCAAATTCAGTGAAAGGAATCCTTTTTTGTAGTACAGTTTTGATTCCCAACATAGCAATAAATCTTGCAAAGTTAGCATACCATAAAATCCATTTAGATATAGATTTTGAAACCCTAATAAGTTTAGCATAATTGAAAGCATAATTTTAAAGTACCACCATCATTTCGTTTTGAAGTCAATTTTAGTTGACGGGTAAGATTATTGGGTTCCTGAAGCCCTTCATCTGTATCATTATTGTCATCCATGATGCTTCCAAAAGTATTATCACCCCATCCACTTGATTAGTTCTATCATGAGTGGCGCTACCATGAAGATAATTCGTGGTAGACAATAAGATTAGTTCTCCTTCAAGACCCAAAACAAACATTTCAAAAAAACGTAGATGTAAAACGTGATCTTAAAAAAAGCTTTAATTTATTAATAAAATAAGTTAATAAAATAATAATAGTAATAAAATAATAATACTAAATGTATATAATACAATAAACAATTATATATAATAAACTAAAATAATTCAGCACAAAACATAAATAAATAAAATAAAATAAGTAAAGACATTTCAACTTATTTATGTCAATTTTAGACCAAAACTAATTTGTAAAATTAAAATGAAGTTAATTTGCAAAACTAAAACCGAAACAAACTAATAAAACCAAAAGTTGACTCCAACAAAATAATCGGTCAGCAATAAAATCTGTTCGTAAAACCAGCACTGAGAGGTGAGCAAGTAAATACATCCACTTTCTTCTTTAAATCATCCCAACACAAACAAAAATAAACCTATTACATTTTTTAGCAAAATATTAAACTTGTTTCTTCCAAGAAATGGCAATTTTAATAAAAAGACTACCAACTGTAATTCATAACAGTAATTTCGACACACAATATTTGAATTTCCTTTTGAAAGTTAAGGCAATTTAACTTTATTACCAGCAAAAATAATGTTTGATATTGAACCGAAAACCCTATATGTGGAACTTCTTTTCTAACATATGCATTGGTTGTAACAGTGGAACACGTGAAAGAAACAAACTGAAAAACAAAAATAAAACAAAACATAATTCAAAAGTAAATTAGAGTTGAAATTTATTATTTGCAAACAATGCAATATTCATCACTAAAAAAATTTTCCAACAAATTATTAAGCTTTCCTTTTTACGAAATGGCAGTTTTAAATTTGCAGAACCAAATTTAGTTGACAAGGATGATTTTAACAAAAAGCATTTAAAATGTATTCTCGAAGTTAAGGCAATTTCAATATATTAGCACCCGAAAGAATGTTTGCTATAAAAACCAAAGTCAGATTAGTGGAACTTGGTTTTTAACATATACATAGGGTGTCTCAATTTAACAAGCAAAATAAACAAATTGAAAAGCAAACAATAAACCAAAAATAAAAACGCAAAAACAAATTTCAATTCTAGTTTCATAGTTGCATATGATGCACTATGCATCCACACACACCAATCGCGAGAGTTACTCGACAACACAGTAGCTCTGCTCTCAGAAAGCTCAGATGGAAAACGTTCTTGATCTCATTTGCTCAAAGAAGAGAGGACAAACTTTGTTTTGTGTAGTTGTATATTAATAATCAAAAAAAAGTTTTAGGACATAACATGCGTGAAGTATAAAAAACGATATGGCTGCCTCAGAGGAAGAGTTCCTATATTAGTGGGTCAAAATGAATGACCTGCTCCTTAAAGTCTAATATCCTAACTTTGCCAGGCTGGTTTGAGTCAATTCATCTGGATAAAAAAAAAGTAATATCTTATGTAGGGCAAGATTTAGAATAGAATTCAAAGAAAAAGAAACTTTTTTCAAGTAAGGATACTCTAAGTAAAGTGTGCAGTAGCACAAAAACAAATAATTGACAGTACAGCAAAATTGGGCGATGCGAGGAAAAAATAGAAATCAATAGGGTTTTAAAATTTTCGAATTCGCAGATAGCGTTGGAGTATAAAAGTTTTTGAACTATTCGTCTTCGTATGAGGAGGATTCAAATTAAAAGAAGTATAAGAAATGTTGAATAACATAAACTTTGTAGGATTATGTAGTAATGTTTATCTGATTGTAATGTTGCCTAAGGAAGACTGACTTTTCAAAATCGAGAATTCATGCACTAATACAGGTATATGAACTGTGATATTGTAAGGTGAATAATGTTTGATTTCAGTTTCAATTTCTTCTATGAAACAAAGTTGATAAAAGATAAGCCTAGCCGCTATTTTGGCCACAATAATTTCTGCTTGATAAACTGATGAAGGCCAAGTGTGCCAGCTATTGTAAATTTCCAAGATGCCACCACATTAGCACGATAGGTTAAAAGGTACCTTCCAATACCATCTGTTAATGAGAACTATCTGTGTAAAGATCCATTGTTTTGGCATTTATTTGTTTCAATTTCTATTCAAAGTTAGTTGATCTTTTAAGATATCTAAGAAGATTTTTGGCCAGAGTTTTTCATTTCTTGAAGGGCATGAATTACGTTTGATTAGTTCATGAGTAGCAAAAGAAATATCAAGAAGAGTATGAGTGGCCAAACAAACTAATGAACCAACAATTTGGTGATAAATACTTTTATCTTGAGCATTGAACATGATTTGTGACTTATCAAGATTTAAATAAGGGCAGGGTGATGGGGGTGGTTCAACAAATTTGCATATTTGTAGGATGCTAGTGGTAATAGGATCCGAGGTCATTACGATTTCACCATCGTTCGATGACAAATGCAAAGCGAGAGAACCGCCAAAAGAGGTTCCATTGATTGATAACTTGGTTTTCAATTTGTCCACAAAAGTCGAAACATCCTTAAGATTTTCCCTCAGATTATTGAATCATGCACATAGAAGGCGAGCAGTAAACGACTTGACGGTTTAAAACCGCAGTGGTTTGATAGTAGTGTTGAATATTATTCTCATTATTAGTATTCATATTTATTTATTTCCATACTCTTATATATAATAATTTATATAAAAATATAGAGAATCCTAGGCCTATTTATCTTAATTTGGACATTCATCAGCAAGAAATATATCTTATAGATCTTGGTAGCTATTTCCCTTAGGTATAGCAAAACGGTTGCTATTGGAAAGCCCAAAATGAAGGAGGATATCACTTCCTAGCTGTAAAATTTTGGGCTAAATTTGCGTCTGGTAATCACAAACTACAACTTAGTACTGTGCACCTACAATTTGATAGAAGGTAGAAGTAGAATTTCGGTTTGATGGAACCTACAGGGAATTTTGGTATCAGTTGCTACATTGCTGTCCAAGTAGCCAATCAACTTGTGGAAGCTAATCAGTAATCTGTTACCCCCATCAACCCCATGAGATCACCTTGTTTGCCAAGAACAGTTAAGCATGTCACGACATCACTTCTGCCACAACCGCATATTAGCCCCTCACAGAAAAATATGAGCTAATAATTGCTTTCAACCATTAGTAATTGGAACCTGAAACCACCCCACTACGCTGTTGCTATATCAGCTCCACTCGACTATACCGCAATCAAGTTCCGGTCTTCCTGATTATGTAATCACTTACCTAATCCTGAGCAGGCCAGTGGATCTGACCAATGTCATGGAACTTTGTACCTGGAGAGTACTTCAAGTATCTCCATTCTGCATATCATAACATGTATGTAGACAATCTATATTCACTGTTAAGGCTCTCGGTAGGGAATACTTGATCAATATAACTTGTAATCCAGTACAACTGGACGACTGAGGCCTATTGAATGGCCTCATGAAAATACTATGCCCGAGACAGTATCCCAATAGGCATTCCTTTGTCGTGTAGTCATCATAGGTACAGGGCCTTATGAACAGGGCTTGTACTACTAGACTCTCCCCCAAATTCATGACTCCAGGTCTGCGCCGCTACACTATATTACCTCACATGGTATTACATAAAAAATCATGACAAGTAGTTGAGTACATCTTAACTGTCGTAGAATGTTTTTAAAGTGAGGGAATAATGTTAAAGGTGATTGTCTTAGCACATAAACACATTTTGTGAATTTAACATATTGTGTGTTAAATTCAGCATTAAATCCCTTTTTTGTTCTCACAAAATGATTATCTTGAAGAATTGGAGCAGGACGAGATTCTCTTCATATATCAAGTGTTTTAGTCTTAACTCGGTAGCGTGCAGCATATAAAAGTGGAATTATAAAGTGCCCCTATTCAAAACAGGAGTACCGAATTGAAATTAGTGTTAGATGATGAAACTTTGCAAATTGAGCATCGAGAACAAGTCTTGATGTATTCTTAAGATTTAAATTGATAGTACCAACTTTCTTATTAAATATTCTTCCTGCCGCAAATACGTTGGCATTTTTTGGTCAAGAATCAGTCCGCTGAACCACATCAAGATGTTTAATTTATTAGTTTCGTGTTCATAGCTTCTTTCGAACAATGATTTTGGATGGCAGGCGCATAAGATCTAAAATAAACTCATAATCAGATAAATTAATTTCCAAATCTGAATTTCATAAGGGAAAGAATTTATGTTAGGAATAAATATTATTGTAGTAAAGTTTTGCTTCAATTGTACTTGGTCGACAAACAAGTGTTTGATATATTCAAATTGCGAATCAGGATACGTAGCTTTCCCAATATGTGATAAACGTTAGTTATCAACATTAAAAGAATCAAGTTCGCTAATATCTGTAACAGTTGCAATTGAATCAAACTAATGCTTATTGGTCCTTTAACAACTTTTTAAGTACATGAGTACTCATTATCTCAACGAAATATGTCATTTTCCAAACTGTTTGCACTATATCTATATATCACATCTCATAAAAATAGGGGAAAGGTAAGCTTCTTTCGATGCCGCTCATAAAATACAAGTAAACAAGTAAAGGAATCTCATCGGTTCGCGAGTGCGTTTGCATGTTTTGTAAAATACAAACAAATTCTGTAACTTTATTAATTAAATCTTCATGATAATCAGAGGGATCATGAGATAAAATTTTTGATGTCATAGATTTAACTTTACTGATACCTGACTCAGATCTACTACTATCAACAGATGCATATCCGTCCGCTAGTCCAACCATTGTATTGTATTCAGATTTTTTGTGTTCTGTTCTATTTTCAATTTTAAATTTAGGTTCAGCTACATTTGATCTATTGCACCATTCTGAAATAAATTGATCCATCTCAGGGCTAACAGAAGCCTTGTGATTCGCACCGAATGCTGCTGGGAATCTACTGTAATGATCGATGGACATAACTTGGTATTTGCCATAGTTTTGTCGGGTGATATCTAAATATCTAAAATTGGAGCTTGCTGACTATTAACTATGTAGAGAAGTTGTAGAATCCGAATTAATTTTCTGATAAATTAAGTTGCAGATTCGACATAGTTCAATTTTGAATTGTTCATGCTCGGTTCATTTATATTGTAGCTTAAGCGTTGCGGAAGCAGATGCACCTAATGAATAGGGTTACTTAAGTAATTTTTCTTCTGGAATACCTAGATATTCTTCATTCAGACTCGTTTGACTGATTTTATGACAAAACTCTAATCGTCATTATGCTATATAGCATATGAATCCTCAACAGCGTATGATCGACTTGAATAGTTATTTGATTTTTCTCTAAGTAAATGTGGTTCAGAATTGTTAAAATGAGAAGCAAACTTATTTGCTGCATTTTGTTTAATAATTTTTATATTTTCCCGAATAAGAAGTCCATTTTCCATACGACCTAAGATGAACTCATTGCATGAAAGTTTAGCATCAAGTAATTGAAAGTGTGAGTCGCCAAAAGCACCAAAACTGATTAGCGTTCGGCCATATTCAGTGAGCGTAGCTTTTACATCTTGTGAGGAGTTATGAGGAAACTTGATACTCATGCTAGCAGTTCCTTTACTGTACTCTGCAGTTTCACCAACTCCTTTAATGACTACTTGACAAGCTGTAAACTTTTCAAATAAAGTTCTATCACTGGTAACAGGGATGTTAACCCCCGTATAACATAAGATAGGATGAGGAGTATTATTAATATTTGAAAGACTCAAACAGTTCTTTCTCTCAGAAAATGAAGTAGTCGATGATAGAGTTTCAGAACTATATGCATTATATTTGTATGTATTGGTGTTTACTATTATAATCTGGTTTTGAATTAAGATTTTGTAAACCAGAATATCTTTGATTACTATTATTCTGAGAATTTGAATTGGTATTGTTATTGATATTATTGTTGGTAGAAGACGCCTCAGTTTTAACATTAAGAAGTTTATTTGAATTATTAGATGATTGTCGTTAATGTGTTACCCAAACTGATGTTTGGCTTCACAACCAGGACAATAATGTGTAGAGTCTTTGAAATTGTTTTTGATCTTATCATTAGGTTCACTTCAACTAGGAGAATCATTATTTTTTGTGGATTGTTTATGATTAACAGTATTACAAACATGAGTGTTAGGTCTTTTTTTACCCAAAAATAACAACATTGGGTTTAGCATTATTATTATGTTGGCGTATGTTGTCATGCTTATGGTTAATCATGGTAATAATTGATTCAAATTTAAGACCTTTTTCATTGTCATGAAATTGCAGCAAATATCTTTTAACCTGTTTTCCGATCCTGCGAAACTTGAACATTCATGTTTGATTCTGATAATTACATACATCGGTACACATGCTGTAGTAGGATCTGTAAAAGCTTTATCAAAGTCTTTGGATCCATCATGAAGTGTTTGCCTTATTTGAAGAAAGTTTATATCTTTTTCAACATGCAATCCGATAAGTCTTGAAGGGCAGTTGCAGTGATATTAGCCTCGGGAAATATCGTCTTTAGTTAGTTCCAAATTTCAGAGCAGGATGTTTTCCTTTAAAAGTTTCCTTGTGTTCTGGGAAAAATATCACGAAATGTTGACGAGAATGCTTTATCAAGGTGCTTAAAATAATAAACAGTTGTTGCAATGTCATCAGCAAATAATAAGTGAACGAATTCTCGCAAAATTAAATTGATGTTGATAGGTAAAGGAAATTGTACGAACTACGATAGATCATTACCCCCTTGCATTGCATATTCAAGTTCTTCTTTTTGAATAGAAAATTGATCTCTTGTTCGATCAAGGTATGTTGAATACGGTCTGAAGCACCAACATCAATAGCACCTTGAAATCCGGAACTCAAAATTCTGAAGCTTGTAGGAGTTCTAGAAGGTATATGATTAAAATAATTAGTATGATCAGTTGTTCTTGTGCTAGCAAAACTAGAAGAGTCAGATAGATTATTGTGATTTGAAGTTTTTGCAGCTGATTATGAATGCGATGAGGCTAATGCGTTTGGCTGTAAACGTAATCCACATTTTCCCAAGCATGTATTGTAGTTAAATGCATTGACGAAATATAATTGAAGTAAAATATCAGTGCTTAAGCCGTTGGTACCCTCAACGACAAAACAGAAATATAAGGGAAATACAAATAAGAGAACATATTTGTACAGTTATAAACTTTCCTTTATTTGAGTTCCAATGAAGCTGTGAAGAAATTGATTTTAGTGATTTTAATACGAATGTGTAATCAAGATAGAAAAATCAGATTAAAATTAATTTTTAATTAACATGAATTTAAAACGTATTTTGTTAAACTAGAAATATTTGATTTTGATTGTATCAATGGTGCAAAACTATTCTACATTACAATTTTTAATTTGCATTTACTTTTGATATTGAATATGAACTTGAAAAATATATTATACTTGTAGTCAAAATTGAATTATAATCTTTGGTTTTATTTAAATTAATATATTATAATCTTTTATTTTTTGAAAAATAATGAACTAATAAAAACGCTTCCTTTTCTATTAATTTAATTAGAAACAATAAGTATCAAAAAAACGGCCTACACGTTTATACCTCTTTTGTTAATCAGTTTGTAATTTTTGTTTTTTGTTTTTTCTTTTCATCATTATTGATAATAATTCCTTGATATCTTTGTAGAAAGTTTAGTTTACCTTAAAAGATATTATATGTTTTGTTCATGAAGTTTTTAATACTAGGAAAGTGCTTTGACAACTCCATATAGAAGGGAATCAATGAGTTGTGTTGTGAATTTTCATTCATTTTACAAAATCGAATATACGAATTTTACGTACTTACAAACTATGTATTAATCAATTAACTCATGCTAATCGATGAACTAAACAGAAAAATAAATAAATTTTATTCAAAAAATAAGAGCAAATCGGTTCCTCTTATATTATTTCTGGATTCCTACAGGGTCCCGGAGAACGATCAAGAATTCAAGGGAATTCCCAACGGTCCCAGGATTGCTACGTAGAATCTGGGGGGGGGGACCAAGTTTACCTTATAAAAAAGTGTTGGAAACTTGATGAGACCTCAATTGAAATTCCCATTTCAATTTATGAGACAAAAACCAATCAGTCCACTTTCCAGCGGGGTAGTCAAAAAAACTAATTCCCAGGAATTATTTTAAATACCAAAGCCCGGACTCTGACTAGATTCATACCCGACCTGGTTCACTAGTCTCCTTTTTATTCTGAGACAATTCCGTGTACGCACTGAGAACTATACCCTTTGTCGCATGAAACTACGGTTATCCAGTTCAACCATCCAGAAGGAGTCCCTGCATGGATCCGTTTGGCTATTCGAATTCAACTTCTATCCCGATAGACGCTAAATCGTCACTGCTGTTTTTTTCTCCTTGTACCGAGTGGCTTGCCTTCAGTATGCTCTTAAATGTTCTACCACTTTGCCTTGTAGCAATCACTAGGTCTTTTCTAGTTTGTACCCTATGCCTGACGTTAGCATATATGACCTATGTCATGTGACTGGAATATAACATGATATCTGATTGTCTGTGTACGTGCGCACAGAGTCATGCAAAGTAACGTGAATTGATATATTCTGCATGCAACTTAATGCACCTTTATGCAAATGTATACTTAAGCCTAATCATGCATGTCTACGCATAACTATACATAGTGTACACACATTATTGTATAATACTTAACTCTTTTACGTCTACTGTAGATAGGTGTGTTGTAGACCTTCACAAGCTATGGTGTTACTACCAATATATGCCCTAGTATATATAGATATCTATTATTTCCACCAGGGTCAACCTTCACTAATAGCATATTGTTTTAATTTTGATGTATTGGCAGTAGCATCCAAGCCAATATCAGAGATACCTCTGTTTCTTGCCATACCAGACCAAAGTAAACCAATTTTGACCTTTGTGTTGTACCCTGCAGCAAACATAATCTTTATTTCATCGGATGTACTTCGATTTACATCATATCTCCAGGTGTTAGCGTCATTCAGCTCACTGAATAAGTTCGGATTACTCTGTTTGGGTTTTTGAAAACCTTGTGAAAGCCCTTCAACTTGGCCAACAGTGGATGGTATAGCTTGTCACTTAAAACTATCTGTTTTGGTTTTGTCGTCAATTACCAGAAATCTGGTAAGTTTAGCATCATTAGTCTTATCGGCATTTGAATGAGCAGCGATATTTGTAGCAGCAGTAGTGTTAATTTTTGTTGAAGCAGAATTATCTTCTTGTTCACGTTTAACTTCAATAGCAGCATCATTTCCATTTGTTGTTTTGGATAAACAAGATTCAGTTGATTTAACCACATCGTTAATAATGTGCAGATCAGGTAATTGATGAACAATGCCAGAGCTTAAATCATCAAAATGCTCACTATATTCAATAGTATTTGAATTTGGATTTTTTAGTCTTTCACTAACAGCAGAGCTTAATTTTTTGACTGATTCACAAATTAATGCCATTTGTTTATCCATTTTGTTGAATTCGAGTTCATTTAATGTATTGTGGTTTTAAAATTTTTTTGCCAAAGCGTTAGCAGTTTCAGTCATTTCCATATAAGCATAGGAAATGATCTGCTTTTGATATTAATTGAACATATAAAAATAATAAAAGTATATGATTTTGTTGTTGATTTTCGTCTTTTTTAATTATTGTTTTTTTTTTTTTTTTTGTGGGGTTAATTGTTTCTTTTTCTTTTTTGGTCCTTTGTTTTTAACTTGTTTTTAAATTAATAGTTGAATTTTTAAATATAAGCGAAGATAAGTAATAAAAATTATAAGTAGAAAAATTAGTAACATAAATAATTTAAAATAAAAATTATTATTAAAGAAATTATATTAGTAAATTCTTTTATTGTGTTGACCCTTGGCTACAATATAAAATTTGTATTATTTTTTAACTTGAAATGAAGAGAAGACTAGCATCTCAAACTCTGAGATAACTCAACGAGGATTAAATCATTACTAGTAGCTAATTAACCCAATTCACCATAAAGCTCAGAACCATTCCATAAAGGCCACAAATATTTCAAATAACATAGGAGGGAATTAAATGTTAAAGGGTTAATCACTTTTCCAGATACCTCTCTTTTTAGTATAATAATAAGAGAATTCAAGTCGTGTTCGCTTTAACCTTGGAAGATAGAAATCATTAAAAAATAAGACAATAGTTATGCGTAGTAGGGAAGCCATATTCCACATTTTGTAATAAGTATGGTTCTAGTTCGACCGAAATATCTAATTGTTTCTAAAAATTTATCCAATTTAAATTGTAACAAAGTGTTAATTAAATTATAATATATATAAAAACTATGTGAAAAATAAGGGTGGTAATGACCTATTTATATTAGTGAACAATAGGAGCGGCTAACTTATCTTAAGAACAAATTTTTAAATTTAGTACGTGAAAGTTCCCTTCCCATACTTAAGAAAATAAGTAAAATAAGGTTCTGATCTATAAGAGTCTACCTGATTGGGAGAACAGGCAAGAAGATTCGAGTACACACACCCAAATTCAACGAAAAAATAAAAAATGTTGACGACGAACGTTCTCGTACATCTTCGATGCACATGTAAGTTCTGAAACGTAACCGAATGTACTCGTAGAATAATCTATGCAATCTTAAAAACTCTAATAATAGCGTAGAAAATTCCATTAGAATTCTAATAAAATAACAAAATGATTGAAAATCACCTCTGCCTGCTTTTTCACGAGTGGATGGAATACGGGTTCCGTTACTAATGTTGCTCCCTTGCTGAGAAAAGTCTGTGCCGGATACCCAGATTGATAGCCACGCAATTAGTTGCGATAATAGACTTCAATTGACTTGCAGTCCAATATATGTGCTTGTTGGTAGTCTGGGAGTAAATTTTACAGTAAAATCTTCAGAATTCTATTGTGATAGCGGAAAGCGTCCAAATTAGTCTACGATTTTAAATGTATATTGTGAACCTTGTTTTGTAGAATATTTTAAATAGAAAGTACTATCAGTTTAAGTAAAATACTACAATTGTAGTTGAACACATTAGATTACAAGGAATTATTATACAAGCCATTTACTTGAGTTAATGATTAATATTATTATTATTATTATTGTGCAGAACAGGTTGGACAAATCAATAGAAGTTACATATGAGTTCAACTAATAAATTACCATTGGTTATGTTTCTTATCGTACCTGCATTCTTGAACGCAGGTTGCTTCCACCAAGAAACTTCCTACAAAACATAACACTTAAGGAATTTATGATTTTGTCTTACCCGTACATTTTAGTTTAAACTAACACCATTGTGAGTTGAGCGTTAAGTAATGGTTGGGTTCTTATTGTCTTCATGGTTAAAAGTTCAATTCTTTCGGTGAAAATAAAACTTAGCTGCCAAACGTTTGAAAGTAGCCAGTGTTTTCATAAAGACTCAGAAACACCTATAGAAGCTGAGTAAGCGCAAAAAAGAGGAACTTTATTTTTCTTGAATAGCCGAATCTCAATATTTGTTATAGAGATTTGTGGAATTAAATTCTTCACCGAAATTCTCATATACTATTTAAACTACCCTTCTAGTTCAGAATTGGTACTTGATTAACTCTTCATTGTTGTTATTTAATTAGTTAAGTAAGCAATCTAAAAGAACTATATTGGAAGATTTGTATTTATGGGCAAGGTCTTAGGCGGTTCCTTACAATTGTTGCGGCGAATCGAAATTTGGTTTTTCATTTAAAAGAACGATTAGACAAGAACATCTATTGTATGGAAACCATAAAACGTGTGGCCTTCTATATTTAACAGCCATGTCTGGTTGTTCAAAATAATCTTTCTACTAAAGGGGCCCTTTTGAAGGTGGATACAAAGGAAAACTTTCCAATTGAAGTAAAACACAATTTAAGTGCTCGGATAACGAAATATCTTTCAACTTGGCTTCCAAATTCGCAGTAAAATTTAATGATTTAAGGGCGGTTAAAAATAAACCGAAAAACGCAGTCCACCAAATAAAAACAGCTATCTCAAACATTGCTGTACGTTTATCGGCACATTCTAGAAAAGGAAGGTTCAATATCTTATTCAGAAATTGAAGTAAAAACATAGCTGCCAGTTCTCTCGGGAAGGATTTACAACTCCTTGGGTGACGCGTGTTTCACCTGAGGTTAAATAATAAATACCTCTGTCGTGGTGAAGGATAGTTAAACCTCCTCCGGGTTTAATAGGGTTTCAGATTCAAATACTCACAATCAAAAACCTATGGAAGGTTTAACCAAATCCACACATCAGAGCTAGATCCAAGAAAGCTATGTTTTTAGAATACATCACTCTCTGCAAAAAATGAAGCTTAGGAAATTCGTCTTAATGCAAAGCACTCCCGGTAAGATGAGGTATAAAAAGACACTTACAATCTTGGTTTTAAAAGATTATAATGGTCATCGTTTTACTAGTGCTGTTATTGAGCCACAAAATAGTACTCAGGGATTAGTATCTTATTGGTTGCTCTCCTCAATATCTAAAGTTGACCTCTCATCACACTTTGCTATTGAAAATTCTAGTTGTCTCGAAAATTCTATTCCGCAATTTAACACACAGACTGTCCTAATTTACTTATAGGACTGACATATTGTCGCTTAAGCGTTAAACAAATTAACCTTATCTATGAGCGGCTCAATTCTAATTTTACTCAAGCATGCTAAGTATTCTGCAAGATGATATACCATGACGTTCCTTCGAAATGCTTATATAGGAGAACCATAGCTCGGCACCGTATTCACAGGTCTACTGGCGTTCATGGCCGACTGATTCCTAAAAAGGTCTACTACGCAGAGAGGTTTTGTCTTTCGGTTGCTTTAAGCCGATACTTACCACACGGTGCTAGATCCTTATTCAGACATTAAATCTCTATATTTGTGTGAGATTTTAAAAGAAGATGATCTATATCAACTAATAAAAAAGAAAATTATATTTATTGAGATATTTAAAAAAAAAAAGCTTGCTAACTTTCAAAGAATTTATTTTACCTTCTCCTCTTCTTAGACAGCTGTTCACATAATGAATTTTTCTGTAACACTTGAGAAGAAAAAGGGGTCGCAAATATTAGTTGCTATATAACCCCCATAATGCTCTACTAACGCATGATGAGACGGTGTTAGCGGGTAATAGGGCTGGTAGTTGTACGTTTTGTTACAATCCCAGCTAACATCCTTGAATCTCTCTTTTAGGTGCTCGAAAATCAAACACGACTGAATGAACCAGTTGCAATTATCAGGAGGGTTGCCCGTCAGTGATTAGACTCTGATGCAGCTATTAAATTAATTGCAGTTTAAAGAAGGGTTGTAACAGCCATTCATTGGCCGAAGAATCCACCGCGCTGCCGGACTTGGAACTTGACAAAACAGGGAAGCAATACAATCATTTTGTTGAATAATTGAGCATTTATGGAATGTTCAGGATGCAGGTATCATTCTCTTAGGCTTGTCTATTATAAATATTATATAGTTAACTTAACAACACTAAATGTTATATCTATTATTCTCTTTGACAATCAAAACTAACTTCGATTTGTTGGCCTTTTTCAAACTAGATTCATGTTTGATCTGCCGTATTTAATTATGACACGCGTCGGGAATATATATTCTAGCTCAGTAAGAGAACCAATCGGCTGCAGCAAACTATGTAAACCGCAATAAGAACTAAGGTTAATAGTTGTTGGAATGTTTGTAGTGCCTGAAACCGCTATATTATGAATTAATCTTCCTGTTCTAAGGTTTGCTTTTAACAGGTTACAATAGAGGATTAAATCAGTTAATAAAACAATATCGAAAAGCATTGGCAATGCCCGCTGAATTGGTCCCTGGTTGTGAAATCAATAGTTAACAATGAATCAGCTTACACGGGATGGAACTGCGTCCAATAATAGTCCCGAATTTCTTTACACGCATGGTAGAAAACCGCTTTATATTATTCCGGTAAACACACCAGCCCACATCTTTATACCGTCGTCGTTGTTCTGTATAAAAAATGTCTAATTTCGTTAGCGTTGGATTGCTGACATGTGATTTATTAACTTTGGATGTTAGCAATGTTCTAACAGGTATGGTATTACACAAACTCAAAACCCGCCAGTTTCCTATTTCTATGTCACACTGATTTATCTCTGTTATAAAAAATTGAAAATTAAACAAAAAGACAAATACTTTGCTCAAAATCAAAAGTATATTATTATCTATTTGTGCTTCTAAAAGTTCTTAACATCAAAAAAGTTACGTCATATAGTATCATACAGGTTGTATATAATATGAGATTTGGGGTCGCAACATAACTAACAGTTAGAATATCAACAGATTATAGCCATAGATTTTAATTGCAGAAGATCAACGGAGCTTCAAAACCTCCCGTTGTTTGGATATTACAAACCATTTGACGAGAATCTAAGACATCAACCGGGTTGCCGATAAACCTTCAAATTAGTTACACTAAACATGATTTTACCCACCTACTTCCGGTGCTAAATGCGATGGCTGGTAAATAGACCACCCTTGATGATGCTCGTCATGAAAAAAGGGTCTTAGTTCTTGCTTCTCTTATCTCAAGAAAGTACAAAATCGGATCATATATGGAATCTTGTAAAGCTACAGTAGAAATTTGTGATAGAGATGCAGATGACTTCGAGGTTTCTCTACGACTTTTAAAGTTAAAAGCCGTACATTTTTTAAATGCAAATGTTTTTGATTCCGTAATAAAATGTTCCCAAAATTTAGACGGTTATGGATTCAGGAATTACCATAGTTGTCTCTTGAATCTAAAGATTATCTTGACATTTTATCCTGTCAAGTTTATTTGCACCCGTCGGTATTAATGATTTGAATTATTTGTTCAGATATACAGTCAAATTCAATAAATTTGAATCCGTTTGAATTTTAAACAGCGGATTTCAAATATATTGACTTTGACTTTTTTTTAAATCGATTTTTTTCAATAAATAATCTTTTGAAATTGAAAATAAAAAACATTTAAACCTTGGGAAAGAAACGAAGAGTATAATCAGTAAAAAAACGTAAAAAAAATTAAAGAAATTTACAAAAATTTCCTAATACGGAATGGACCTTCCTTTGGGATCGAAAACCATTTGTAATTTTTAGTCATAGAATGAATAATGTTTGGGATTGAATTTTTGAAAATTGCTTTCCAGCCTTGATTAATGGCCTTTTCAAGCCCTTGTGTGGTTAAGTTATTTGATTGAATGGACCTGTGGAGCTTTTGGTACTGCCTGGAAAGTTTTACCCTAACTGGCCCAAAGAATTTCAAGCGGGTTGAGATCTCGGGAATTGGTTGACCAGATAAGCACCCTCAAACCCTTCAAATTGAAATATTCTTTGGTCGATTTCGATTTGTGAATTGGGGAATTAACCTGCCACAAAATCACCCGCTTATTATTAGCAAAATTGGCCGAAATATAAGGAAAAAGGTTTTTCTCTAAACAATTTTGATACGAAATGGAATTCGCAGCTCTACGAGCTTGAAATTGATGTAATTCTGCCAATCCTTTAGTTCAAAAACATACCAAACCATCAGGGGTACCCTCCCCTCCCTCTGAACGCGTACCTCTTTAACCCGATGTTTTAGGTCTGTTGCACCCATTAAAACGAAACCATAATCCGGTCCTCAGCCCCCCACACTGCTTATTGAACTTTCATCTGAGAAAATCAGCTATCCCCCATCTTCAAGAGCCATTTCCTAATACTTTTTAGCAGAAGCGACTGTGGCTTTTCTGTGAGCATCACCCAAAAAGGGTTTTGATATTTTTTTTACTTTTTTTATTCCCATTTTTAAAATGGCCTTTTGTTGTATTTAGACATCCCTCACCTGTTACATCCCTCCAGAAAAGACCACAATTTGTAAGAAGTTCTCTTTTCAATGTTCTACAGTCATGAGGCGTCAATTTTTCTGAACTTCCTCTTATCTTTTGGGCCTCTGGAGCGTTCTTATACCTCTAAATTATGATCTTTAGGAAGCTTGGTCTGTAATTTATCGGCAATATACCTACGTTTCTTATTTTCTTCAAAATAAAGATGAAGAGAAATCAGCTTCACCACTTTACTGGTATTGTGAGATTTCTGATTCATCGTATTTTACTTTGGAATCGAATTTTATTCATTTATTTACTAAATAGTTTATATAATTCAATAGAATAGTTTTATTTTATTTTACAAATTTAACAAAACATTTCCCGCAGTTTCAAAACGAAAGGAAATTTATCCACTTTGACTGTATATCTATATTTATATTTTTATTGTTCGAATGATCAAAAGCATTGTTTTAATTTTCTTTTGTTTCCTTTTGATTGACAATTCCAATTTAATTGGCCATGGAGGGTTATTTCATCACAGCCAATAAATCTGATACCACAACTATTTCAAATTATTAGGCATTTAATAGCTTCAATTTCTGAACTGCTTTGTTTTGGGAAACGGATTATACAGTGCCTTCCAACAAATTTGAACCCGTTTTAAAATCGGGGTTGTTAAAATTCTTGAAATAACAGTATAAAATAATTATTAAAGGATCCAGTATGTAGTGTATATAGTTCATAAACATCATAAAAAGTAGTTTATCTTAATCAGCAATGTGTACGAAATCTAAAAATATAGATAAAGTAGGAAAAGGAATTCTTATTGTCCTTTACTATGAGGAGAATAAATAGCCCTCTTACATTGCCCATAAGCTTCTGATCAAAGTTGAATCGGGTAAAACAATTATTAAAAGACATAAACTGCAAGTTACACGTCCTAAAATTAGAGGAAGACCCAAGTTGATAACAGATCGTGAGTACAGGGTTCTAAAGCGAGATGTTTTGGCAAAAAGAAGCATTTCCTGGGGTGAACTACCGGGCCCTGATTGAATACAAACAGAAAAGTTTTTCAAGAAATGAGACTTTTTAAGATAAAAGAAGGAGACAAACCCTTCTTAAATGATGCTCAGCAGAAAGGGTAGATGCTGTTTGCTAGGAAAGATCAAAATTGGACCCCTGAGAATCCGGGAACGGTGGTTTGGTCCGATGAAAGTTCCATCAGTCGTACCTGTTGCTCAGGGCAAAGGTCTGGGTTCATATTAAAAGAAGAAAAAAACCTCTGCCACATATTCTGAAACATTTGAGCCCAAAAGAGGGTAATGCAGATGATGTGGGGCGTCTTCTCCTTGAAAAGTTTGGGAGAATTACATCAATTCGAGCAGGGAAGGTCTACCGATTCCCTTGCCCATCAGAATTGCTTACAAGACAATCTTTTTCCTTACATTAATTCAAGTTTGGAAAGTATCGATCACGTGATCAATTGCCAGGTTAATTCCCCGATACATACGTCCTAATCAAAAGAATTATTTAATTCCAAAGTGTTGTTGGTGTTGGAGTGGCCCGCAAACTTAACAGACCTCAATCCGATTGAAAATGTGTGGTCAATTTTGAAGGGCAATCTGGTAAAGGAATTTCCTTACCTTCACTCCTCTCTAAAACCCCGCAAAGCTCGCCAGCCAAATCGTCGAGAGGCAATTAAACACTGCTGGGAAAAGATTCCGAATAGTGTCGTGGAGAACCTAATTTGTTCTATGCCCAGAAGACTGAAAACGGTCTTGCAGCAAAAAGGAGGCTCCATTCCCTGCTAGGAAATATTTTTTTATTCGTATCTTTTTTATTATTTTTTTTACATATTCATATTCTACAGATTTCGATCTCTATTTTTATATAATTTAATCAAATTTGGCATTTATTAATTGTTTCCAAAGCCTAGAATTGAAAATAAAAAAAAAAAAATAAAATAAAACCCGTCTTTAAAATCAAAATGGGTTCAAATTTTTGGAAGGGACTGTCTATAAGTGACCATATGAACATCAAAAAATACTTTTTGAGATCTGATTTACATTTCCGAGTTGCATGGAAACTTTATGAGATCAGATGCTCACCCAGTGAGACGTGTGGATTATTGTACCATCAGATCGTAGGGTTATATAGGATGCTCTTGGTCGTAATATTAGCATTTATTCCAGGACTAGGTAATAAAATTTTTAGCTTGTAAAAATATATTAGATAAATAATTGTGGTTATTAATATTTATAAAATAAAAATATTTTTCTGTAAAGAAGGAAAAAGAAAAATATAAAAGAGATAAAGAAAATAAAACAGTAAAAGAAAGCTATTTATGCTAAATTGGAAACGCTGGAAAGAAATTTGCAAAACAGCAGCAGATTGCAATAGAGCAAACATATGTGATCATACTTGAGGAATTGCAAAGTTTTCAGACAGGTGAAAAGTTTTTATTGAAGTGAAAATTTTTCATGGGAGGAAACACAAAAAGCATTTACATCCCCGTGCCACCCAGGTAACCACGCAAACATGTGATCCGAGAAAAACCAAACAATGCAAATAATTAGGACGGTCACAGTGGAGCCCTGGCACACGATAAATATTAGGCTTAGCAGAAAGTAAAAGAAAGAGAAAAACAGAAAACAAGTAATTGAGTGTTAACAGTCTTAAGTAAAACAGAAGTAATTGAAGTAGAAAGCAAAGGTAAACTGAAGCAAGTAATTGATAAAGTAGATCAATAATTTATTAGTCCCCTTCAAAAGAGAATAACATGATCTTTTGATAATTGTAAAAGTATTGATAATTGAAATTGATTAATGAAAAACAGATTGAACCAAGCTTTGAAATGTAGTTGTATCAACGAGCGTGGTAAGCATGTCTGCAATATTCATCTTAGGGTTTACATAGTTAAGTTTTATCAACTTGTAACATTATGTCTAATGAAATAATATTTGATATCAACGTGCACAGACTTGTTGTGAATATAAAAATGAGCAGCAAGAGTTAAAGAAGAGAAATTATCACCAAGAAGGTTGATAAAGGAACAGTGGCATTTGATTTCAGCTAAAACATTCTTGAAGTACAATCCACTTTTCATCGCTTCAGTAAGTCCAATATATTCAGCTTCAGTTGACGAGAGAGCAATCAACGATTGTTTTCTAGAAGACCATGAAATGATATTTCCATTCAATAATGTGAAATAGCCACTTTGGCTGTGTCTAGTTTCTTTATCGCTTGCAAAGTCAGAATCACTAACAACAGTTAATTTTCAAGCTGTTTGTTTAGGATAGTCTTGAATCTTAGCATTGTCACTTTTATCCATGTAACGGAAATCAGCATATTTGATGAGGTTCTGATCTGTAACATAAGTTAAAGAGAAGTTCTTAGTTCGAACAACATACTGCAATATCCTGAATGCAGCACTCAAATGAGATTTTCTGGGAGTAACCAGATATCGACTTACCATTGAAGTAGCAAATGAGATATCAGGTCTAACAGTGTTAGCCTTGAATAAGAGAGTTCGAATGACTGATCTGTATTTTGAATGTTCTTCTTCAGTTAGAAATTTTGAAGTAGAATCAGATGGTTCAAAACCTTTAGCTAATGGAGTTCTGAGCTCTTTGAGCTGTTTAACTTCAAAATCATTTTCGATTTTGGTTATAAAGTCATTTAGCGAGTTGGAGTATCCATTTGAAATTTATTGATGTTAATTCCAAGGAACACAGCAGGAGAACCCATATCTTTCATCACAAAAGCATCATTGAGTAAATCTTTTCCAACTTTAATATCAGACGAAGTATCACCTGCAATGAGAATATCATCAACGTAGTTTGAGATGTAACAGCTTTTGTTGTAAAACAAACAAGGATCTAGCACACTTTGTTCAAAATCACCACTTTTCATTACCACCTTTCTAATTGTATTAAACCAGATGTGAGGAGCGTGTTTTACTCCATAGAGTCCTTTCTTGAGTTTCCAGACATATTCTGAAGGAGTACCAGTTCCTGGAGGAGGTTGAAAGAAAACTGGATAATCTATCTTTCCATTGAGAAAAGCAGTTTTAGCATCCATTTGGCACAAAGAATAACCTTTAATTGCAGCTAGGGCAAGATCAATCTCAAAGTATCAAACTTCATCACTGGAGCATAGATATCGATGTAGTTTTCACCAAGTTGTTGCAAATAATCTTTCGCAACTAATCTAACTTTAAACCGTTTTGAGTTATCTGTTTCTTGTTTAACATTGAAAACCCATCTGTTTTTGATGATAGCTTCATCAACAACATTCTTTTTCACTAAATCATACACATTGTTACAACGACTGGAGTTCATCTCATTCTCAATGCTTTCTAACCATTTGTTCTTTGCAGGTGATTGTAACACTTCTGAAAAGTAGTTAGGAATCTTGTATTTTGATTTGGAAACAAGAAGATTGATTTCATTATCAGAGGTGTTTTCAGACATAGAAACAACATCTTTTGGACCTTCGATAGCTTTTTGAGAATAAGCTTCGTGATCAGATGCATCTTCATCAGGGAGTTGAATAAACAGGATTTGAATTATTACTGCTGTTTGAAAGCAAATTGAGGTTATTTTTCATTTGCAACGAAACATGTCTTTTGGGTCTTAGTTTCATGTTGTAAACTCGATTACAAGCTTTTGCAACCCGAAACCTAATTCTTCTGGGGGGAGTAATAACACCAGAATTGGAAATTAAAGATGGAGTTGATTTGATAATAGAAGGAGTAGTTGATTCAACAGCCGATTGAAGTGAATCACTTGAAATACTGCAATTCGATGTGTCATTTAAGCAATCCTCCTGCATTTCAGGTGGAGCACTAGTCTCATCAAGAGAAACATCTTGAGTATCTTCTTGACTTTGTTGACTTTCATTGTTATCATTCATATTAATGTCAGCAGCATCATTACTAGAAGGTCTAACTTCAACAGTATTTTCAGTGGCAGAAGTGTTAAAATCTTTATTAGAAGCAGCTGAGAAAGAGGCAGAAGAACCACCAAAAGAAATCGGTTGGACATCAGTGTCAGTAACAACAACATGATTGTTTAACTTGAATGGATAAACATCAGTTAAGCACCTAAATGAACTGGATCTGACTATTTCACCGGTTCCATTTTTTAGAATAAAAGCAATCTTATTAGTTTTATTGAAGCCAAAGAACGTTCCAGAAACGTCTTTCTTGAAACCCTGTTGCCTAACACTATGATTAAAGCCATAGATATGACATCCAAAGGGAGCAGTAACAGTAGCAGTTTTCTTGATTTCTCTGAGCATCTCCCAAGGAGATTGTCCATTTAAATTCAAGGGCAAGTAATTGTGAAAAAAATCAGCATGATGGAAACCAAAATTCCAATAAGTATCAGGAATATTAGAATCGGCAAGCAACTGTTTGAACTTGTGTTGTATTTGACGATTCATGTTTTCAGACTTTCCATTCTGATAAGATGAATAAGGAGCAGTCGCGTCATGAATAATACCATTTGCAGAACAAAATGCTTTGAATGCATTTGTTTTGAACTCATTATCAGTTTTCACAAAACAAAGTGATTTGTTGGTCAAGGAAAGCAGCTTCTCGAAAATCCTGAGAGATTCAATTAGTTGTCAGTAGCTTGAGACTTAGAAGTAAGAACATGAGCAACAACAAAGTGCGCATTAGCTTCAGTTACAATCAACCCATAAGAGTTGTTAATGGGACCAATTAGATCAGCAACGATATATTCACCAGTAACCAAGTGTTTAGCTTCTTTTGTCTTTCTAATTGTACTTTTAGGTACAATTGAAACACAAGCTTCACATCTCTTCAAAGCAGCATGAATGTCATTATCGAGGTATTTGACTTAAGCAGATTGTTTTAACGACTTGAATTGGTTAAATGAGCAATGTCCATTGTTTTAGAGAAATTGAAGAATTTCATCGCAAACGGCAGTTTGAGCACCTGAATCAGTAGTTGTAGAAGTATCAGCATTAAACACCATTTCAGTACAAACATCATTGGGGTCCAAATGCCACAAATAGTTTTACATAACTGTTTCAAATATAAGCTTCCCTTGATGATAAATTGAACCCAATTTGTCCTTAATTTCAATTTTGTAACCGCTTTCTGATAGCTTTCCCATGGAAATGATATTTCTAGCAGCATTGGGTAACAACTTCACATCATTGAGTTGAAGACATCCAATTTTAACAGTACCTTCAGTTTTGCATATCTCGCGTCCATTGATCCCTTTCACCAAAGTGTTTGATTCTCTTTGGTCTGCAAGAAACTCCATTGAGTTGACAACATGAGTTGAAGCACCAGTATCCAAGACAAAGTTTGCATTGGAAGAGGAATCTACTAGATTGACTTCTTCTTGAATTTGCAAGATTGATAAACCAGTATTAAGTGGGTCTTTGATCATCAGAGATTCTCCCTCATTTGGTGGGTCATAATCAGTTATTAATCTATTTCATCAATTACTCGCTTCCGTTTACCTTTGCTTTCTACTTCAATTAGTTCTGTTTTACTTAAGACTGTTATCACACAATTACTTGTTCTCTCTTTTTCTCTTTCCTTTACTGTTTGCGAACCCTAATATTTATCATGTGCCAGGGCTCTACTGTGACCGTTCTAATTATTTGCGTTGATTGGTTTTTCTCAAGTCACATGTTTCCGTGGTCACCTGGGTGGCACGGGGATGTAAATGCTTTTTGTGTTTCCTCCCATGAAAAATTTTCACTTCATTGAAAACTTTTCACCTGTCTGAAAACTTTGTACTTGCTCAACTACTTTGGCAATTGTGCGCTCGATTACAATCTGCTGCTGTTTTGAAAGTTCGTTCCAGCTTTGCTAATTTAACTTAAATAGCTTTCTTTTCTTTATCTCCTTCATATTTTTCTTTTTCTTTCTTAACAGAAAAATATATTTATTTTATATATATTAATTACGTCAAATATTTTTTTAATATATTATGTCAAGTTATGAAATTTATTAAGGAACATATATATTAAAAGCAGTTTGTTGATCGAATTTCTGCTTACCATTCACAGGAGAACTTTCCTGAGTGTAGTCAGGATATCTGCTACAGGTGCAGGTCCCGTGATGGCTTTTAAAGCAGTACGAGTTAGAACTATAAATCCGTCAATAGATAGTTGCACTGTCCGGATACCTATATCATGATTACCATAATAATCGGCGGTACTAACCTTACCAGCTGGGGTTCCATGGAAATACACGTATTTCTACTGGAGGCACATGTGGATATAGCTCCGAGAAATCTTGTATATAAAGGGATGCATAATGATATGTTCAGATAGCAAGATCAAAATTTATAGAAAAAGAGTGGAGGACAAAAAACGAAATCCCGCGAGCTATTGGAAGTCATTTGATGACAAACTTGAATTAAATGGCCAACTTGACACTAAAGTAGTGTATATGGTGGCCTATATATACATGAAAATTTCACCTAGAATTCAAGTTCTATTATTATAAACTCTAGACAGTTTACGTTTTCTGCTACTATGGGAACAGCTGGGGACCTGTCAGAACAAATTTGCGTTCCAACGTAAATTACTGACCCATTCTTAACAATAACGGGTCATACTAAGCTTTTTCCTATTTCCTAGGACTCATGAATATATACTAGTCGAACACTAGTAATCTTCTGGATATGCCCAGATATTACTGGAATTGGACATTACACGGTGAGGTTTGGCAAGATATTGGACAATAGAAAATTTCTTGACTTAAGACATAGAACGGGGCGCGCTGTGAGTACAAACAAAAAAAGACTGTAAAGATTAACTTTATTAGGATAGTGAAGTATCATAAAGTAGGTTTAAAATAAAAGTTGGGACTGAGAACGAAATCAGGATGATAGTATTATTTAGCGTCTTGAAATATTCTGGTTTCTTCCAGAAGCAATGCACTACCTTATAACGGTTACATTATAGTAACTAGAATAAGAAGGGGAGGTATTTAAAAAGGGCAACTTAAAAACATTTTTAGCCCAATAGTGTTAAACAGAGTTTTACCCAAAACCTAGTTGTCTTAGAATATGTTGGGATTCTTGAGAAATAATGGAATAAATTAAGTTGTTTTAGTCTAAAAATTACCAACGATAATGAAAAATGAGGTCAATATTATAAATATATTAATAATAAATATTATGTATTAATATATGTAAAATAGTAAATATAAAAGTCGATAATTTCAAGACTATATAAAATTAAAAAAAAAAATGTAGACAAAAACAGACATATTTATATAGGTTTGWGTACATAGGACAATTAATCTTCTTCTTCACTTGCAATGTCAATTACTCTTAATTTTCTCTTTTTATTTTTAGTACCTCTGTAGCAACGGCGTAAATATTCAGAGCTATAACTAACATWATAACTCTCTAACWGYCAAGCCCAATTTTTGAAGGACAAACCAATCGGATTATTCCTTAACAGTTTGGTAATCAATTTCACTTTWGTTGAATCATATTTTTGATACAAATATGGTTCTTCACAGCATTTTAAAAGGAAATTATWTAATTTCTTTTTCATTTGAACTGGTAAATTATCTTTACTTTTTACCCAACGTWTTGGAATTAATACTTTCCTCATAATTGATTCTTCCGAGTGGCTACCAACCAGTGGGGATTAAAGGCAAATTCAACATTTGTTGCTTGAAAAKAAGTAGGTGGAGGATCCATTTTTAAKTGAAGTAATTTTAGTAATATTAGTGACTSAAGGAAAAGAAAATAAAATAAGAAAAAGGTTAACTSAAATATTTTTGACWACGAGTGASAACGAGCAACAACAACTGACAACACATACATTGAACATCCAACATTCAATATAAAAAAAATAAGTCATGAGTCAGAGTTGAAATATATTTGAATTAAACTTAAAAGAAATAAAAATAAAAAAATAATAATTGCCTGTAAGAGCATAAAAAGAAAAAGTAAAATAAATGAAAACAATTTTAACACAATTAAAACTCAAAAAGGAACTAATTTACTTTGTTTTCCTTCCTTCTTATTTATTATATCTGTTTTTGTTCAACTAATTTTTAAGTATACAACGGATAGAATTGCTGTTCCTTTCAAAAGAGAAAAAAAATTTTTCCCTTACCCAACGAGTAAGTCAAAAGGTTCGGGGACCAAATATTATTATACGCCTTGCGTTCTAGAATTGTGTATAACTGGCATGCCAAAATGTTTCTGTCCCAAATTCTGACTCAGGCTACCTTGCGGTATCACCCTTGTGTGCACCGAAGGGGACGTGGTTCCACGAGTTAATTGTATAAGTTCTTAGAAAAGTAAGCCTGCAGCGGAATGGAACTATGGAATCGCTGGTCTGACAAAGAAGCAAGCAGGGCCTTGCAAACTATAATTAATGTTCTACCAAGTACACTTTATAAGAATCCTATTCATCGGACCAGTTACCCTTTCCCTTAGGGCAATTTTGCACAATTTTTCTTTAACTAAGAGGTGTCCTGACGGACACTCACTTAAGACTCTCCTTAAAAAGCATCTTAAATTTGGTCAAATTTAAAAAACAAAACACCAACAAAATCACGTTTATTAATGTTCAAATAGAATAAAAAGAAAACCAGATTGCAGCCATTTGCGGGTAGATCAATCGCGAAAATCATTGGACCCGAAAAAAATATTAGTACATATTAAAATCTTGAAATATTTACAAATCAAACATTTCATCTAAACAAATGTCAAAAAGAGATTTATCAAATAGAAACAAACAATTCAAGTCATCTGTTTTTAAGTATTCAAAATTCAATGGAAACTTTCTAACCAATGAATAACATTTGAAAGAAAAATTCAATTCTGGCTTTTCAATGAAGCTGTTAACATTTTATCTTCAAACTTTGATATACTGGTTGAAAGCAATTTGCATAATATTCAAAAATGATAAAATATGCTTTTGATGTAGATATTTAAAAGGCAAGTATTATTCAAGCTCTACAAAACTGGTGACTCGCTATAGGTCAACTTCTCATGTATATGAGAAAACAAAATTTTCACAACAAAAAAATATTAACAAAAAGATTTTCATTGCCTGATGTCTGTCATGGGGAAGCATTAAAGGATTTTGGGTTCGCAAAGCAAGAAATAATGATTCTAGTGTTAAACTTCAGATACGAACAGATGTTACAAAACCTCAGCATCTATATGCTGTTACTCCAGTTGAAGCTTTTTGTGTTTACACTCGAAGTCTGAAAGTTGATGATAGGTACTATGATATGATCCGTATTTTTAAGAGATCACCAACTGCTTTAGCAATTATTTTTAATTCGGTTGCGGAATATATTTTCATAGCATTTAATTACTTATTACATTTATCTAAATATAGAGTACCACCAAAGCAAGTAGAAGAATTAGCTAAAGCTTCAGATTTGTTCAAGAT
The DNA here is from genome assembly GCA_001600695.1 of Ascoidea asiatica. Classification (NCBI taxonomy): domain Eukaryota; kingdom Fungi; phylum Ascomycota; class Saccharomycetes; order Ascoideales; family Ascoideaceae; genus Ascoidea; species Ascoidea asiatica. Next base: position 6,281 of record BCKQ01000001.1, on the reverse strand, counting down.
GCTGTACCAAAATGTTGCATTTTTTGTTGATGGAAAACCTCATAAATGCTGTGTGCCCTCCAGGAGGCCAGATTCGTGTTATTCAGGTTACAAAAAAACATCATGGGCTTAAATATCATGTAACTTGTGGCCTTGATGCTATTATATATGACATGGATGGCCAAAAAACCGGAACTGTTAATGATCTAAGTAAATTTTCTAGATCTTCGTTAGTTCAATCAATTCAAAATTTAAAACCCCTAGGGCAAAAGCTAAGGATATAAGGTGATCAAGGATATGCTGCTTATGGTGATATCTTGATTGTACCATTCAGTAAAGGTGAAAGTCGCGCCAATGCTTCTGGAAACAAATTTCGAGTAAACGGTGAAAGGGCTGGTTTTCGTGTAGCCATTGAGAACATTGTTCTGTTAATAAATAACAGCAATACCATATTAAGGCGCTACGATAAAAATATGGTCTATAGAACTCCTTTCGGTATTATTTATTTTAGTTTTTGTATACTCATAACTTTTAAAACCTGTTAACAGGAAAATCAAATTTGAATCAAAAACAATGCCATCCGCCAAAAATTTATGAATGTTTTGCAGTAGCAAAAGGTGGAATAATTGGTGAATTGTGCGATATATTAAAATAACGTTTATATAACTATATAGGTATTTCGATTATTGAACATTCATTTACGTTCTTTACACGTTTTTCAGCTTTATGTTGAGAACACTATTTTATAATTGTATAATTTGGATTTCATAAAAATGTTTAATGACACTAGTTCTTTCTGTTACTACACATTCATGAACCATATTTTCAAAATAAATTCTGAATTCGTAGCATTACCCAAACAAATTTGTGTCCTTTCATATAATAAGATGAACTTATCGTATAAATCATCAGCATCATTGGAACATTCATAAATTACATTAACTAAAATTGTATAGAAAATATCAGCAGCAGTTTTTAAACCTTTCAGCAAATCTACACCAGTTGCAACATCTAAAAATATCACTTTATTATCCAATAATTGAACAGCTACACCATCAGCAGCAACTGGACAAAAGAATAAACGCATCTACAATTTCTTTATCATTTTCAGGTTATTTTAAATTAATTTTTTATAATCAAATAAGATTTTTATAAAAGATAATTAATAACACTAAGGATCAGTATATATTAAAAGATAATATATAAAAGTTATAATCAAAATTCTTAAAGACATATAAAATAAAATAAAGATAAATAATTTTGAAAAATAAGGGAAAAACCACCTCTATTTATACCAGTTGAAAATGTATGAGAGGGGAAAATCTGAAAGGTCAGAATTTAAATTTCACATACTAAAGTTCAAACGGAGTAGTTAAGGAATGGAATCTTCTAGAATCTTTGTCATAGAAGGTTCTAGAAAATTCGAGAAACTTCTAGTAACAAATAGAAAGCAGCATATAAGAGCAAATAAGAAAGCATAACGACAAAGAAGCAAATAGAATGTTCTAGTAAATTCTGTTTCTAGAATGTTCTAGAAAGTTCTGATTCTAGAATGTTCCAGAATGTTCTAGAATGTTCTAGAAAGTTCTTGAAAAACCTAAACAGCAACTTTTGGTAAAATGTACAGAAAATGATTTTAAATCATAAAGATTATGGATAACTAAGATTGAGAAACTTAATGTCAGATAAGGTAAGATAAGGTAAGATAAGGTAAGATAAGGTAAGATAAGGTAAGATAAAGTAAGATAAAGCAAGATAAGGTGAGATAAAGTGAGATAAGGTGAGATAAAGTAACAACAAAGTAAATTATGATTTGATAACATAATTCATTAAATTAATTATTTACTGCTGCTAAATCATTAAAACTTGCTGCTCATGCCGTTTCAATTTGCTGCTGATTTTGACATCGATTACGAATGTCTCAAAACTGGTTTGTCGTTTATTGAAAATGTTAAAGGTGACAAAATTACTGATGGTGCTTCTTGGCCTTTGTTCAAACATTGGCTATTAAAACAATTGAAATTCCTTGTTGCAAATCAAAACATTAATGTCAAAGATTTTGTTGATGCTTCTGCTGTTGTTGGTGCTATTCCTTACCGATTCTCCTGTTTGGTTGATGCTTTGATTAAAAGTAAAGTTGATAAAACTATTCTTGTTGATTATGATGAAACTGATGGAATTAATCTTTATTATGCTCTTGACACAGATCTTGCTGTTATTACTGTGTTTGAAAGAGTTAAATTACTKAAATCATTTCTTATGAATTTAAATACTTATGTTTCTAATGAAAAGAAGTTCAAGGATGAAATGAAAATCTTAGAATATCATTTCCCTGCAATCAAGAACTTGTCTTCAGCTATTGTTTGCTTTTCTTTAAATGATGCAAA